>CM077159.1:113297927-113872916 GCA_039583875.1 Platanthera guangdongensis | reverse complement strand
TTTGAGTACTAGAATTCGCGAGTGAAGTGGCGGCGTTACACTAGGGACTCTGTAGCTCGGGTTGCGGGTCTGCCGCGCGTCTACTTGTAAGGATCGTCTACTTCCTCTTCTGCCCGCACAGGGGACCTGGGCGTCTCCGGCTAGTGGTGCTCTGGTGGTTCGTGGTGGCTCGTGGTGGATCGAGGTGGCTGGAGGATGACATGAGGGAGGAGTCCGACAGAGCTCTAACCTAAGGAAGAAGATGACCAGGAGCCAAAAGGTGAAAAATGAGGAGGCCCTAGGGCTCCTTTTATAGCCTCCAGGAGAGGATCATGGCGGGCCCCACCACCAATGTAGCG
This sequence comes from Platanthera guangdongensis, assembly GCA_039583875.1. NCBI lineage: Eukaryota > Viridiplantae > Streptophyta > Magnoliopsida > Asparagales > Orchidaceae > Platanthera > Platanthera guangdongensis. The sequence continues at coordinate 113,872,578 of CM077159.1, read as the reverse complement.
GGCTAGTGGGTCGTTACCCACCAGATCGGACGGCGAGGAAAGCCACTGTGATCGGACGGTGGGCAGGCCGTCCATGGCAGTGGGGCGGCCATGTGCCGGCGAGGCCAGTGCCTGCGGCCAGGCCGACGGTGGCCTGGCCGACACCTGCGGGCAGGCCAGTGCCGGTGAGGCGGCTTCTTGCGGCCAGACCGGCGGCGGCTTTGCGGGCGCCTGCGGCCAGGTCGGCGGTGGCCTGGCCGGCAATTGCGGCCAGGCCGGCAGCGGCCTGGCCGGGCCCCGTGGCTAGGCCGATGGCGGCCAGGTCGGCAGTGAGTTGGCCGAAGTCTGCGGCCCGATCGGAGGCGGCCTGGTCGGAGCCCGCGTACGGGCCAGCGGCGGCCTGCCCGGCAGAGGGCTGGCTGGCCGGCCGCGGCCTGGCTTGCGGCGCCCTGGCCGCGGCCTGGCTGGCTGAAGCTGCCAGGACGACGACGACTACTCCACCGGCGGCGGCCAGCCGGCAGCGGCGGCAAAGGCCGGTGGTGGCGGCCGGCAGGTGGTTATCCTCTAATGGGGGTGACTTTCGTGGAGAGATAGGGAGTGGGCCCCACCCCCATCTTCTCCTCATCATGGGAGGTGGGGTTGACCAGTCAACCCCATGATCTCCCATTTTGGGGGAAGATCATGGGGGAGCAATGCATTATTAAATGTTTTTGTAACACACCAATTGCCCTCCAAATCCTTGTTATCGGAGAGCGAAGCGAGCGAGGGAAGAAGGATTCCTACTGCCTCCATTTTCTACCGTCATGACAACCTCCGTCGAGTCGGGTGCAGATGGTGAAGGGAAGTGCTTCTAAGGTATCAGGAGCAAGGCTTGTCGAAAAAACGTTGGTTGGATAAAATGCTGACCCGGTTGCGTGCGTCCTTGCCACGCGGCCGCAGCCGCCGCGTGCTCGCTAACTTACTAGGCACAGCCAGGCTGCGGGCGGCCTGGCCGCGCGTGCTGGCAGGCGACACGCGCAACCAGGACCCGCACGGCGGGCTGCGCGCACGACAGTCCGCGTGTGAGGCAGCCGCGCGAGGCGGGCTGCGCGTGCGACAGGCTGCGTGTGAGACAGCCACGCGAGGCGGGCCGCACGCGTGGCAGACCGCGCGCGAGGCGGTCGTGCCAGGTGGGCCGCACGCACGGCAGGTCACGCGCGAGGGGCCGCGCGCGGTGGGCCGCGCCCAACAGGCCACGTGTAACACCCCCTATCCGTCGCATAGCATATAGCAGTAGGTCCGGCCGGGGCCCGACGCCATATACCACAGACAGACTGGTGGTTACTCAATGGAAACCATCCAACCAATCATAACGTCCTACACAGAGCATTCTAGCGGAAGGAGTTTAATAAGTTGCAATAAAGAACCCATCACAAAAGCATGAATGTCCACTAATACCAAATAGGAATGTTGTACATACACAAGTACAGGCCTTAAGGCCTTACAAAATGGTTTACTTGATATTACATGTTTTACAAACCACGGCACGCAGGCCGGTCATACATGAATAAAAGCAGTAAACACTCTAATTAGGCCTTTGAGGGTCGGCTTCGCAAATTGGGCTTTAGCCCGCTATTGACCGCTTGGTCCAGCCGCACCTGCAAGCAACAAAACCACTACACGGTGGCAAAACAAGGCAACGGTCAGCAATGCTAACCAAATTATAACGATCCCGCCCCTAACTTGGGGCGGCGATGCTCCTTCCCTGCACTTATTAGCATAACCAAGCAATATAACAATATACATTTCATCACAGGCGTTGGCTCGCACGGCCACACGCCCCGTGCTCTCAGGGCACATTCTCGGTGAACCGGCCAATGTCACGTCAATTAAAGCATAGACATTTCGGACTCACCACCGCCACTTTGACGGCCAAACCTATGAGCATTTTGTCTTCTTGGCCTGGGTCACGTCAATTTAAGCCATAGACCGCCGAAGACCCTAATCTATGCCAACGGCAAGTGCCACATACCCTTAGGTCTCTTTAACCGAACGACATAGAATGGGTACGGTTCCATCTAACCCGTGCTCACATCGCAACGACAGTTTAAGCCATATGCGCGGTCAAACTTCTCCTGAGTCCCATTTCCGTCACATTTCACATAACCCGGTTATGTTCAAGTTGGCTCTCAGGCCACCAAGTTGGCAAGATCACGCATCCGCCCAGTTTTCCGGGTGCACCTTAGGGTTAATCCCCAAGGCTCCCTATTGCAATCTACCACGTAGAAAAACCCGAAAAACACCCAATCGCACGGAGTCTTCTCCGGCATTTATGCAATGCAACATCACCGATCCAGACCAACATGCCCGGGTAGGCTTCACACATCATGCCTATATCCGTTCTCGTTTACGGACTCTACACAACAGGGACTTTACATATCTACCCAAAGGAACGCCTCCAACTCACCGCAAACTCGCGAGAGCGGGCTTCCTATGCAAAGGAGGAGAGCTTCACATGCTCAAGTAGAAGATCGTTACCCTAGCGTTCCTCCTTGGCGCCATGGAAAAGTAAGGAGATGAAAAGCACCGCACTCTCTTCGCCTTCGTAGATCCGAAGTCGGCTCGCGATTTGGAGCTTCGAAGCTCCTCCAATGGCTTGATCTAGCTTCTTATTCCTCCCTTGGCTCTCCTCTCTCTCTATACTTTAGAAAGATAACCACTCAAAATAAATGAGGGTTTCAAAGGCCCAATCTCGTGTATATCTCATCAGGAACAACCCCCAGCCATTTGATCTCAAATTAAAGAAACGAACGGCCTTGATTCGGGCCTGAAATGTACAATCTGGACCGAACACGGCCTAGCACACGCCCGTGTACAAGGCCGTTCCCACCCCATTCGCCGTCAAAATCGACGCGCCTGGAACAACACACGGGCATCCAACACGCCTGTGTTCGATCTGACACGCCCATGTTCCATATGACACGGCGTGTGGTCGGCCATGTGCCCCCATCGATTTAGCCCGAAAAAAACCTGAGAACTACACGGGTACTGGACACGCCCGTGTCCTTGCCCATGTCTACCTCAACACGCCTGGGCTCCAGGCCGTGTTCACGGTCTCAACACTTCGTCGAGTGAAGTTTGTCGACCACACGACACGGCCTTGGACATGCCCGTGTCCTAGGCCGTGTGCCTTGTCTCGACACATCGTCGAGCGAAAATGTCGACACCATGGGCTGGTTGTCGACACGGGCTCGACACGCCCTGAGACATGCCCGTGTCTCAGGTCGTGTGCCTCGTCTCGACACTTCGTCGAGCGACAATCGTCGACACTTCGGGCCGATCGTCGACACGGGCTCGACACGCCTGATACACGCCCGTGTCTCAGGTCGTGTTCCTGTCTCGACACAGTGTCGACCGAAATTCGTCGACTTTGCGGCCAAGTCGTCGACTCCAGTCTGACATGCCCTGGGACACGCCCGTGTCCCAGGCCGTGTGCCTACTGCCAGATTCCAAATCTGGCCCAAAACTTCCCCCGTCGCTCTTTTGAGTTTCGGGGCGTTACAACTCTCCCCCTCTTAAAAGAATTTCGTCCACGAAATTATATAAAGGAAAGACATGTACAAAATTAAATTGTACCTGAGCGGAACAACTCCGGATACTCGTCAAGCATAGTCTGCTCTCGTTCGCAAGAGAGCTCCTCTCGACCGCAATTGTCCCATCGGACCTTGACCATCCTGATCTCTTTATTGCGTAGCCGCTTGACCTCCGAGTCCTCAATCCGCACGGGTTTGACCTTTGTCGTCAACCCACTATCCACCGGCACTTGATCAACCGCGATCACTTGCGAAGGCTCTTGGACCGCCTTCCGAAGCACCGAAATATGGAATACACCATGTAATCCACCAAGCTCCACTGAAAGCTTCAACCGATAGGCTGCTTCACCAACTCGCTCCAGAACCTCAAACTGCCCAAGGTACCTCGGGCTTAGCTTTTTCAATCGCCGCACCCGCGAGACACCCTTGAACGGCTTGATCTTTAAGTACACCCAGTCGCCCACAGTGAACTCCACGTTCCTGTGCTTGGCATTATAGTACTTCGCTTGCCGGTCCTGAGCGATAAGCAACCTCTCCCGAATGGTTCTCACCAAAGAAGTAGCATCCTCCACTTCTAATCGCTTATACAACTTTGACTCACCCGTTTCTAGCCAAGACAACGGCGTGCGACATTTTCTACCATATAGGGCCTCGAAGGGCGCCATTTGAATACTCGCTTGGTAGCTATTGTTGTACGCGAACTCCGCCAAATAAAGAGGGTCTTCCCATTGATTTCCAAAATCCAAGACACACATGCGAAGCATGTCTTCCATAGTTCTATTGACCCTCTCGGTCTGCCCATCTGTTTGCGAATGGAAGGCTGTGCTGAATTTTAGCTTTGTTCCCAACATTTGCTGTACAAACCTCCAATCGTTGGACGTGAACCGCCCATCTCGGTCACTCACGATGCTGCGGGGCACACCGTGAAGCCGTACAATATTATCCACATATAGTTTTGCCAACTTCTCCACCGGATCATCCTTCCTATGCGGAATGAAATGCGACACCTTCGTTAACCGATCCACGACCACCCAAATGGCGTCGTTCCCCTTTTGCGACCTTGGCAAACCGTGCACAAAGTCCATAGAGATGTCGTCGAATTTCCACTCCGGAATAGGCAAGGACTTAAGAAATCCTCCCGGCTTTTGGCACTCCGCCTTCACCAAGGCGCAAGTTTGACACTTCGCTACGTAGAGCGCCACATCCTTCTTCAAACCCGGCCACCAAAACAGTTTCTTTACATCGCGGTACATCTTCGTGCTCCCCGGGTGAATCGAGTACTTGGTATGGTGTGCCTCGTACAACAATTCCACCCGCAAATTGCCCACACTTGGGACGTACAGACGACCGTATTTCCAAAGTAATCCGTCCTCCACAACGAATTGGGAATTTGACCCATCCAGAGCCTCTACCATGAACTGCTTCATATGGACATCCATATCCAAAGCCTGCCGAATCCGATCAGCCAGGTCATATTGGACTTCAGTCCAATTCAGTACTGCTTCAGCACTTGATTGCTTATCCACACAAACAATCTCCAACGCCTCCAACTCCCGCACCAACCGCTCATCATGCACCGATAGCCAATTGGCTTGAGCTGGGGCTCGGCGACTCAACGCGTCCACAACCGCATTACCCTTACCAGGCACGTAGTGGATCTTGAATGTATAGTCCCCCAGGAACTCCATCCATCTACGCTGCCGCATATTCAGATCTTTCTGATCAATCAAATACTTCAGGCTCTTGTGATCGGTGTAGATATCAATCTTCACACCGTACAAATAGTGCCTCCACAGCTTCAAGGCAAAAATCACAGTCGCTAAATCCAAGTCATGGACCGGATAATTCCTCTCGTGCACTTTTAGCTGTCTCGAGCCATAAGCTATTACACTTCCGTGTTGAAGTAGCACGCAACCCAAACCACTGTCCGAAGCATCGCTATAAATCTCATAGCCTTCGGTCCCACGCGGCGAACTCAGCACAGGCGCCGTGGTAACCGACACTTCAACTCCTCAAAAGCTCGCGCGCACTCCGGCGTCCAAACGAACTTCTACTCCTTCCTCGTCAAAGTAGTGAGAGGTAACGCTATCCGCGAGAAGTTCTCTACGAAGCGCCTATAATAGCCGGCAAGCCCCAGAAAGCTCCGGACTTCTGCTACCGTAGAAAGCTCAGGCCACTCCCGTATCGCAACAATCTTCCCCGGATCCACTACAATACCCTCTCCACTCACTATATGACCGAGGGACGCCACTGAGGATAACCAAAACTCGCACTTTGAGAACTTGGCATACAATTGATTCCTCCTTAGCGTCTCCGAAACCAAATGAAGATGCTTGAAGTGAGCTTCCTCACTCTGCGAGTACACCAAAATATCATCGATGAAGACGATCACAAAATGGTCCAAGTACTCCCTGAAGGTCCTGTTCATCAGATCCATGAACACTGACGGCGCATTAGTCAGCCCAAACGGCATGACCGTAAACTCGTAATGCCCGTATCTCGTACTGAATGCTGTCTTTGGGATATCACTCTCCCTTATTTGCAGCTGGTAGTACCCGGACTTGAGATCCAACTTTGAGTACATCGTCGACCCGACCAACTGATCAAAGAGATCATCGATCCGGGGGATCGGGTACTTGTTCTTCTCCGTCAACTTGTTGAGCTCCCGATAATCAATACATAGCCTCAAGCTTCTGTCCTTCTTCTTAACAAAGAGGACCGGCGCACTCCAAGGCGAAGAACTTAGGCGCACATACTCTTGCTCCAACAACTCTTGCAGTTGCACCTTCAACTCCGCCATTTCCTTAGGCGCTAGCCGATAAGGAGATCGTGACACAGGATTTGCACCTGGCACTAGCTCAATCGTGAAATCTATCTCCCGTTGAGGCGGGGCTCCAGGAAGATCTGCGGGGAACACATCAGGGTATTCTGATACCACTTAAATACAATCCAACGCAGGCTTCGACTTTGCAACCTCCACTAGTGTAAAGAACAGTTCTGCACCGGCACGAACCGCCTTCACCACCTGAAGAGCAGACATCAACGTCTTGCTCGACCCCTTTAAGCCCGTAAAAGTCATCTCACGACTTGCTCCCAACTTCACTTCCTTGAGACCACAATCAATAAAGGCTTGCTGCTCCAAGAGCCAGTCCATGCCAAATATAACGTCGAACTCCACCAACGGTAGTAACGACGCCTGTAGATCGAACTCTTGATTCCCAATACGAATCTTAACACTGCAGATTCTATCCACGCGCATCGAACACCCATTGGGCAACAACACATCCAACTTATCCTTCGCCATCGAAGAAGGGACTCCGATGCGTGATATAAATCCCTCGGACAAGAAGGAGTGTGAAGATCCCGTATCGAAGAGTGCTCTTGCCGGATTTTCACAAATCAAAACAAATCCTAAACAAGCAGTGGTAAGGTAACATGTGCATAATAAGTATTTAAAGAAATTGACTTGCTATAAATTAAACCGTACCTGTCACCACATCCGCCTGTTTGATGGCCTCCTATTGGCCAAGATTATAGACCCTCGGTTGGGCCGGAGCATAGTGGGACGTGGTCAGGCCTTCTCTCGGACTTGGGACGTCCGCTCCAACAATCGCGGGCAAAGTGCCCCGACTTTCCACAAGTGAAACATGCTCCCGTGGTCCGACCCGTAGTCGCCCCAGAAGCACCAGAAGGAGCTAGACCCGAAGTCCTATGCTTCTTAAAGAATCTCCGATAGCCGGACTTTGAAGTAGTCGGCACTTTGAACTCAGATTTCTTATCACCCAAGCTTTTCTTTGCTTGTACATTCTTCATGTCCTTCTCCAAGGACCGGGCCGTGTTGACCAAGGTCAAGAAACCCTGCGTCATCGGCCCCGAGAGTAGTAACCTCAACTCATCTCTCAGCCCTTTGTAGAATCGATTCGTCTTGCGCTCCTCATCCGCGATGGTGGAGCTAGCATATTGACTCAAACGAGTAAACTCGTGGAGATATTCATCCACGCTACTGTCTCCTTGAACCAACTTCAGGAACTCGTTCTCCAACGCTATCCTCTGCGCCGAAGGGAGGTATCTAGCCAAGAAAATCTCGAGAACTCCTCCATCGAGACATCAACAAGTTGACTACCTCTCAATAAATGCAGCTCCAATCCTTCCCACCACATTCTCGCTTCACCGTCCAAAAGAAACGTAGCAATGGTGGTCATTTGCCACTCCTCCGTCTCCGTTGCTGTCATGACCCTCTTCACTCTAGAGAGCCAGTCTTCAGCTTGAGATGGGGTTCCCAACCCCGAGAATACTGAAGGATTAAAGCTCATGACGTGCTTGAGCTGTCTCTCGGTTGCCCTCCTTGGCACCAACGGCTCCACTACCACATGTTCCACTCTACTCGGCTCAACCTCTGGAAGAGGTTCCTGCTCCATCGCAGGAGCGGGCTGCTGCATTTGCCTTGCAGGCTGCGCATTAATCATCGCCAACACTGCTTCGGCCACCAATCGTATGGTCTCAGCCGATGTAGGTGTTGCAGGAGCAACATACGATGCACTGCTAGCCTCAGAAACTCGACATTCCGACGGCCCAACACCACTTCTGGTCACCTATAGTGGTACAAAACAACGTTAAGCGACCAAATAAAATTGCAAACAGCAATTATAGGAACACGCAGGTTCCCCAAACATGTGTATTTTCATTCCTAAGTGGACATTCATGGGTTCTTTTACTGTTATAACGATGACGCACACACATGTGCTCACCACCCCTTAAAAAGAATTCGTCCACGAATTCATTTTAAGCCCGACCAAAACCAGTAGTCTGATACCAAATTGTAACACCCCCGATCCGTCGCATAGCATATAGTAGTAGGTCCGGCCGGGGCCCGACGCATATGTCACAGACAGACCGGGTGGTTACTCAATGGAAACCATCCAACCAATCATAACGTCCTACACAGAGCATTCTAGCGGAAGCAGTTTGATAATTTGCAATAAAGAACCCAGCACAAAAGCATGAATGTCCACTAATAACAAATAGGAATGTTGTACATACACAAGTACATGCCTTAAGGCCTTACAAAATGGTTTACTTGATATTACATGTTTTACAAACCACGGCACGCGGGCCTGTCATACATGAATAAAAGCAGTAAACACTCCAATTAGGCCTTCGAGGGCCGGCTTCGCAAATTGGGCTTTAGCCCGCTATTGACCGCTTGGTCCAGCCGCACCTGCAAGCAACAAAACCACCGCACGGTGGCAAAACAAGGCAACGGTCAGCAATGCTGACCAAATTATAACGATCCCGCCCCCAACTCGGGGCGGCGATGCTCCTTCCCTGCACTTATTAGCACAACCAAGCAGTATAAAAATATACATATCATCACAGGCGTTGGCTCGCACGGCCACACGCCCCGTGCTCTTAGGGCACATTCTCGGTGAACCGGCCAATGTCACGTCAATTAAAGCCATAGACATTCCGGACTCACCACCGCCACTTTGACGGCCAAACCTATGAGCATTTTGTCTTCATGGCCTGGGTCACGTCAATTTAAGCCATAGACTGCCGAAGACCCTAATCTATGCCAACAGCGAGTGCCACGTACCCTTAGGTCTCTTTAACCGAACGACATAGAACGGGTACGGTTCCATCTAACCCGTGCTCACATCGCAACGATAGTTTAAGCCATATGCGCAGGTCAAACTTCTCCCGAGTCCATTTCCGTCACATTTCAAATAACCCGGTTATGTTCAAGTTGGCTCTCAGGCCACCAAGTTGGCAAGATCACGCATCCGCCCAGTTTTTCGGGTGCACCTTAGGGTTAATCCCCAAGGCTCCCTGTTGCAATCTACCACGTAGAAAACCCGAAAAACACCCAATCGCACGGAGACTTCTCAGGCATTTATGCAATGCAACATCACCGATCCAGACCAACATGTCCGGGTAGGCTTCACACATCATGCCTATATCCGTTCTCGTTTACGGACTCTACACAATGGGGACTTTACATATCTACCCGAAGGAACGCCTCCAACTCACCGCAAACTCGCGAGAGCGGGCTTCCTATGCAAAGAAGGAGAGCTTCACATGCTCAAGTAGAGGATCGTTACCCTAGCGTTCCTCCTTGGCGCCATGGAAAAGTAAGCGGATGAAAAGCACCTCACTCTCTTCGCCTCCGTAGATCCGAAGTCGGCTCGCGATTTGGAGCTTCGAAGCTCCTCCAATGGCCGGATCTAGCTTCTTCTTCCTCCCTTGGCTCTCCTCTCTCTCTCTATACTTTAGAAAGATAACCACTCAAAAGAAATGAGGGTTTCAAAGGCCCAATCCTGTGTATATCTCATCAGGAAAAACCCCCAGCCGTTGGATCTCAAATTAAAGAACGAACGGCCTTGATTCGGGCCTGAAATGTACAATCTGGACCGAACACGGCCTGGTACACGCCCGTATCCAGGGCCGTGTCCCCCATTCGCCGTCAAAATCGACGTGCCTGGAACAACACACGGGCATCCAACACGCCCGTGTTTGATCTGACACGCCTGTGTTCCATATGACACGGCCGTGTGGTCGGCCGTGTGCCCCCATCGATTTAGCCCGAAAACAACCCGAGAACTACACAGGTACTAGACATGCCTGTGTCCTTGCCCGTGTCTACCTCAACACGCCTGGGCTCCAGGCCGTGTTCACGGTCTCGACACTTCGTCGAGTGAAGTTCGTCGACCACCCAACACGGCCTTGGACCCGCCCGTGTCCTAGGCCGTGTGCCTTGTCTCGACACATCGTCGAGCGAAAATGTCGTCGACACTTCAGGTCGATCGTCGACACGGGCTCGACACGCCCTGAGACACGCCCGTGTGTCTCAGGCCCCCCGTGTGCCCTGTCTCGACACATAGTGTCGACCGAAATTCGTCGACTTCGCGGCCAAGTCGTCGACTCCAGTCTGACACGCCCTGGGACACGCCCGTGTCCCAGGCCGTGTGCCTACTGCCAGATTCCAAATCTGGCCCAAAACTTCCCCCGTCGCTCTTTTGAGTTTCGGGGCGTTACACCACGCGCGGGGTCCGCGCGAGGCGGGCTGCGCGCGGGGCAGGTCGCCCGTGAGTGGCCGCGTGCGGCGGACCGTGCGCGTGATAGGCCGTACGCGGGCAGCCGTGCGAGACAGGCCGCACGCGCGGCACGTCGCGCGCGAGGGGGCGCGCGCGGCGGACCGTGGGCGAGACAGGCGTTCGTGCGCGCGGCAGGCCGCGCCCGCCCAGGCCTCGTTCGCAACCAGGCCGCGCGTGCGCCCAGGACGGGCTCCCTACCCCCGATCACGCGTGAACAGACCGCTCGCGCGTGCGCGACGGGCTGCGCGCGTGCGGGCTGCATGTGCTTGGGTCGGGTGCGCACTATGCTGTGCGCCTCCAAGTCTTCACTTTCAGGGCAAATCTGACCTTTTTTATTTCCGTGTCGAGTAGGTTTTGAAGCATTCTTCCGGTACGATGCGCCTGCGCTCCTCTTTAACCGAAGATGGCGTGGATATTTGGAGGAAGAAGTATGGTCTTCCTGCCAATTTGGAGGTGAGGATCTCACGTGCCGAGGAGCGAGTCCAAAATCCTCCCCGTGGATGGATGACGATTTGCGAAGTTTCTCTGAGGTCCAGCTTCCTTTTTTGCCATACGAGGAGGTGATCGAGATCTTGAAGTTCTATGGGGTGCCAATTTCACAATTTGTCCCTGTTGGAATTGCCCGAATTATGGGCTTAGCTGCATTCTTTCGCGAGCATGGTGGGCGGATTTCCTTGGACCAATTCCGAGATTGGTGTGACGTTCATTCTGATGGCGACGAACGGGTGGAGGTTCGCAACAACAAAAGTTGGTTGGAGTTTGAAGCTCGAAAAGATCGTTGACATGGGAACACCCTATTTGGGTATGTTAGGAATTTATGGGGCCTTCCCGAGGCATGGGACGTGCTATCGGACCGCTGCCGTCGAGTGAGGGGGAAGGAATGAGATTTTTCTCCAGTGCTTGGGTTTTCCGAGCCTCGTGAACTAGCCAACCATCTCTTCAAAATTTTTGTCTATGTGGAGGAGAAGCGTCTGCTGCGGTGTGGTATCTCCTCTGACACAGCCCACGCTGCCGGGAGTTCTCAGGAAGGGAGACCAAAGAGGAAGGCTGTGGCGGCCCCTTCTGTTGTCCTTGACACGGTGGTGGCGGCAGCCCCTTCTGATACATGTCCCGAATCGACTCCCGAGGTGCAGATACTTGCGTCCCCAGTTCCTCAGGTGTCTCCGGAGGTGGTGGCCCCTCGATATCCTCCTCTTTGAGGGCAATGAGTGATGCGGTAAGTTCCTTGGTTTGTTGCGGAGATTTTTTGTCATCTTCATTATTTGGTACTAACTTTCGCCTTTTCCTTTGTGCAGATAGAGACTCAAGCCCAGATTGCGGTGACCTGGAATGATCACTATGTGAGTTTGAAGGACGGGTACCTTGCCCTTCAGGAGAAGCTCCGGTTGATGTCGAGCTTGCTTGCTTCCTTGAGGGAGGAGCATGGTCGGGACGTTGTGTGGTTTCGCCGGACCGGGTCGGTGCTGAAGTCCGAGCTAGAGGACGCACGTGCGGCTTTGGAGGTGGAGAAAGCTCTGGTGGAGAGGACCACCCAGATGTTGAAGCACTCGAAGGAGGAGACCTTGGGCTTGGAGACTGAGTTGCAGGCGACACGGGATGAGGTCTCCGGCCTCGATACTCATCTACGGGAGGCGAAGGCCTAAGTAGAGATGCTGTCTTCTGACAGCCATGCGTCAGAGCTGAAGGCCGCAGGACTTGCAGAATACCTGCACTCGCTGGACTACATGCGAGACCACAGCTTGATTGCGGAGGAGGTTCGCGACAAGATTTGGTCCAAGGAGGTGGAGCCCCAGATGGACGATGTTCGTGAGCTAGCGCTTCGGCGCGGTGTCTCGAAGGCTTTTCGCCTAGATGGAAAAAAGTCTGGGATGCGACACAACCGGCCTTAGCTTTGTAGATATTTTTGAAGACAAGCGTTCCGGCTCGGACGACGAGTAGTAGCCTTTTGTTTTTGCATCCGTGTATTTGTGCTTTGCCGTTTAGCCAGTTGTATTGTTTTTTGTTTGAAATTCTTTGTTATCGCACTCAGGCGTTGTTTGCCCTTTGCCGGATCATTTCAGTTGTTTTGTTTGACATTTTCCTTTTCATGCCTTCTCAGCTATCTTGTGTGACATTAGTTTGGCTTTGCCATCACGTTTTTAGTCCGCGACTTTGTTTGCGCGGCTCAAGTTTACAGCTGAGTTCGTGCGAGGGCTGCTCATGGCTTCTTTGTGAGGTGGGGAAGGCCTCCTCAGGATGCTCGAGTCGGGCTCGCGGCTTAGGTTGTGCGAGGGTTGCTCGCGGCTTCTTCGTGAGGGGGGCTGGCCCCCACGGGGTGCGCGAGTCGGGCTCGCGGCTTAGGTTGCACGAGGGCTTCTCGCGGCTTCTCCGTGAGGGGGGCAGGCCCACACGGGGTGCGCGAGTCGGGCTCGCGGCTTAGGTTGCACGAGGGCTGCTCGGGGCTTCTCCGTAAGGGGGGCAGGCCCCCATGGGGTGTGCGAGTCGGGCTCGTGGCTTAGGTTGCGCGAGGGCTACTCGCGGCTTCTCCGTGAGGGGGGCAGGCCCCCATGGGTCGTGCGAGTCGGGCTCGCGGCTTTGGTTGCACGAGGGCTGCTCGCCGCTTCTCCGTGAGGGGGGCAGGCCCCCACGGGTCGTGCGAGTCGGGCTCGCGACTTTGGTTGCACGAGGGCTGTTCGTGGCTTCTCCGTGAGGGGGGAGGCCACGGGACGTGCGAGTCGGGCTCGTGGATTTGGTTGCACGAGGGTTACTCGCGGCTTCTCCGTGAGGGGGCAGGCCCCCACGGGCCGCACGAGTTGGGCTCGCGGCTTCTTCATGAGGGGGCAGGCCCTCACGGGGTATTTGAGTGCATTAGCTTTCTTGTTTGAGTGGACAGTACTTGCAACATCACGATGAAATACTTAAGCAAAGATAACTTCTACGGGTCCAGGCCTACGACTTACACACACCATAGAGTTCTTTGTTCTGAAGAAAGAAATGTGTTACACAATCAAGAACATAAAGTTGGACATCACTGGTAAAATCTGTGCAGGTTTTGCGCATTCCAGGTGCGGGGAGGGTCTTTCCCTCAACATTGCGCAGCTTGTACGTTCCTAGTTTCACCATGACTGTGATGACAAAGGGTCCTTCCCAAGTCGGGGATAGCTTGTCACATTGCGTTCCTTTCCCAACTGCCTCCAGAGTGCGAAGTACCAAGTCTCTAACGTTGATTGGTAGGGGCCTTACCCTGTGGTTGTAATAGCGGGTTATACGCTGCTGGTAGGCCGCAGTGCGGAGGGCGTCCTCTTCGCAGATCTCAGAAATCAAATCTATATTGTCCTGGAGAGCGTCGTTGTTCGTCTGGGGGCTGAATTTGGAAACCCGGGGGCTTATGACGCCGATGTCGACCGAGATGATAGCTTCAGTTCCATAACAGAGATTGTACGGTGTTTCTCCAGTCGGGGTCCTTTTCATTGTCCGATACGCCCACAGCACGTTGGGGAGCACGTCGACCCATTGCCCCCAGCGTCTTCAAGTCGCGCCATTAGTCCCTTCAGGATGGTTCTGTTGGTCACTTCCACCTGCCCATTAGACTGAGGATGTGACACAGCCGTATGCCACAACTCGATTTTTAAATCCTCGCACAACTTGGTGAAAGATTTCCCCGTAAATTGAGTACCATTGTCAGTGATGATAATCACTGGTATGCCAAAGTGGCAGATGATGTTCTTCCACACAAACTGCTTCGTGTTCTCCCCAGTAACGTTTGCGAGAGGTTCCACCTCCACCAACTTGGTGAAGTAATCGATGGCCAAGATGATGAATTTCCTCTGTCCTGAGGCCTGCGGTAGCGGGCCGAGGAGGTTTATTCCCCACTGAGCGAATGGCCAAGCTCCTTGCAATGTGTGATGGGCAACGGAAGGTTGCCGGGGATGTTGGTGTGCAACTGGAAACTCTTGCACTTCTGAACGAAGTCTGTCGCTTCCTTTTTCATGGTTGGCCAATAAAACTCGTGATGCAGGATTTTTCGGGCCAAGGCCTTTCCTCCTAGATGCTCTCCACAGACTCCTTGATGAACCTCGCGGAGGGTATACTCAGCATTGATTTCCGTGAAACACTTCAGGTAGGGTCCTGCGAAAGATCGTTTATACAGCTCTCCACTGATCAGTGTGAAGGTGGCCGCCCACATCCTAAGGCGATGGGCCTCCTTAGAGTCTTCCAGCAATCGCTGGCATTCTAAGTATTCTACCAATGGAGTGATCCACGACTCTTTGGGCTTCTCGATTTTGGCCACCTCCCAAGGCCCCAGAATGTTGGGAAAGGCAATTTCTTCGACTCGACGCCTCCTTGACTGATAGCGAGAGAGAGACGTGGCTAGTTTTGACAAGGCATCTTCCCGGCTGTTCTGCTCTCTAGGAATGTAGAGAGTTTGGGCTTGTGGTATCTGAAGCAGGAGAGATTTTGCAAGTCGAAGGTATTGGGCGAGTTGTTCACTTTTCTCCTCGAATTCTCCTTCCACTTGGGAGACGACGAGCTTGGAGTCGGAGTAAATTGTTAATCTTCTGACGCGACAGTCGATAGCGAGCCTTAGTACTACGATTAAGGCTTCATATTCTACCACGTTATTGGTGGCAGGGAACTTCAATCAGATTTCGTATTCTAGAGTGACAAACTCTGGGCTTATGAGAAGCAGCCTGGCTACGGTGCCTTCTATCCCAGAAGCTCTGTCGACGTACATAGTCCACCCTTGTGCCTGCTCCGCTGGAGTGTCTTTTGGCTCTGCCGGCAGAGTATTCTTAACGATGAAGTCCGCTAGGATCTGAGATTTAATGACGGGGCGTGGCAAAAAGTGGATGTCAAATTCACCCAACTCAACCGCCCACTTAACTAGCCGGCCCGATGCCTCTGGCTCTTGAAGAATAGCACATAGAGGTAGCTCGGTCAGAACTTTGATGGTATGGGCCTGGAAGTAGGGGCAGAGTTTTCTTGCTGAGAAGACCAGTGCCATGGCTGTCTTATCTGCCACTGAATATCGGGTTTCAGTGTCTGAGAGGATTTTACTAAAGTAGTAGATGGGACGCTAAACCCCTCCATCGACTTTAATCAACACGGAGTTCAGAGAGTCTGGTGTGATGGCGAGGTACAGAAAAAGAGTCTCTCCTATGGCTGGTTTCGATAAAAGTGGAGGGGAGGCCAGGTACTATTTTAGTAACTCGAAAGCTGACTGACATTCGTCGGTCAAATGGAAGCCTGTGGTTCTGTCCCCCTGAAGAATCTTGAAGAAGGGGAGATATTTATCACCGGTTCATTCTAAGAATCGATAGAGTGTTGTGATTCTCCCGTTCAACCATTGCACTTCTTTAATGGACCGAGGTGGTGACATGTCTTCCAGAGCCTTAATCTTTTCAGGGTTGGCCTCTATCCCTTGCTGGGTTACCATGAACCCCAGGAATTTCCCTGACGTTATCCCGAAGACACAATTTGTGGGATTAAGCCTCATGCCATACTATCGAAGGACCTTAAAACACTCTTCGAGATCAGGTGACCTTCCCGCCGGACGCTTTTAACCAGCATGTCGTCGACATATACCTCCATCGTCTTATCGATAAGGTCTTTAAAAACCGTATTCATGAGCCGCTGATAGGTGGCTCCTACATTCTTGAGCCCAAAGGGCATTACCTTGTAACAATAGATCCCTTTGTCAGTCTGGAAGGCGGTATGCTCCTCGTGCGCAGGATTCATTCGAATTTGATTGTACCCGGAGTATGCATCCATAAAGCTGAGGAGTTGGTGCCCGGCGGTCGAATCAACCAACTGATCAATTCTAGGGAGAGGGAAGCTATCTTTGGGGAAGGCTTGATTGAGGTTGGTGTAATCTACACACATCCTCCACTTTCCTGAAGACTTTTTTACCAAGACAACATTAGCCACCCAAGTTTGGTATTTTACTTCTTGGATGAATTGGGCGCTAAGGAGCTTCTCTATCTCTTCTTCGATTGCCTGAAGATGTTTTGGAGCGAAGTTTCTCTTTTTTTGAATGACAGACTTGCATGCCGGGTTGATGTTGAGAGAGTGTTGAATAATACGAGGGTCTATGCCTAACATATCCTCTGGTGCCCAGGCAAAGATATCCTTGTTCTTCTGGAGGTAGGCTGTCAATTCCTCATTCTCCCGTTGCGGAAAGAGCGACCCGAGCTAGACAGTGCGAGCCGGGTTTATTGTAGAAAGGGGAACTTCGATCAATTATTCCATCGGCATCCCCCGCTGCAAAACTGTCTCATCGCGCAGGTCGAAGTCGTCGATGTTTAGCGTGGTGGCCCTGGTAGGTTGTGCCTGCTTGGAATAACAATTACTGGTGGCCTCCTGGTTGCCACGCACGACTCCGACTCCTCCCGGAGTGGGGAACTTCATGGTCAGGTGAGGAATCGAAGGGATGGCCTTGAAGATGGGCTGGACGGGCCTCCCAAAAATAGCGTTATAGGAGACGCTTAAATCTACCACGACAAACTGGACTTCATGTGTCACCTGCCTTGGAAATTCCCCCATGGTGACCGGGAGGGCAATCGTACCCATTACCTGAACTGGATGGTTATCGAAGTCGTACACTGGTCCTTCCGCCGGTGTCAGATTTTGGCAGGAGAGCTTCATGCTCTGAAGGGTAGAATAGAATAATACGTCGACCGAGCTCCCATTGTCGGCGAGAATTCACTTGACATTATAACAGGGGTCTCCGACCCCGGCGCTGATCACGAGAGGATCTTGGTGAGGTATTCGGAGCCCGACAAGGTCTTCGTCTCCGAAGGTTATGGTGGTGTCCTGTCTACATTTCTCGTCCTCATGGGAGCCTCCTTGCATGCCTATTGAGAAGATTCGAGCTGTAAGGATGGGCAATCCGGCAATGGTCTCAATATTTCCCACCATGTGCCTACCACCTGCTCCTCCCGGGGGAATGTTCTGTTATTCTCTGGGCGGCCTAGGCGGGTTTTGTTGGTCTGGTATACGTCCCTGCAAAAACCTTCCGAGAAGCCCTTGGCAGACAAGGCGCTCGATTTCCTCCTTCAGGCGGGCACAGTCCTTGGTGGTGTGCCCCGTTGCTCGATGGAACTCACAATACTTGGACTGATCATTTCTGGGATTATGGGCTAGCTGTTTGGGCCGATGTAGCGCTGGCTCGTTCTGGATGGCATAGAGCACATTTGTGCGTGTGGTGTTGAGGGGAGTATAATCCCTGGGTGGCTGATCCCTCTGGTGGTCCCGTCGGCGTTGCCCGTTCCGGCGCCCTTCTTGGAATCTTCCTTCTTGGTGCTGGGGGGCCGCCTCCTTCTCCCTTCTATGCTTCTGGGCCCCCTCAAACTGCTGGCGATGGGCGTTAATAGCTTCGTCGGCGGCGATCTGAGCCTCCACCCGATGCACGAGGTCAGGATAACTAGGGACGGTCTCTCTCATTAGTGCTGAGTAGAATCCGCTAGGGCGGAGGCCTCCCAGGAATACCCCTCGCAATAATTCAGGGTCAACACCCGGAATTTGGCGGGCCTCTGCTGTAAAACGGTGGAAGAAGTCTTTCTGGGTTTCTCCTTCATTCTGGCGGATTCCCGAGAGGTGGGAGGGGTCGCGAACGATCCTGCGATTAGCGATAAACTGATCGACAAACTGCCTTGTTAACTCCGTAAAGTTGGCGATGGTCCCTTCCCTTAACGAATGGAACCATGTTCGGGCCTGGCCTTTCAAAGTGACCGGAAACACTTGACAGAGAAACTGGTCTGGGGCATTGTAGATCCTCATAATGGTGGTGAAGTGATTAACATGCTCTAGTGGGTCATCGGTCCCGTCGAACATTTCGATGCTCGGGAGCTTGAACACATGTGGGATTGGATGGTCGAGAATTTGTAGTGCCAAAGGAGAGCCTTGGCAGAGTGGTCGGCGAACGTGAACATTTCTTCCTCCTGCCTGGCGGTATTCCTCAGCGATGACCTCTCGAATATCTTCTCGAGTAAATCTTTTAAGTGATGGAAGGTGGGCGTTATTGATCTAGTTGCGTCGATGGTGGTCTGCTCCGACCTCTCTTTGGGTCGGGGGAGCGGAACTGGCAGCCTCGGAGTATTCCTCGGGTCCCTCTTGTATTGAAGGAACTTCATGGGTTCGGCGCTGATTCAGCTGCAACGGAAAATTTCCTGGTGCTGGTGGTTCCGCCGGTGCGGGTGCTGCCCCCAGGTTTTGTAAAAAGGTTAGCATTTTCGTTTGCTGTTCTTCCATCTGACAAACACGTCCCTACAAGGCGGTAACGGGGGCAAAGGCTGCCTCAGCAGTTAGCGGCACGTCTACCAAAGCGTGGGAGCGTGTCGGTTTGACGTGTCCGCCTAGGGCTGACCCTTCAGCGGTGCGAGTACTTCTCTTGGCCATTGGAACAGGACTTAGAAGCGGTTGAGCTGATGATCTAATTCTTTCGAAGGATGCTGGGAATCGGTTTCCCACAGACGGCGCCAAACTGTTAGGGCTAACTCGATGCCCCGGTCGGACCGGATTTAACTGGGCCGCCTTAGCTTGCGGGGCGGTCGAGAGCGCACACAGTCAGAGAAAAGGAGAGATTGACTCAAGATATGATGACGTGGAAAAACCCCTAAATTAGGTAAAAAACCACGTGACTGAGTCTGTGCCGGTCAAAATCCACTAGCTGCTTGGGGTTACAGGGCGTTCGGTAAATCGGGGCGACGTGCCGCTCCCGTTACAACTTGAGGTGAGAGAAGAGCACTGCAGCTCCCCGCGTGCAACAGGCTGCTTCGCGGGAGTGCTTTGATTACTAGAATTCGACTGGCGGCACTGGGGTTCTGTAGCTCGGGTTGCGGGTCTGCCACGCGTCTACTTGCAAGGATCGTCTTCTTCCTCTTCTGCCCGCGCAAGGACCTGGGCGTTCTCCGGCTGGTGGTGCTCTGGTGGTTCGTGGTGGCTCGTGGTGGCTCGAGGTGTCAGGAGTATGACCTGAGGGAGGAGTCCGACAGAGCTCTGACCTGAGGAAGAAGATGACCAGGAGCCAAAAGGCGAAGAATGAGGTGGCCCTGGGGCTCCTTTTATAGCCTCCAAGAGAGGATCATGGCGGGCCCCACCACCATTGTATTGGGCTAGTGGGTGGTTACCCACCAGATCGGACTGCGAGGAAAGCCCGTCGTGATCGGACGGTGGACATGCCGTCCATGGCGGTGGGGCGGCCATGTGCCAGTGAGGCCGGTGACTGCGGCCAGGCCGGCGGCCCGTGGCCCCGTGGCGCGGCCGGTGGCGGCCAGGTCGGCGGCGACCTGGCCGGAGTCCGCGGCCCGGCCGGGGCCCGCGGCCGGGCCGACGGCGACCTGCCCTGCAGCGGGCTGGCCGGCCGGCCGCGGCCTGGCCGGTGGCGCACTGGCCGCGGCCTGGCGGGCTGCAGCTGCCCGGCCGGCGGCGACTACTCCACCGGCGGCGGCGGCCTGCCGGCGGCCGGCCATTGGTTATCCTCTAATGGGGGTGGGGTTGACTAGTCAAGCTCATAATCTCCCATTTTGGAGGAAGATCATGGGGGATCATGCATTATAAATGGTGTAACCCATCATAATTATATAGTACTTAAAATCCGATCGTAATGCATGATTTTCCGATCGTAACACATGCACGATTTTACGATCGTAATGTATGATTTTACGATTGCTTTTCTCATCGTAATTTTTTCAGAAATATTCGAAATATAATTAAAACGTTATTTAAAATAATGTTAAAATATGAACATTAATGTTTATAATTTTTTTTTGTAAGAAACATTTATTTAGATATCAAAAAAATAAAATTAAGTGTGTGTAATGCACATCGAGTTGTGTGTGCCGGACACGAAATATTTTTCGCCATGAAGGCCATACTTAACCCACTTCCAACGGTTGAGATTCAAACTACGTATTTGTATGTGAGATCTGAGTAGTTCTTAAGAATCACACTTTTTTTGGGAGTTATAATTATCACAGGTCATCATCGCAACAATTGCTTCCCCAAATCTAAAGACTGAACTGTATTTTTGCCACGGATAATGTCATCACCCGGCAGCCATGCCCATAACTTGCACTCAAATATTCCCACCAAAATCATATTTATTGATGAGTATTTGTAAAGATGTTTCCTTCTTTACCAGCACCACAAAGCAAGCCTCATGCTTGTACTTATTATGCCCTCACGCAAATACCTCCACAAATAATTTTTAACTTATTCTTTATTTTATTTCCTCTATGTAATTATTCATGCTTTACAAAGGAAGGCCCATGCTATACTATTAATAGCCACTATAATAAGAAATAGAGGAAACCCTTCAAAATTGTTAGTCCTACATTATAGCACAAAGCAAGCCAGTAAAGCCCATTGAATGACATTGCGCGCTTCTTCCGAGCTGCTTCAACATCAACATTTCGTAATCGGGATTTCACTCCTTTAGCGGCCGCACGCAAATGATTGTTCCTTCAGTCAGCTACCGCACACGAATGCTTGTTATTCACCGTCCAACATATCTGTCCCTAAAAAAACCCATGTAGAATAGTGGCTACATAATAATTAGTTTCAACAGCCATGTTTAAAAATCTTCCATTCCAGAATCATGACATGCAGCAAGATTTCAAACTAGCTTATGCTGCAATCTATCTCTCCTTTACTGTGAAGAAGAATCTTAGCAGCTCATGTTTAAAGCTAATTATGTCGTGACTTTATGAAAAGCAGGTTTTATATTTCTATTTCTTGGCGGCTAAAACAAGGAATCCAAATAGTGAATTGCAAGCTTTCCCTTTTCAATTAATATATTAAAGAAGTACCTAAAATATAGATAAAGATTAGTTAAAAAAATTTGTTTGTGCTCAGACTGTGGTTGGACCTCAAGTATACTCTATTCTTGTCTTGGAAGGATTGTTGATAATTCACAACCAAGGCATTAAATGTTCAACATCTACGAAAGCGGTTCAGGTACCATGTCGAACCCCAGGAGAAGTGAAGTTGGACCAAATGTAGTAGTGGTTAAAATTCATATTCAATTTAACATTATTAGTAAGGGGCACCACATTATGTTTCCACTCAACATATATTATGGCTATCCCTTATGAAACTAAATCAAGATATCATGTGTCAATAAAAACCATTTTAAGTAGGGTCATTGCAACAAAAATGTTAATTAAGCACGAGGAAGGCAATATAATTTGTTGCTAATTGTCAACAAATTTAGCTAGGTATATGATTTGTCTACTTGTATAAAAACTAGCAACCAATATCTTTGTTAAAGATTTAGAATCAATTTTTTTTATTGAAAAATATTAGTTGATGACTAGAAAGAAAGTTATTGCGGGTCGTTCGATTTTCCCTCGGTTCAGAGAATTGGGCTGCTTTAACTCGAGTGTGAGACGAGCGTGCAAACAGTCAAAAGTGATTCAACAACAATGACAAACGAGACGTTTTAGCGTGAAAAAACCGAAAATGATGAAAAATCATGTGGTTGTATCTGTGTTGGGCCGAAATCCAGTTGTTCCTTTGTTGTTACAAGAGTTGAGATCCTCGGAGGGTGATGTCACAACCCGCATTTTCACCGCATATAATAACTTATCAGAGTAAGGGAAAATGCGCGTCATGATGTCACGTCAGCAGGGGATAACTGTGCACGCTCAGGCCGACACCTACTTAATCATGAAGAAAGATTCTTTAAATTATTTTAAGGGAAAAATCAGTTTAAGTGCAGTAGATAGTCGTATCCCTCGGCTTAGTGACTCATCTAGTCCACGAATCAAAATATAATTATACGCTGCGGGAAAATACTTATTTAGATTGACTCCAACATTTTACATGAGTATAAACGTTCCCAAAGGACGACTCATGCTGTGCAAGACTCTAAATTTATAATAGTAGTACGGATAGCTTTTACGGTCGCTAAATATAACAAGTTTGAGTTTTTTAAATTATGCAGTGCATGAAGTAGTAGTAATAGATTTTATTATTAAAAATACCTAACATGCATTTCTAGCATAAATTCTCTCAGAGAGCAAGTAGTGCACATCCACATGTAGAGAAATAAGCAACTAGCAAGTATCTAAAAATATCAATTCTGTGGGCGCCAACAAGCTGACACGAACCCACCTACAGAATAACAAGTCTGAACCAGTAACAACAACAAAAAAACAACAACAATCTACCTCGCTGAGATGAGGTAACAACCACGGCCAACACTGCTGCCCAGAAACTCCCAAACTAGCTCTGCTATCTGCTACTGCTCTGAACCTGAGACATTCCAAAGACAGAACACGTCAGCAAGAAGGTACAAATGGTGACAGAAAATTAATAAGCCAAAATAAACAAAGGTCAAAAGGGGTACCAACCCAAGACCAATAACACTGAAGTAGAGTACAAAAGAAAACGGGGCATCAACATGAAAAGAACTCTTACGTGATTCGTCACGTTCAACAAGAGTACACCGGACGCACGAGGCCATAAGGTGAATACATGAATAATTCACAAGGAAGAAATACAAAACCTTTATTAGGCACCTGTGGTCGACTCTACCCAAAAACACAGGCGAGGTGGTCACTCGTGGACACACCCTCACGAATATAAAATTCGTCTAACTGCGAGGGAGTCTCATACTCTCTACCATACACCGCAGACACCCAAAACCTGGTAGACTTCCACAAGGTACTAATAAAGACAACAAACATTGCGGAGGTGGTTTCGTTCACTAACTCCCGCAATTAAGAAACCCAAAGAAACCACAACACATATATCTCGAGCTTTGGCTCGTCAAATTCTACTTGACACTTCTAGTTTCAATACATGGTTGATCAACCCTCAGGAACGATTCACAATCCTAGATAACTCTAATCCGTTCAATAACGAGAATCAAGACGTTTAAAGTCATCAATAAGACACTTCAAGAACGATCAAACATATCCGGAAAAAAACGAGTTCACCATGACAAAACATTACAACATCATGTGATCATTGAGAAGTTTAATCATAACAATAATTTGGAAAAATAAGTGTAGAAAATTTTAAGGAACACAAAAACATAGCCGTTACCATCAAATCGGACAAGGAGAAACGAGGGGAAACCATCACTTGCCTTAGTTTTACCGGAAAAGTCCTCTGAATCACTCAACGTCGTAGATCGGGGCAAAAAAGATGCGGGAGGAGTTGAAATCTGAAGAATAACAGCCGAAAAAAGAGGTTAGGGCCGAAATACCCTAACAAGAAAACTCAAGGAACGGGGAAAAATTTACCACATCAGCGTAGCTCTCAGCGAGAGCTTTCCGGATCTATGTTCGGTTGAAAATTTTGAGCACCAGAGTACCGTCGGCGGCCACCAGAAGATTAACGAAAAAGAAACTCTCTCTCGCTCGCTGGTCTGGTTTGGGAGAAAAATAACGGAGAAGATGAAGTTTGGTTCTAAAACCTAAGTCCGAGAATATATATATATATATATATATATATATATATATATATATATATATATATATATATATATATATATTATATTATATATATATATATATTTATTTATTTATTAAAAGTTTTGTCAAAAACGGGTTATTACGAGCGGATTCGCGGAAACCAAAAATAGAGGTCTAGGATGACTCCAAATCGACAAGTGTCCAGCATGAAAGTTGTAGATCTCGTCGAGACGCACAAATTGTGACCATTGTTTCATACAACACCTTTTGAACCCTCAAAATGGCGCCCGAACGTAAACGACAGGGAACTACTCGAGATGAATAAAGTTACTCGAGAATGAGTGCAAAGTACTCGAGAGGAACTTAAACTACTCGAGTAAAATCAATAGGACTCGAAAGAATTCAATATTACTCGAGAAAAACAACAATTATACTCGAGATAAAACAATAGTACTCGAGTAGAAATCAACAACACGGCTTATTTACGAGCATTTTTGGGAAAATCCAAAGTATAGGTTGAAGATGGCTTCGAATCAAAAAGTGTCCAACATGAAAGTTGTAGATCTTATCAAGATGAACAAATGTCATGTTGACCATTTTTCCATACGACACTGTTTTGACCCTCAAAACGGCTCCCGAACAAAACCTGAAATGAACCACTCAGGATGAATGAACAGGTACTCGAGAGGAGAAAACAGCTACTCGAGAGGAAAATATAGGTACTCGAGAGGAGAAAAAACAACTACTCGAGAGGAAAATACAGGTACTCGAGAGGAGAAAACAGCTGCTCGAGAGGAAAATATAGGTACTCGAGTTGAATTAGGCGGTACTCGAGAGAAGAAAACGTTACTCGAGAAGATCCAGAATTCACTCGAGAAGAAGCAGAATTTTTTGCATGAACAGTATACCTACACGAGACGCAGGAATTTCACTCAAGTCAAGCTTTGCAGGAAAAACAATTTCTTTGCAAATATAACCTTTTGATCAAACTATATGAATGAATAGTAAAAGACATTTTTGAATAGTACTATAATATTAAAATAATCATATTTATATATTTTGGATAATGAAACACGAGTTCAAAACGGGGGCCCGAACGCAAGCCGAATTAAATGAAATTCTCACCGTAGGCGAACACTGACGCTACGAACGTAACGGCGAAGTCAAAATCAAAATCCGACAAGTCATTCCCAAGATATTAATCTTCAAAGTATACAGCGAACAAAAACAATCCAAAACTTCAATTGCGCGCCAAAACTCCAAAAATGCTCGGATTGCGACGAAACTTGACGAGCAAGTCCAAAATTACTTAACTTCAATTCCAAATGCAAAAATTTCTCATTACAACAATAATTCGGCCGACTCGACCGCACGGATGCGAAAATGACTTAACGGCACTGCGCCGCCAACTCGACGTCAAAAGTAACGTCACGACGTCATAAATATGACGTTGCTCATTCAACTAAAATCATCAAAAAAATTTGGGGGCGTTACAATCACTTCCCCAAAACAGAAGTTTCGTCCCGAAACTCAACACCACTCCAAAACCAAACCAAAACGATCAAATCAAACATAACTGAAAACATAATGACATACCCGAAACTAAGAGAAGAGGTGCGGATGAGATTCCCTCATCGCCGATTCCAATTCCCACGTCGCGCTCTCGACGTCTTGATTTCTCCAAAGAATGTTGACCATATGGATGGTCTTTCTCCATAACACATGCTCTTGAGAATCCAGAATACGAACAGGTTCTTCCACATACGTAAGGTTGGACTGAATCATGACAAACACACTTCCGCAACTGGCTCACATGGAACACATCATGGACACCAGGGAAGGTTGCAGGCAACTCCAGCCTATACGCTGAAACTCCGACGCGTTCAAGAATCTGAAAAGGACCCACGTACCGGTGGTCTAACTTGTGGTTCCTTCCAAACCTTTTAACGCCAGACATCGGAGAAACCTTCAGAAAAATCAAGTCTCCAACGGCAAACTCCAGATCGACCCTTCGTTGATTAACATACTTTTCATAGCGCTCTTGAGCCACACAGAGCTTTTCTCGAATATGAGTCACCGCATAATTCATCTCCTCAAGGGCTTCCGGACCTAGCAACGGTCTCTCACCAACTTCAGCCCAAAACAAAGGAGTTCTACAACGCCTCCCATATAAGGCCTCAAACGGGGCCATCTGCAGACTCTCTTGATAACTATTATTGTATACAAACTCCATGAGTTTGAGACGCTCATCCCAAGCACCACCATGATCCAAAATGTAACACCTGATCATATCTTCTATGATCTGATTTACCCTTTTCATCTGACCATTCATCTGCGGATGATAGGCGGTGGAATACCTCAAATCGGTACCCAACCCCTCCTGTAAACTATTCCAAAAGCGAGACGTAAATCTGGAGTCCCGATCTGATACAATGCTAACAGGCACTCCATGTAACCTGATGATCTCTTCAAGATATAGCTCAGCTATCTTCTTCATCGAATACCCAATCTTAAATGGAACAAAGTGAGCACACTTTGTCAATCTATCGACTATCACCCAAACAGGATCATGCCCACGGGGAGATTTTGGTAGACCGGTGATTAAATCCATTGAAATACTCTCCCATTTCCAACTTGGAATATCAAACGGTGTTAGTTTACCAGCAGGCCTTCTATGATCAGCCTTAATACACTGGCACGTATAATATTCCGATACAAACTTCGCGATATCACTCTTCATCCCCGACCACCAAACAATTTGCTTTAGATCTTTGTGCATTTTAGTGGAACCAGGGTGGTAGGCTACACTGGAACCATGAGCTTCAGCATAGATCTTAGCCCGAATGTTGCCAAAGGCGGGGACACAAAATCTACCCCGATACTTCAAGGTGTCCAACTCATCCACAGAGAAATCAGGTAGCTCTCCCTTCACAGTTCTATTCCGGAGGTACAATAAATCAGGATCATCCTTCTGGTGTGCTCGAGTAAGGGAAATCCAAGAGGGTTCTTCTGCTTTTAGACTAGCAGGCGCAACACGACTCCCAACCTCAATATCCATCAACAAGAATTCTTCTACCAAGGACGTTACCGACATATTAAAAATTTTAGCGGTCTTTCTACTCAAAGCATCGGCTACTACATTAGCCTTTCCTGGATGATAAAGAATTTCCACTTCGTAATCCGCCACATATTCTAACCACCGACGCTGGCGCAGATTTAGTTCCTTCTGATTGAAGACGTACTTCAAACTCTTATGGTCCGTATAGATTTTGCACAGCGCGCCATACAATAAGTGTTGCCACAGCTTTAGAGCATAAATTACGGCAGCAAACTCCAAATCCTGTGTAAGATAGTTTCTCTTGTGAATCTTTAGTTGCCTCGATCCATACGCGATCACCTTATCATCTTGCATTAAAACAAAACCAAGTCTGATGTGTGATGCATCAACATACACATCATACTCAACTCCTTCAGTAGGTAAAGTTAAAATTGGAGCAGTACATAATCTCTTCTTCAGCTCTTGGATAGCCTCTTCATACTTATCACTCCAAATGAATGCAGTATTCTTCTGAGTAAGTCTAGTTAGAGGAGCAGACAATACTGAAAATCCTTCCACGACTCTTCTATAATAGCCAGTCAGGCCTAAGAAGCTCCTAATATCCTTAGGTGTAGAAGGTCTCTCCCATTCCATCATGGAAGAAATCTTGGTCGGGTATACAAAAATACCGCCCTTGCTTATAACATGACACAGAAAGGACACCTGAGGTAGCCAGAACTCACACTTGTTCAACTTCTCATATAACTTATGCTCCCTCAGGGTCGACAAAACCAAACACAAATGCTGAGTATGCTCCTCAACATTGCGGGAATACACCAGGACATCATCTATAAACACAATAACAAATCGGTCCAAGAAATCCTTAAACACCCTATTCATCAAATCCATGAAAGCAGAGGGTGCATTGGTTAAACCAAAATACATCACCAAAAACTCATAATGTCCATGACGTGAACGGAATGGGGTTCGGGGAATGTCTGCCTCACGAATTCTCAACTGGTGGTATCCTGAGCGAAGATCGATCTTTGAAAATACCGAGCTACCACGCAACTGGTCGAACAAATCATCAATCTTTGGCAGGGGATATCTATTCTTAATGGTTATCTTGTTCAATTCCCTATAATCAATGCAAAGCCTCATCGATCCATCATTCTTCTTCACGAACAAATCTGGAGCATCACACAGAGAAGAACTTGGTCTAATAAAACCACACCTCAATAACTCGTTGAGCTGAATAAGCAACTCATCCAACTCACAAGGAGCCATACGGTATGGTTCCTTAGCAATTAGGCGAGTACTTGGCTCGAGGTTTATCGTATACTCTATCTCCCTTTCAGGAGGAAGTCCGGGAAGACTATCAGGAAAGACATCTGGAAACTCTCGCACCACCGAGACATCCTCAAGACGTGGTGTAACAAAATCTATTTCCAGAGCAGAAATAGAAACTAAAAATGCCTCGCAACCAGACTCTATAGAACAACAAGCACGTACCGCAGAAATGACAGGGGAAACTCTGTCCTGAAATCCATAGACGCTCATAGGTTGGCCGTCGTCCATCCTGAAATCGAATCTCTTAGCCTTGCACTGGATGACCGCATCATACTTGGACAGCCAGTCCATGCCCAGAATTACATCAAAATCAGACAGATCCAAAATCATCAGATCCGCAAAGGCCAGAAAATTGCCAAGATAAATAAGGCATCTCAGAACTCCTTGATTAGATATCATCGAATCACCGGAAGGAAGCTTGATATTGAAGGAGTCTCCTAATTGATCCAAATCCAGGCGATGTTTATCAATAAACCTCCGGGCCACAAAGGAATGGGTGGCACCCGAATCGAAAAGAACGCGCGCCAACCAATTCCACACCTTAAACTCCCCTAAAACCGTAACATACATAACTAAACGAACGATAACTAGGGCAACAATGATAAATAATAAGGATATTTAAACTGGGGCTAACCTAATATCACTTGCATAGAGGTTTGAGCTTACTCGTTGGTCATCACGTTCAGCCTTCCTTTTCCTTTATCTAGGTTTGGTGGCAGTAAAAAAGCTTGAAGCGGGGCAAGCTGCAGTGGGGACTGAGCCTGGGGGCACAGAGATTTCTGGTGTCCCTTCTGCCCGCACTGGAAGCAAGTCCTTTTTTTCATCCAGCAATGACTCGCATCATGACCCTACCTTGCACAGAACGAACACACAAGCTCTCCCTTGGGTGCACCTTGGATGGCGTGCACCTACTGCTGCTTCAGGGTGGCAGTCCTCTTGAAACACCTTTCGTAAGGGTGGCCAGGACGACCACAGAAGCTACACACTTCCTTACTTTTCTTTTTCGAAGAAGGGCCAGATGCCCTGGAGCTACCATCCTCAACACCTTTCCTTTTCTCTTTCCTCACCGCAGTACCGCGGTTCTTGGCATTCTCGATCGCCTCGACCCTCAAAGCGGCTTCCACTGCTTCAGCATAACTTTCAGCTCGGTAAGCGCAGGCCAACTGCCAGACATCGCTTCTTAGACCTCCAAGGAAACGCTGCACTCTACCCTCCTCAGAAGCTACCAAATCAGGAGAAAACCTACTCAGTTTATTAAACTCAATCTTGTACTCGCTCACGGTGAGTTGTCTCTGCTTCAAATGCAGGAAGTTATTCATCAGACGGCCATGCTCGACCGAGGGTAGAAACTTCTTCAGCAGCATCTTCTTAAAAGATTCCTAAGAACATCCTTCCTTCAGACTCTCCCTTTTCCGAATCCACCAACTCTTTGTCAGGCCTTTTAACTGATAGGCTGCAATCATCACCTTCTGTGCTTCTAGAATTCCGGAATACGAAAACATCTCCTTGATGGAGATGATCTAATTATCTAAAACCATAAAGTTGTCACTCCCGTCGTAGGTGGGAGGTCCCAATCGTTTGAAGTGCGATATGAAATTCATTTCTGGTGGTATCACCATAGGGGCACCAGAGGAGCAGGGGTATCAGGCACGGCTTGGCCCAAGGCAGGATCTTGCACTAAAAGTTGTTGCGCGGGAGCGGCAGACAACAAAGACTGAATTTGTGATTGCATCGCAACCAATTGTCTCGACAGAGCCTCATTGCTCTGACGCAGACCCTCGATAATCACATCACTTTACGCACCTGATGACTCACCCTCCGACTGGGGAGTCGACCTCGTCACAGGATGCTTTAGCGGCATTTCTAAAAATCAAACGGACAACTCATCAAAATCCTAGCTTACCACAAGGCCACACGACTAGTTCAGACCATACTTAAAAGACACTTGCTTATGCTGCAACTTGCTCTAGGCTTTTATAATGATGTTATGTCATACTTAGGATGATATCCTCTCATCCTATTGACTCTTGTGCCTATGACATGAATGCATGAGTTCTTTATTCTTATTTAAAATCATGTGTGTACATGTGTCATCATGTAAACCTTAACTTAGCACATGTGCTTATGCGATGATATGCAATGTATGTAGTGATATGCATTTTAAAAAGGCTGTAATGCATAATATGAGCGGCGTACACATGAAATGTTATGTATCCCATACTACATAACATCACATGCAACGAGAAAAAAATGTGCTAATGAGCACCCATGTGATGGTTGTTATGCATCTCATACTACATAACTGTCACATGTTGCCACCTATGGTGGATCCATATACAAACACATATTATGCATCCCATACTATATAATATGCCCCGTATACTTCTTATCATGCTATGAGTGTAGTGACTATGCTTCGGCTAAGACGTACTGATGACACATCGGTGTGTGTATGAAATGTCAAAAAACAACTAACACTAACAAGGGAAGATTGCCCGACCAATTGTCAAGCAACCTGGATCTGATACCAACTGTCACAACCCGCTTTTTCACCGCATATAATAACTTATCAGAGTAAGGGAAAATGCACGTCATGATGCCACGTCAGCAGAGGATAACTACAGATGCTCAGACCGACACCTACTTAATCATGAAGAAAGATTCTTTAAATTATTTTAAGGGAAAAATCAGTTTAAGTGCAGTAGATAGCCGTATCCCTCGGCTTAGTGGCTCATCTAGTCCACGAATCAAAATATAATTATATGCTGTGGGAAAATACTTATTTAGATTGACTCCGACATTCTATATGAGTATAAGCGTCCCCAAAGGACGACTCATGCTGCGCAAGACTCTGAATATATAATAGCAGTACAGATAGCTTTTACGGTCGCTAAATATAACAAGTTAGAGTTTTTTAAATTATGCAGTGCATGAAGTTGTAGTAATAGATTTTATTCTTAAAAATACCTAACATGCATTCCTAGCATAAATCCTCCCAGAGAGCAAGTAGTCCACATCCACATGTAGAGAAATAAGAAGCTAGCAAGTATCTAAAAATAATAATTCTGTGGGCACCAACAAACTGACATGAACCCACCTACAGAATAGCAAGTCTGAACAAGTAACAACAACAAAAGCAACAACAATCTACCTCGCTGAGATGAGGTAACAACCACTGTCAACACTGCCGCACAGAAACTCCAAAACTAGCTCTGCTATCTGCTACTGCTCTGAACCTGAGGCATTCCAAAGACAGAACACCTCAGCAAGAAGGTACAAATGGTGACAGAAAATTAATAAGCAAAAGTAAACAAAGGTCAAAAGGGGTACCAACCCAAGACCAAAAGCACTAAAGTAGAGTACAAAAGAAAATGGGGCATCAACAGGAAAAGAACTCTTACGTGATTCGTCATGTTCAATAAGAGTACACCGGACGCACGAGGCCATAAGGTGACTACATGAATAATTCACAAGGAAGAAATACAAAACCTTTAGTAGGCACCTGTGGTCGACTCTACCCAAAAACACGTGCAAGGTGGTCACTCATGGACACACCCTCACGAATATAAAATACGTCTAACTGCGAGGGAGTCTCATACTCTCCACCATACACCGCAGACGCCCAAAAACCTGGTAGACTTCCACAAGTTACTAATAAAGACAACAAACATTGCGGAGGTGGTTTCGTCCACTAACGCCCGCAATTAAGAAACCCAAAGAAACCACAACATATATATCTCGAGATTTGGCTCGTCAGATTCTACTTGATACTTCTAGTTTCAAGGTATGGTTAATCAACCCTCAGGAACGATTTACAATCCTAGATAACTCTAATCCGTTCAATAATGAAAATCAAGGCGTTTAAATCCATCAATATGACACTTCAAGAACGATCAAACATATCCGGACAAAATCGAGTTCACCATGACAAAACGTTACAACATCATGTGATCATTGAGAAGGTTAATCATAACAATAATTTGGAAGAATAAGTGTAGAAAATTTTAAGGATCATGAAAACATAGTTGTTACCATCAAATCGGACATGCAGAAACGAGGGGAAACCACCACTTGCCTTGGTTTTACCGGAAAAGTCCTCTGAATCAGTCAACGTCGTAGATCGGGGCAAAAAATATGTGGGAGGAGTTGAAATCTGAAGAATAACGGCCGAAAAAGAGGTTTGGGCCGAAAAACTCTAACAAGAAAACTCAA
This sequence comes from Platanthera guangdongensis, assembly GCA_039583875.1. Lineage (NCBI taxonomy): Eukaryota > Viridiplantae > Streptophyta > Magnoliopsida > Asparagales > Orchidaceae > Platanthera > Platanthera guangdongensis. The sequence goes on along the minus strand of CM077159.1, from coordinate 113,839,937 downwards.
GAAACGGGGAAAAATTTACCACGTTAGCGTAGCTCTCGGCGAGAGCTTTCCGGATCTATGTCCGGTTGAAGATTTCGAGCACCGGAGTACCGTCGGCGGCCGCCAGAAGATTCACACAAAAGAAACTCTCTCTCTCGTTCGCTGCTCTGGTTCGGGAGAAAAATAATGGATAAGATGAAGTTTGGTTCTAAAACCAAAGTCCAAGAATATATATATATATATATATATATTATAAAAAGTTTTGTCAAAAACGGGTTATTACGAGCGGATTCGCGGGAACCAAAAATACAGGTCTAGGATGACTCCAAATCAAAAGGTGTCCAACATAAAAGTTGTAGATCTCGTCGAGACGAACAAATTTAATTGTGACCATTGTTTCATACGACACCGTTTTGACCCTCAAAATTGCGCCTGAACGTAAACAACAGGGAACTACTCGAGATGAATAAAGCTACTCGAGAATGAGTGCAAAGTACTCGAGAGGAACTTAAACTACTCGAGTAAAATCAGTAGGACTCGAGAGAATTCAATATTACTCGAGAAAAATAACAATTATACTCGAGATAAAACAATAGTACTCGAGTAGATCAAAGGTACTCGAGTAGAAATCAATAATACGGCTTATTTACGAGCAGTTTTGGGAAAATCAAAAGTAGAGGTCGAAGATGGCTTCGAATCAAAAAATGCCCCCACATTAAAGTTGTAGATCTCGTCGAGACGAACAAATTTTAGGTTGACCATTTTTCCATACGACGCCGTTTTGACCCTCAAAAAGGCTCCCGAACACAACCTAAAATGAACCACTCGGGATGAATGAACAGGTACTCGAGAGAGAAATACAGGTACTCGAGAGGAGAAAACAGCTACTCGAGAGGAAAATACAGGTACTCGAGAGGAGAAAACAGCTACTCGAGAGAAAAATACAGGTACTCGAGAGGAGAAAACAACTACTCGAGAGGAAAATATAGGTACTCGAGTCGAATTAGGCGATACTCGAGAGAAGAAAACGTTACTCGAGTAGATCCAGAATTCACTCGAGAAGAAGCAGAATTTTTTGCATGAACAGTATACCTACACGAGACGCAGGAATTTCACTCGAGTCAAGCTTTGCAGGAAAAACAATTTATTTGCAAATATAACCTTTTGATCAAACTTTATGAATGAATAGTAAAAGACATTTTTGAATAGTACTATAATATTAAAATAATCATATTTATATATTTTGAATAATGAAACACGAGTTCAAAACGGAGGCCCGAACACGAGCCGAATTAAATGAAATTCTCACCGTAGGCGAACACTAACGCTATGAACGCAACGGCGAAGTCAAAATCAAAATACGACGAGCCATTCCCGAGATATTAATCTTCAAAGTATACGGCGAACATAAACAATCCAAAACTTCAATCGCGCGACGAGACTCAAAAAAATGCTCGGATTACGGTGAAACTTGACGAGCAAGTCCAAAATTACTTAACTTAAATTTCAAATGCAAAATTTTCCCATTACAACAAGAATTCGGCCAACTCGACCGCACGGATGCGAAAATGCCTTAACGGCACTGCGCCGCCAACTCGACGTTAAAAGTAACGCCACGACGTCATAAATATGACGTTGCCCATTCAAATAAAATCATCAAAAAAAATCAGGGGCGTTACATGTGACGTGGCCCCTCTCCGTTTACAAGCCTTGAAGGAGAAGGGGGGGGGGAGGAGAAAAAGGCTAAGCCAGCGGAGCTAGAGGGTTCAAGAGAGCTTTCTTCTATGCCTCCTCTTGTGTTTGCTAAAGCGTTCCAGTGGGTGTTGAGAGCAATCAGACTTGTGAGTGAGCAAAGAGAATTCAGAGCGAAGTAACGATCTAAGTCCACATCCTCGACAGAAAACCCATGTACTTTCTCCAGTCTCTCTAGTTGTTCAAATGAAGGCAAGTGGGTCTTTTTATAGCTTTCTTAAATGGAAGTGTCAGTAATTGCTCCCGACCTGATCTTGAGTTAACGAATAATGTTAGTCTATTTCAATCACTTGGATCGCCAATTTTCTCGAAATGACTAACATACCCCTTTGATTTGGGCGGCTTGGGCAAGTTGCGAAGCGACAGGGATGAACGGAAGCGGCGGATGTGGCGGCAACACGTCAGAGGCCGACGAACAGAGCGTGCTAGAAACATGCATGCAGGGGGGGGCACGTGCACGGTCCATACGCGCAAGTGGGCCGGTAGCGGTCGCAAGGTGGCTGGCTGCAAGCGCGCACATGGCTGGCCGTGTGCAGATTGGTTGTTCCTACGTGTTGTCCAACCAGGCGCACATTGGTCGGGCATGCATGCTCGCTGTCCACATGCATGTTGGTCGCATATACGGGGTGACCGACTGTGCGAGCGTTGGTTGAGCGTGCGCGCTGGCCGGCCGCACGCGCATTAAATGCGCATGCATGCACTGCCATCCGCACATGCATTGGCCGCACATGCGCACTCTGCAGTGCCCATGTGTATGGGTGGGCTCATGCATAGTTCTTTGTCAAAGCCCCCACCCCTTGGAGTGTATTAGTGACCCTTCTAGCGAGCGAGGCTCACTCGATTGGGCAGACTCGCTTGAATTGTTTTGTTTGCTTTGACTCAGATTATTCTAGGAAGAACCCGTTCAAATTCCACAAAATTTTCGTGACTCGTGATCCGTGAAACGACGAGCATAATTTTTTTTAACCTTGATTGTACCAACTTGGAACCGTGGACTTCATTTTAGTTCAATATGCTCGCATCAAAAATACTTTTCATTTGCAATTAGAGATTCCCTCTTTGTTAAGCCGAGAGAAACCTGAGGGATACCTTTTCTCAGAAGGTGTTAATACAGGTGGTAGCATTCATTGTGTTTGGCCCATTTGGCTGGGGAATTCTGTCGCAGTGTTGTTACCATTGTGTGGTAGCTCCCAGGAGGATTTAGTTTGTTAAGTATTATGATTTCGACCATCCAATCATATTGATATCCCATCTGACAGTCAAGATATGTACACCTGAGCATATTAGATGGTAAAATGCCCTATGTGAAGCTATTTTCCATTCCTTTCCTTTAGTTTAGGTCTAGAGAGGAAGGGTCATTGCACATGTGAGGAATAAGAGGTGTTACTGGAGCTCCATTGCTCGGATCATTGAGTCATCTTTGGAGAAGAAGTCCTTAGGTCACTGATGTTCTCCTCCACCCAAACTTCTCAAGATTTCATGGATCCTATGCTTGCTCCAAGGGTAACAACCCTCTCCTTCCAATCTTTAGGATTTGGATTAATATTCCTTGTATATTTTTATATTTCCCTCTTGATTGTGAATTTATGAAGCTGGTACCATGACATGTGACCTAATTCAGTGATGTTTACATATTTTCTTTGGTGGAAAGTTCAAGGGGAAGGTTATGAAGGATTTAGGGTAGTGTAGTTGCAAGGAAATGCGAATGTGAAGAATTAAGAAGGATGAAATCAGGCATGCTCTCATATTCTAGGAGATACCACCGGGCGGTAGCTGTTACCATCGGTGGTAACTCCTAATTAACCTATGTAGGTGATTCTAGGCACTATAAATGATATGGGGTAACCTTGTAACGGATGAGTTCTATGCTGAGAGATTTTGTGGATTATCAAACTAGTTGACTTTGGCCATCATAAATATCGCTGGGCAATAGCTATTACCGTAGGCAATAACTTCCTCGAATGGATCTTTTAAGAAATTGTCCTAACTTTATGGGAGGCTGTAAGTCAGGGTTGCTACTCACCTAGGGGGTGGGGGTGGGGTTAAATAGGTGATTTACTTATTTTTATAATTTCTTGAGTTATCCTTAAAGAGCACAATGAGTAAACATATCACAATAATGGAACAAAACACACAAGAATTTATAGTTGTTCTCCAAGAATGAGTACAACAACTTTCCCTCTTCACATATCTAGTATAGAGTTAGCTTAGGCCAAACTTCTTCAAATTTTTTTCTCAAATCCTCAGATCTTACAATCTCAGGAACACAAGCCCCCTACCTTAGATCCTTAGACACAGGTCCTATACCTCAGATCTTTAGATAGATCCTACAGCTCTAGTTTTACTCAAGCCCTACAAACACATGCACCACAAGCCTTATAACTCAATCTCTATCAGTAGAGATCTACACTCAGATCTTAATAAGATCCTACACTAAGATCCACAAAGGAATCTTATAGACTCGGATCCTTCAAGGATCCTACAAAATAACAGCAAATAGAAATTGACTCAATACCCTAGAGCTTGAGTCTTCAAGTAGAAGCACACATCAGGCTTCTTCTTTCTTGACTTGATTAACACTTGAAATATCTTCTTGGAATGACTGGATTTGATCAAGTGAACTTGTATAGGAAAAGGAATTCTTCAAAAAAGATATTGTTGAAGAAGATGAAGAATCCTTTTCTGAACTTGCAATGGTTGAGTATGAATTCTTGATGAAAGTTGACCAATGTTGAAATCTTTCACAGAACTTTGTAGTATTAGGTGTGAAGAATCTCTGTGAGTATTGAGTGCTTGAAAATATTTTTCAAAGGCTAGAGCTTCAAAACTTGTTCTCAAATCTCTAAGTCCCTCTTTTATACTTGACTTTGCCGACATGAAGAACAAAGATTGAATTACAAATCTCCAATGGCTAGTCAATCCTCCTTAGGAAAATTCTTGATTAGGAAACCTCGAATGGATGTTTTAAATTAGCTTAAGGAATATTTTCTGAATAGGAATCATTCTGGCTAGAGATTATCAAATGACTAGCAGGCACTATAGGAAACAAACTTGAAATAAAATATTCAACGACTGTTAAAATCTAACTAAGGAATGATTTTGAAATCATGAAAATATTCTCAAATGAATGAAAATAATTATTCTTCCTGGCAATCCCTGACTTTATGTTGCAAATCTTGTTAGTCTATTTGATTTAAAATCTCTGCATAATCTACACCTTAAATCAAGCACCTAGCAGTTGTGCCGCGTGTACAACTAGAGAAAATGGATCTAAGTGACCATGACATGATGTTATAGACAAAGTCAAATGACCCTTATGAAATATGTATGGTCAACTTTAAACACATAGAAGTTATATAAGCAAACTCCTGACACTTAGCCATTTCACCCTGTAGAAAACATTCTGTCACCGTGTAGTCGACGCAGTCGAATTTTTCCCTTCGATGCAGTTGATGTAGTCAAACTTTTTCTCTTCGATGTAGTTGAACTTTTCCTTAGCTGTGAAGTCATTTCAGTCGAATTCTTCCTTAGTAATGAACTCGTTGCTATCAAATTTTTTCTTAGTAATGAACTCGATGCAGTAAATTTTTTCCTTTGTAATGAACTCAATACAGTCAAATTTTTCCTTAGTAATGGACTCGGTACAGTCAAATTTTTCCTTCGTAAATTTTCTATTTCTGCTTCTGATTCCTTCTGTCCTTGGTGATTTTTTTCATTGATAGTGACATGTCTAATATATAATTAGTACATATATCAATGTGAGTTTTGTTTTTTGAGAGATTACAAGGCCAAAATCCTGCTTGGGTGGCCAAGTGTCTAACAATACATTAGCCATGTACTTAACTTGTACCTATCACACCAAAACTTATACAACCATCAAATATAAGATGTTTATTGTCTTCTTGAGGTCTTCTTCAAATCAGGAATCTTGGGGACATTATTCCCAACAATCTCTCTCTATTTGAAAAAGTCAGAGCCTCATATGATAATAATCATAGATTCATAATAATGTACAAAGACAAATTATAGACAGAGAGGCAATTCAAATTTATATTACTAAGATTAAAAATAACAGGATTTCAATATGTTGGACATCTCAAAACATCATTCAAGACATCCTGATGTTCTCAGCATTCTCTAAAAGTCTTCTCCTTGCTTTTTCCTCTTCCGCCTCTCAAAATATCCTAGTGGGTTTGGAATATATTTGGGAGGAGGAGGTCCATTTGGGTTTTTTCCTTCTATGAATACTCCTCCTTATATCCTGATATTCATGTTTTTTTCATTCCATTAAATTATAGTATCTAGAGATATTGATTACATGCTATCCAAAGTTATTCCAGGTGTAGAGAATGATATTGTTGGATATACGACTCCAATGTTCATATCCTGACATATTTTGAATCTCAATCCTTCTTCTCTGCCTAGCTTCCATAATGTCATCCTTGACTTGATCAATCTTCCTCTTCCTAAAAGATGATTCCCCTTATTCTGTTGTTGGAGGAGTAAGATTATACTCCCCCAAAGCAGCTTCATAATCCTCCGGAGGGAGGTAATCATTATCTACAACAGGGTCGGCCTCACGAATGATAGACTAAGGAGAGTAGTTTAAAGGTTCCAATCCCAATGCTTCTCTGACCGAATTTGTAGTCCAAATGGCTTGTTGGGCAGAGTAGTGGGTAATGTCCTTCTCTCCTTTCTAAGTTCTTCAATAGTTTCTGTTGGGTACATTGGAAACAATGTACTTAATTTGAAGAAGCCCTTTCAACTCAATGATATATGCAAGTATGTATTTGATATATGTTTCAGTTCATACATGCGGGTTAGTCTTTGTCATATTGAATGGACAGGTAGTCCAAGTGACATTGACAGGTGGACTCAAAGAAGCTGACTAGAAAGGAAGAAAATTGCCTAAGTCCACAGGGGTTGAGTGAAGCAAGCTCACTCAATGCAAAATATCAAGGCTGTTGTTGAAAATAATTGACTAAGTCCACAGGCATTGAGTGAAGCCTGTTCACTCAACGACATACAGCTAAAAGTGATGAGTGAAGTCAGGGCAGTCAAAGCCCAGCAAGTTGCAGTGCAGAAGAAATGACTAAGTACAAAAGTGTCGACACACTTCAGAACTATGTGGACACCTTTACAGGGAAAGTGTCGATAGATTAAGACAGTTATGTCGAGACAATTTAGTTATCTCGACACCTTGAAGATCAAGACAACATTGTCGAGATAAGTCAGATATCTCGATACGTTAAAGCTTAGGATAGTAGTGTTGAGACAATACAACTGTCTCAACACAATGAAGAACTGAAGAGCAGACTTAAAGATGTCGACACTCAGCAGACAGTAGTGTCAAGACAATTCATGTAATGCCCCAAAACTCGTATATGTATGGGTAGTGTTTTTAACAGCTTTAGAGCCATTATGGTTTCATACGGCCTGTGACACGGGTGTGTCCAAAGCCGTGTCCTTTTCTGGAATTGGCCGAGTTTTATCGAGTGTTGAACACGGCCTGGGACACGGGCATGTCCAGGTAAGACACGGGCGTGTCCAGCACGTACACGGGCGTGTCCAAAGCCGTGTCCTGCTCTGTGTTTGCCGGGCTGTGTCGAGTGAGCAACACGCCCTGGGACACGGGAGGGTCCAGGTCAGACACGGGCGTATCCAGCGTGGATACAGGCGTTTCTAAAGCCGGGACCTGCTCTGTGTTTATCGGGCTGTGTCGAGTGAGCAACACGCCCTAAGACATGGGCGTGTCCAGGTCAAACACGGGCGTGTCCAGGTCAGACACGGGCGTGTCCAGGTCAGACACGGGCGTGTCCAGCGCGGACACGGGCATATCCAAAGCCGTGTCCTGTTCGGTCGTGACAGTTTTTATGTCGATTGAGGCACACAGCCTCTAACACGGGCGTGTACAAGTTTGACATGGGCGTGTCCAGGGTTGACATGGGCGTGTCAGAGGCCGTGTCATGATTCGGAGATCGACGAATTCTTGTACAAAAGTGAGTCACGGCCCGTGATACGGGCATGTCACAGGCCATGTACGACCCCATGTAGATGATTTTAAAGGTTAATCTAGGCCGTTCGTTTCATTTTAGATGGATCCGACGACCCAGAATCCCTCCTGTTGGTATATAGCCGGAAAATGAGGGTTTAGGCCTCATTCCATTTGGCCATTTCTCTTTATAAGAGTTAGAGAGAGGGGAGAGCAAAGGGAGAAGAAGAAGGAGGATTCCGGCCATTGTTGGAGCTTCGGAGCTCCGTATCACGAGCCGAGTCCAGATTCGCGGAGGCGAGTCCGTTGCGGTGCTTTTCATCTGGATAGTTTTCAATAGCACCGAAGCGAACATCTATGGTAACGATTCTCTACTTGTACATGTGAAGTCCTTTTCCTTTTTGTATAGGAAACTCTCTCCCATGAGTGGGCGGTGAGTGTGAGGTATTCCTTCGGGTAGATATGGTTTATCCCCGTAGTTTTGCATATAGAGTCCGGAATCGAAGTACGGACACAGGCATGGTGTGTGAAGCCTACCCGGACATGTTGGTCTGGATCGGTGATGTTTTCATTATGCTTGTATTACCGGAGAATTCTCCGTGCCATTTGTTTTTCGGGTTTTCTACGTGTTAGATTGCAACAGGGAGCCTTGGGGAGTAACTCCAAGGTGCACCCGGAAAACTAAGCAGATGCGTGGTTCTACCATCTTGGTGGCCTGGGAGCCAACTTGTACATAACTGGGTTATGTAAAATTGTGTGATTGATTTGGGACTCGGGGAAGCTTGACCCGCGCCTATGGATTAAATTGACGTGGCAGTGTGAGCAACAGGTTGAGTGGAACCGTACCCGCTCTATGCGGTTCGGTTAAAGAGACCTAAGGTACGTGGCACTTACCGTTGGCATAGAGGGAGAGTCTTAGGCTTCGGCCGGAAAGACTAAAATGCTCACGATGTTGCCATCCTCGGGGAGGTGGTGGACCAGGTTCACCAAGAATGTGCCCTGAGAGCACAGGGTGTGTGGCTGTGCGTGCCTACGCCTGTGGTGAAGGGTGCTTAAATTGTACTTTCACTATCATGTTTGATTATAATAATGAAATGCAGGAAAGGAGCACCGCCACCCCGACTAAGGAGAGGGATTGTTATAATTTGGTTAGCTTTAGCTGACCGTTGCCTTGTTTTGCCACCATGCGGTGGATTGTTCTTATGCAGGAACAGGTGAGCCTGGTGGCAAGTAGCAGGCTGAAGCTCTTGATGTTGTGCTGGCCCTTCAAGGCCAAAACGAAATGTTTACTTTTTTTTGTTCATGTGTGGCCGGTCTGCTTGCCGATGTATGGAAAATATGTATTGTTTAAGTAAACACTTATAAGGCCATAAGGCCGAGATTTTTGGTGTATGTTATTTCATTCCTATTATGGTTGTAGTGGACATTCATGTGTTTTGTTGGGTTCTTATAACAGTTTTAAAAGCTTCCGCTAGAATACTCTGAGTTAGGATGTGTATTCTTATGCTGTTATCTTGGTATTCTTATGTAACTCCACTAACTGTCTGTGACATATGGCGTGGGGCCCCGGCCGGAACTTCTGTTATATTCCATGTGACGGATGGGGGCATTACAATTAGGTATCAGAGCCAGGCATCGGTCTTGCTTATTTGAATTCGTGGGCGAATTCTTTTAAGGGGTGGTGAGCACATGTGTTGGGTACATTGGTTTAAATGTACCTGATTTGAAGAAGCCTCACCCAACTCAATGATATACATCAAAATGTATTTGATGTGTTTTGAGTTTACTTGTGCAGGTTAAGTATTTCAAGGAAATGATGAAAGAGTTTCTAAGTCCATGTGTAGACACCCAGAGGGAAAGTGTCGACACTTAAGAAGACCTGTGTCGACACCCAGGCAAGCAGTGTCGACAGTTGGAGTCATTATGTCGACACCAGGGATGCAGAGTCGACACCAGACAGAAAGTGTCGACACAAGGAGCTGTGTCGACACTCAGTGAAGAGAAGCCCAGTAAAGCAGTGTCGACACTTAGCAGTTGTGTCGACACCCAGTGAAACTGTGTCTACATCAAAAAGTGTCGACACTTGGAGGCTGTGTCGACACTCAGCAAAAGTCAGCAGAGACTAAGTATAAGTGTCGACACCCAGAAGAATGTGTCGACACATAGCAGAAGAGTCAACACTTGAAGTAAGTGTCGACACCCAGAACAATGTGTCGACACTCAGCTGAAGATTCAACACTTGAAGGAAGTGTCGACACAAGGAGAATGTGTCGACACTTAGCAAAGTTCAAAAATATTCTAAGTACAAGTGTCGACACAAGAAGATGTGTCGACACTCAGCCAGAGTCTCAACAGAAGAAGAATGTGTCGACACAAGGAGCTGTGTCGACACTCAGCAAGTATCAACACTGAATACATGTGTCGACACTAAGAAGCAGTGTCGACACTGACAAGTTCAACACATGAAGATGTGTCGACACAAAGGAGATGTGTCGACACTTATAAGATTTCAGCAATAGTCCGAAGTATAAGTACTTGTGTCGACACACATTATCAGTGTCGACACATGAAGAAGAAGCAGTGTCGAGATATAAAATCTACAACACAAGTAGTTGTGTCGACACCTTGTAGGCTAGTGTCGACACTTAGACAACTTGTGTCGACACTTGGTCTATAAGTGTCGACACTTAAAGACAGACAGTCTCGACACTTACAGACAGTTACAGAATTTTCAAGAACTGACTGGATGACTTGATAGGTGCCATTCCAGCCGGTCTACTGCACCTGTCAGAGTTGTCAGAAATCTGTTATGGACCGGACCAGCCGGTTACCATGAAGAAGGCCTATAAATAGGCTTATACAGTCTACAGAAACTGTTGTTGAAGTTGTTGATTGATTATAAGATCAACACATCAAGTAATAAAAAGAAGATCTAGCTATTAAGTGAAGATCTAAGTAGTTGGAGAGAGAGAGCTCCATCCAAGAAGTCAGCCGTTGGAACCAGGCTGAGAAGAAGGGTTCAGATTTATTCTGAACCTTAAGAAGCAGAGATCAAGGATCAACTGCAGAAGAGGTCAATCTTATTGTGTTATACATTCAAGAAGCTTTGAAGAAAGCGAAGTCAGATTGATTTCAGCTGAGTTCTTCCAAGAACTCATCAAGAAACTCACAACTCTTCTCTCTTTGTACTGAGTTGCTGAGTTACATATTTTTGTATTCTTATTATCTTGTAGGATCCTTAGGGATCTGAGTCTTGTAAGCCTGTAATTATAAAGGCTGAGTATAGGGCTTGAGTGCCTGAGTGTAGGAGATTGAAATCTCTGAGTGTAGGCCTGTTGTGGCTGAGTGTAGGCCTTGGTGGCTGAGTGTAGGCCTTGGTGGCTGAGTGTAGGCTTTGTGAAGAAGCTGAGTTGTAGGGCCTTGGGCCTGAGGTGTAGGAACCTGTGTTGTGGGTTCTGAGTGTAAGATCTGAGGATCTGAGATAGTGGAGAAGTTTGGCCGAATCTAGTACACTGCTAGATTGGCGAAGGGGGAAAGTGGATGTACCCAAACCTTGGGGAACCACTATAAAACTGTGTGTCTACTGTGTGCTGTGGAATTCTGTGATTGTTGATTGTGTGCTGTGATAAAGTAGATTTAATTCTGTGATTATAAGTTGAATTCTGCCTAAAAGGTTAAAAAGATTTAAGTCACCTATTCACCCCCCCCCCTCTAGGTGATTAGGTACAATATCTTTCAAGTGGTATCAAAGCGAGGTTACTCAAAAAGGGACATAACTGTCTGAGTAGATCCTGTTGGCAGATTTAGTCAAAGTCACATTATAGAATCAAGAAACTCAAGAACCATGGGTTCCACTGAGAATCATAAGGAATTGGGATCCATGAAGCTACCCATATGTAGGAAAGAAATTTTTGGTATCTGGAAGGAAAGGGTGAGACTGTTTATGGAAGCCTCAGACCCTAGGATTTATATCACAGTAAAAAAAGGGCCATATGTGCCCATGAAGGTGTCAGTCTTAGATGCAAATCAGAGAACACCTAAGGATTTCTATGAAATGACAAAGGATGAAATTGTTCTAGCCACTATGGATAAGAGGGCTCAAAACATCATAGTGAGTGCCATAGATAATGCAACTTTTCAGAATTTGATATACTGTAAGACAGCTAAAGAGATGTGGGATACTCTTATTGTGTACATGGAGGGTTCTGAAGAAGTAAGGCAAGACAGAAAATCCTTGCTAAACCAAGAATATGAAAGTTTTAGACAAGATAAAGCTGATAGCATAACTGAATGCTATAAGAAGTTCTACAGGATTGTGAATGAGCTCATGTCCTATGGCAGAGAGTTCAGTAATTATGAACTCAATGATAAGTTTCTAAGGTCCCTAACAAAAGATTGGGACACCAAGATCTGTGTCATTAGGGAAATGGCAAAGTTAGCAGAAATTCCTCCACCAACACTGTTTGACAAACTGCTGTCCTATGAAATGCAGTTAATGGTGTGGAAAGAAGAGGAGAAATCTACAAGAAATGAACATAAAGAAAGGACAGTGGCCTTCAAAACAGAAGCCCCCAGAAAGTACAGAAGTAAGTCACCAACTCCACCACCAAAGGTTGCTGAAACTAAGTCAGATGAGTCAGCAAGTTGAATGTCTGAAAGCAGTGAAAGTGATGAGGACTTTGCTGCCTTTACAAGACATTTTCAGAAGTTCTTAAAGAAGAAACAGTGGAGGACAAGGCCATCTACTTCACAGGGTAAAGAAGACTATTATCAGAATAAAAAGTCTTCAAAGAAAGACAGGAAAAAGTCCAAGTCTAGCAAAGCAACACTATCAAAAATTGTATGCTATTGCTGTAATAGACACGGCCATGTTGTTGTAGATTGTCCAGAAAAAAGGAAGGAATCTAGTGACAAGAAAAAGACTCAATACAAGGGCAAGAAGGAAAAGTCTTTTGTTGCCAAAAAGGACAAGAGCTTGTCAGACATTTATTCATCAGAAACTGAGTCAGATGCTGAGGCATATATAGGGCTGTTTGCTGAAGAAGAAGAAGAAGAGTTCATTCAGATCATGAACTCTATATATGAACAAGAGGATAGTCAGTGTCAAGGACTGATGGCATTGACAGAAAGTGACAAAATCCTGGAGCAGCCAGGACCTAGTAAGGTACAACATTATTCTTTCAGTTCAATTTCTTGTGCCAATACAGAATCAGATTCTTCATCATCAAGTGATGAGAGTGCATCTGAGTCTGAAGAAGATATTCATCAGTTGATAGATGAATATAAAGTTCTGTTGCAAGCATTTAAGAAATGCAAATCCTTGGCCAAGAGTCAAGCTAAGGAGATTGCAAGTCTCAAAATGGCTGCAACTGATTATGAGAAGATGTTTGATCAAAAACTTAATGAGATAGCCAGATTGAAGCACATAACTGTGATTCAAATGGGGACTATATCATTTAAGAATGATCAAATCAAGAGTCTGGAGATTAATCTTCAGAAGGAGAAAGACTTAGTTGCTAGGTTTTCTAAACCAAAGTCTGTTCTACCCATAATTGATGAATTTGTTCATCAAAAAGGTAAAGCTGGACTAGGATTTTCAAAACCTGCTAGGACTATTCAGTCCAAGTCCAAGTCCAAGGGCAAAGCCCCAACTCTCAACAAGTCAGCTGTAGAAAAAACAGCAAAGATAGTACCTAAGCAAAGGTACAATAAGTTTGAGTGTTGGTGCTGTGGCAAGGTAGGCCACTTTGCAATGGACTGTTGGCACAATGCTAGTGCCAAAGTGAGTAGTAAACTACCTGTTGGAAAACCTGCAGGTAGCTTTGTTAGGAAGCAAACTAACCAGTACCAAGGACCCAAGAATTCTTTGGGTTCTAAGGTTCACTAATCTGTTTTGCAGGTGAGTCCAAGTGGCCATGCCCCAATATGGTACTTGGACAGTGGATGTTCCAGACATATGACTGGAACAAGGGGTTTACTAAAGGACAACACACCTATCAAGGATGGTCCAAAAGTCACCTTTGGTGGTTCTAAAAAAGGGATCATCAAGGGTTTTGGTAACATATCTAACTCCTTTATTACAATCACTCAAGTGGCCTATGTTAAAGGTTTGAAACATAACCTTATTAGTATAAGTCAATTGAGTGATGTAGTATATGACATCTCATTTGTGAAAGATGTTTGTCATATCAGGAGGTCAAATGATCAAGAGATCATTTTGACTGGTTATAGAAAAAGGAATGTTTATTGCTTAGACATTATGGTTGAGAACAATGGTTCTCCAGTATGTCTTGTAGCTGATGAGACAGTCTCTCATTGTGTCAAATGGCACAAGAGGCTAGCCCATCTTAACTACAAGACAATTGACAAACTCTTTAGTAAAGAGCTAGTGAGGAATGGTCCTCAAGTTAAGTGTATTAAAGATGGAATATGCTCAGCTTGTCAAAAGGGCAAGCAGACAAGATCCACCTTTAGTAGCATTGAAATCAAAGATGTTGTGAGGTGTTTATACCTCTTGCATATGGATCTCTTTGGTCCAATGCCAGTTCACAGCCTAGGTAGGAAGGTCTATACTTGTGTAGTTGTAGATGACTACTCAAGGTTTTCCTGGGTGTTCTTCCTTAGACAGAAATCTGAAACACCTAGTGTCTTCTATAGCTTTGTTAAACAAATTCAGAATGAACTAAATAGTACAGTGGTCAAGATAAGAAGTGACCATGGTACTGAATTTCAGTCTGATAGTATGACAAAACTATGTGAAGAATTTGGGATATTTCAAGAGTTTTCTTCACCAAAAACACCTCAGCAAAATGGCATTGCTGAGAGGAAGAATAGAACCTTGATTGAGGCTGGTAGGACCCTATTAAGTGATACATCACTACCAGAATACTTCTGGGCTGAGGCAGTGAATACTGCATGCCATGTTATTAATAGGGCTACCATAACTAAAAGCCTCAACAAGACCCCCTATGAGGTTGTGAAAGGCAGGAAACCAAACCTATCCTACTTCAGGATCTTTGGTTGTAAGTGCTTTATACTTAACAATGGAAAGTCTTACTTGACTAAGTTTGCTGCCAAGTCCCAAGAGGGAATTTTTGTTGGGTACAGCAACAACATTAAGGCTTATAGAGTCTACAACCTGTCAACTCAAGTTGTAGAAGAGTCTGTACATGTAGTATTTGATGAAACTAGACTTATTAACAATGAGTTATCTAGTAGTGTATGCAGCCCCACAGGTTTAACAAAGAAGATGGACAAGCTCACTATAGAAGAAGAACCTACTGCAAGACAGTAAGTAGAAGATAGTGGCTGTTGTCCAGGGGGAGTACTACATGTACCTAATGCAGAAGAAGTACAAGGAGTACAACAAGATGAAGAAGTTGAAGAAGTTCAACCTGAAGTCAGGATGCCTCCAGCCAATAGGCATCTAAGAGATCATCCAGCTGAACAAATCATTGGTGATCCAAGACAAGGGGTACAAACAAGGAGAAGAAACCTGAATGCAGCAATCTACTCCAGTTTTCTATCCCAAGTTGAACCAAAGAAGTTTGAAGAAGCCATCCTAGACCCTCATTGGATTGAGGCAATGCAAGAAGAGCTGAATCAGTTCAAGAGGTGCAAGGTCTGGTAGCTTGTTCCTAAACCTAAAGACCACAACATAATTAGGACCAAGTGGATCTATAGGAACAAGATGGATGAGCATGGAGTCATCATTAAGAACAAAGCAAGATTGGTAGCTAAAGGATATAGGCAGGAAGAAGGTATTGACTTTGATCAAACCTTTGCTCCAGTAGCCAGACTGGAAGCCATAAGGATGTTCCTGGCCTATGCAACCTTTCAAGGATTTAAAGTTTACCAAATGGATATCAAGTCAGCATTTCTGAATGGTAATCTAAAATAGGAAGTCTATGTGGAACAGCCATTAGGTTTTGTTGATTCAACTCTACCTAATCATGTGTATAGACTTAGGAAAGCATTGTATGGGTTAAAGCAAGCCCCTAGAGCTTGGTATGAAACCCTGTCTAGTTTCCTCATTGAGAATAAGTTCACAAGGGGGAAAATAGACAAGACTCTATTCCTTAGGGAATCCAGAGGAAAAGTAATACTAGTCCAAATATATGTAGATGACATAATATTTGGGTCTACTGAAAGTAGTCTTTGCAAAAAGTTTGCAAAACTAATGCAAGGGAAATTTGAGATGAGTAGTATGGGGGAGCTTAAGTTCTTCTTGGGCCTCCAAGTAAGACAGACTGAGAATGGTTTATCCATATGCTAGTCTAAGTTCACCCTAGAACTCATAAGGAAGTATGGTATGGATTCATCCAGTACCATGAAGACTCCTATGGGGTCAAGTATGTCTCTTAGCAAGGATGATGCAGGGAAACCTGTAGATGAGTCTTTGTATAGAGGGATAATTAGCTCCCTATTATATTTAACTGCAAGTAGACCAGATATCATGTATGCTACATGTGTCTGTGCAAGGTATCAAGCTTGCCCTAAAGAGTCTCATTTGACAGCAGTCAAAAGGATATTGAGATATCTAAAGGGCACTCCTTATCTAGGCCTCTGGTACCCTAGGAATGGGGATTTTGAACTAACAGGTTATTCAGATGCAGACTTTGCAGGATGCAAAGAAGACAGAAAAAGCACAACTGGAACCTGTCGATTCCTAGGTGGAAGACTGATTTCATGGAGTAGCAAAAAGCAAACAAGTGTGGCTATCTCCACTGCAGAATTAGAATATGTGGCTGCAGGAAGTTGTTGTGCTCAACTTCTATGGATACAACATCAGCTTGAGGATTATGGATTTCAGGTAAGTAGAACTCCACTCTTTTGTGATTCTACAAGTGCTATATCAATTGCTCATAATCCTGTTTCCCATAGTAGAACTAAACATATTGAAATAAAATATCATTTTCTTAGGGAGCATGTAGAGAAAGAAGATATTTTACTGGAATATGTTAAAACAGATAATCAACTAGCTGATATGTATACTAAGATCTTAGAAGAAACTAAGTTCAATAGGTTTAAAATTGAACTAGGAATGATAAACTTAGAATAAGTTTATAGAAATGGCTAAGTAAAAAGGTGTCGACACACAGAGATATCTGTGTCGACACAGAAAAGTGGTGTCGACACTTCAGTGAAAAGGTGTCGACACATCTAGGAAGTTGGTGTCGACACTTCAGAAAATTAATGTCGACACATGACAAGTAGGTGTCGACACATCCAAGGTGGTGTCGATACTTAGTGTTTACTCAGAATTATCTAAGTAAAGTCTCGGCTATATGTCGAGTTAAGTGGTGTCGACACATAAACAAGTGTCGACACATATTATCTGTCGACTAAACTTGTGTCGACACAGTGTGTCGAGACATTATAAGTCAGTGTCGACACTTATCGACAGTGTCGACACAATTTAAGTTAGCTGACCCGCCTTTTCATCTTCAAACCTAGAAAGGTATAAATAGGATTTTGCCTTAGTCTGTCGACACGCTTTCAAAAGTTTCGAGACCAAACTTGTGTGTCGACACCTCTCTTCTCTCCAGTCAAATTCTTCAAACCCTAATGGTGCCAAAGCTTGAGGAGAACGTCAACGAAGGGTACGAACTGGTGCGACAAGCGTTTGAGGATGCAGACCCAGAAATCAAGAATGTGATAACCCTAGTTGCAGACTCGGGGTTGGAATTTCTTGTTTCAGAGCCTACAAAGATCTGGAAGAAGGAAGTACTGGAATTCCTCAATGGAGCTAAAATAGACGAATCTGGATTCAAGATCAAATCCAGAGTTCATGGTGCAAAGGTTAAGGTTTCACCAAAAAGTTTGAGGAAAGTCCTTCAGTTGCCAAGAACTAAGGAAGAAGAAGAGGTTACTGCTTCCAGGACCAGAGATGCATTGGCATGGTGTGGTCTGGATTCAAAGATGAAAGTAGGATCTGTATTCAATAGAAAGGGAATGAACAGCCAGGGTAAATTTCTTTCTGAAATTGTTGGTAAGGTAATCTTAAGTAAGCCTGGAGGGCATGACAGGGTCTCTGCCCATATGTTCAGCATTATGACAAGGATAATCTTCACATTGAAAATAGATTGGTCTGTTATTGTCTTTGAGAAGATTAAAGAAAGTCTGAAAAAACCCAACTTGGGCAGGACCTTAAGTCTATACCTTGCTGGTATTATACTAGAAGTTATGAGTCAAGCTGCTGGCAGTAAAATCAACCAAATGAGAAGAATGGACATGAGAATCTTCTCAAGATGGGACAGAGTTTTGACAAAGGAGATTCCTACTCCTGAGAAAGAAACCCTACACAAGAAGAAGAAGAAAACAGCCCCAGTGGCTCAAGAGTCAACTAGCAGCTCTGGTAGTGAAGAGCAAGTTGTCTTCTCACCTGATGAGAATGAAGAAGAGACTGCTATGAAATCTCCAGTTCAACAAGATACTGCTGAGAGGCAGGGGGAGCTACACTAAGCTAGCCCCTTACACCAGGATCAAATCCAGGGGGAGCCACTAGTTGTGGAAGCACCCACTCCTCTTGAGAGTGAGCAAGCTACAAACATCATCCTTGAGGTAATCACTGAGCTTAATGCTTTAGATTTCCTTAAAGTGGATACTGTTTTATCTGATCCATTAGTTAATGTTAATCAGCAAACTCAGCTGGATAGCCAACTCCCAGATGTTGTCATGGAAGACACATCTGTTGAAGTTCAAGTTGTATCTGATCCAGTGGTAGATGAGCCAAGAGTTTCTCCAGCCCATTCTCCACAAGAATATACAATGGAAGATCTGTTCCTTAACCTGGATCAAACTGATTTTGACAAAGAAACTACTGTTGAGGGGGAGAATGCTCCATTTGAGGGGGAGCAAGTGGTAATTCTTGAAGAACCTGCAAGGCAAGAGCCTGAGAAACAACCAGCTGTTGAGGAGCTACCTAAGGAGAGGGTAGACATAGCTAGCACCTCAGCTTCTGAAGATGAGGAGGCTACCAGGGCTAATAAAAAGAAGTTTCAAGTATTCAAAAGAAGGAGTCAAAATTATAAGAAGGCTTTGCAAACCATAGCACCACAGCCTGCACTACAGCCAACTCCAGCAGTAGATTACAGTGCTCTAATGGTTGCTATGCAAATAAAACTTGATGAGCATAGGAAAGCCATTGAAACCTATGTGGATGAGGGACATAAATCATTACAGTTTGATCTAGCCCAAGATATAAAGTCAATAAGATTTGAAATGAATCTTAATAAGAAGGAGATGACTGACTGCTTCCACAAGGGAGGGAATGCAGTAGTCTATTTGGCAACTCATCAAGAAAAGATTAAAGCTCAAATAGATGAACTTGAAGTAAAGCAAGGCTATGTACTGGAAAATCAAATCAGGATGAATGATAATTTGACAGAGTCTCACAATGCCATTCTCTCTGAGATGCAGAACATAGCTGCTGGACTGACTACTTCTACTGCTACTGCTAAAGCAGAATTTGACAAAGTATTCCAAGAAGAAATAACTACTGTTAAGACTGCCATCCAAGACTCTCAGAAGATCATCACTGACAAACTCCAAAGGTTGAAACTTTATTTTAAAGATGGAGTCAATTATTTGGATAACCAGGTTAGATTTCAAAAAGATGATGTAAGAGATCACATAGAAAGAGAAGTCATAAAGGGGGAGAGAGTGTTAGTCAAGGCTAGCTCTGATCATGCTAAGTGGATATCTAATTCTATCAGAGCAACTCTTGGATATCCTCCTCTTTGTGATGATGATAATGTGGCAGAATCTGGAATTAATCCTGCATATCTTGGAGGGGAGCAACCTGAAGTGGCTCAAGTCATCTACCCTCCTCCAGATTTTGACATGATACATGCTGATATACAGTCCATGTATAGCCCACCTGGGGGAAAGGACAATGTCATCATAGAGAAAGTTGTTCAGCCAGTCTCTGAAGCTATGCAAGAAGCTATGCAGAAAGAAGAAGAAGCCAGACTGTCTAAGAAGAGGTTCAGAGAGCAAGCTGAACAGAGACCATACTTTGAGCAGTGGAGCCCTACTTCAAGAAATATTATCTTAACTGCATGGAAAGCTGCAAAAGATAATATACAAGACAGAAATAAATGGTTTTCTGAACTTGAATGGAGGAAACATGAGACAAAGCAAGAAGCCATAGTCCAATACAGGAGAAAGGCCAAGATGGGAAAGCTACCTCCTACTACTCAGGAGCCTAGCAAGTACTTTCCCAAGCCATATCATTATTTTGAGAGGCAAAAGATTAAAGCAGAAGAGCTAAAGAAGAAGGAGCTGAAAGGGAAGAAACCTGTTGATACTGAAGCTGCTGAAGCCCCTATGCAAGCCAAGATTCAGTCTGGAAAAGGGATTGTGATTAAGGAGGCTGAACAAAAATAGCATAGAAATTTTCTTAAGTTTACTATGTAATCATTTAATGTTAACATTCTGTAAACTTTTGGAAATATGAATATGACAAAGCTGTTAGAACAATATGTTGTGTGATAAATTTGCTATGTGATAAATTTATTTCATAATTGTTCTAAGATGTTATCTGTGTATACATGTTTATGTTTATGTTTGCCCTGATATATATAATCCTGCTATACATCATGTTATGATTTTATTCTGTATGGTGTATATCATTGACTAAGGGTTATGACTTCTCCAAATAGGGGGAGATTGTTGGGTACATTGGTTTAAATGTACCTGATTTGAAGAAGCCTCACCCAACTCAATGATATACATCAAAATGTATTTGATGTGTTTTGAGTTTACTTGTGCAGGTTAAGTATTTGCAGGAAATGATGAAAAAGTTTCTAAGTCCATGTGTCGACACCCAGAGGGAAAGTGTCGACACTTAAGAAGACCAGTGTCGACACCCAGGCAAGCAGTGTCGACACTTGGAGTCATTGTGTCGACACCAGGGATGCAGAGTCGACACTAGACAGAAAGTGTCGACACAAGGAGCTGTGTCGACACTCAGTGAAGAGAAGCCCAGTAAAGCAGTGTCGACACTTAGCAGTTGTGTCGACACCCAGTGAAACTGTGTCTACATCAAAAAGTGTCGACACTTGGAGGCTGTGTCGACACTCAGCAAAAGTCAGCAGAGACTAAGTATAAGTGTCGACACCCAGAAGAATGTGTCGACACACAGCAGAAGAGTCAACACTTGAAGTAAGTGTCGACACCCAGAACAATGTGTCGACACTCAGCTGAAGATTCAACACTTGAAGGAAGTGTCGACACAAGGAGAATGTGTCGACACTTAGCAAAGTTCAAAAATATTCTAAGTACAAGTGTCGACACAAGAAGATGTGTCGACACTCATCCAGAGTCTCAACAGAAGAAGAATGTGTCGACACAAGGAGCTGTGTCGACACTCAGCAAGTATCAACACTGAAGACATGTGTCGACACCAAGAAGCAGTGTCGACACTGACAAGTTCAACACATGAAGATGTGTCGACACAAAGGAGATGTGTCGACACTTATAAGATTTCAGCAATAGTCTGAAGTATAAGTACTTGTGTCGACACACATTATCAGTGTCGACACATGAAGAAGAAGAAGTGTCGAGATATAAAATCTACAACACAAGGAGTTGTGTCGACACCTTGTAGGCTAGTGTCGACACTTAGACAACTTGTGTCGACACTTGGTCTATAAGTGTCGACACTTAAAGACAGACAGTCTCGACACTTACAGACAGTTACAGAATTTTCAAGAACTGACTGGATGACTTGACAGCTGCCATTCCAGCCGGTCTACTGCACCTGTCAGAGTTGTCAGAAATCTGTTATGGACCGGACCAGCCAGTTACCATGAAGAAGGCCTATAAATAGGCTTATACAGTCTACAGAAACTGTTGTTGAAGTTGTTGATTGATTAGAAGATCAACACATCAAGTAATAAAAAGAAGATCTAGCTATCAAGTGAAGATCTAAGTAGTTAGAGAGAGAGCTCCATCTAAGAAGTCAGCCGTTGGAACCAGGCTGAGAAGAAGGGTTTAGATTTATTCTGAATCTTAAGAAGCAGAGATCAAAGATCAACTGCAGAAGAGGTCAATCTTATTGTGTTCTACATTCAAGAAGCTTTGAAGAAAGCCAAGTCAGATTGATTTCTGCTGAGTTCTTCCAAGAACTCATCAAGAAACTCACAACTCTTCTCTCTTTGTACTGAGTTGCTGAGTTACACATTTTTGTATTCTTATTATCTTGTAGGATCCTTAGGGATCTGAGTCTTGTAAGCCTGTAATTATAAAGGCTGAGTATAGGGCTTGAGTGCCTGAGTGTAGGAGATTGAAATCTCTGAGTGTAGGCCTGTTGTGGCTGAGTGTAGGCCTTGGTGGCTGAGTGTAGGCCTTGGTGGCTGAGTGTAGGCTTTGTGAAGAAGCTGAGTTGTAGGGCCTTGGGCCTGAGGTGTAGGAACCTGTGTTATGGGTTCTGAGTGTAAGATCTGAGGATCTGAGATATTGGAGAAGTTTGGCTGAATCTAGTACACTGCTAGATAGGCGAAGGGGGAAAGTGGATGTACCCAAACCTTGGGGAACCACTATAAAACTGTGTGTCTACTGTGTGCTGTGGAATTCTGTGATTGCTGATTGTGTGCTGTGATAAAGTAGATTTAATTCTGTGATTATAAGTTGAATTCTGCCTAAAAAGTTAAAAAGATTTAAGTCACATATTCACCCCCCCCCCCCTCTAGGTGATTAGGTACAATATCTTTCAACATGTATGTGCGTCATCATTATAACATGAAAAGAACCCTTGAATGTCCACTTAGGAATGAAAATACACATGTTTGAGGAACCTGCGTATTCCTATAATTGCTTTTTGCAATTTTGTTTGGTCGCTTAATGGTATGTTGTACGACTATAGGTGACCAGGAGTGGTGTAGGGCAGTCAGAACACCAGCTTTCTGAGGCAAGTAGTGCACCCAATGACGTGCATGCAACCCCTCCTTTGACAAAAATAATAAGACTTGTGGCTGAGGCGGTGTTTGCAATGCTAAATGCCCAGCCAGGAAGACAAGTGCAGCATCCTTCCCCTGGAGGGGAGCAGGTACCACTTCGAGCAGTAGAAACTAAGATGGTGGAACAGGTGGTGGTCGAGCCTTTAGTACCAAGAAGAGCAATAGAGAAGCAGCTCAAACATGTAATGAGCTTTAACCCTCCGGTGTTTTGGGGGACTGAAACCCCATCCCAAGCCGAAGATTGGATCTCTCGGTAAAGAGAGTCTTGATGGCTACAGAAACGGAGTGGCAGAAGACCACCATAGCCACCTTACTGTTGGATGGTGAGGTGAGATTGTGGTGGGAAGAGTTGGAGCTGCATCACTTGGTTGGAAGGCAACTCATTGATGTCTCGATGAAGGAATTCTCGAGGTTATTCATGGCAAGATACCTCCCCTCGACAAAGAGGATCGCTTTGGATAATCAGTTTCAGAGACTGACACAGGGAGATAGTAGCGTGGATGAGTACCTCCACGAGTTTATGCGGTTGGGTCGTTATGCTAGCTCTACGCTTGCTGATGAGGAACATAAGACCAATCAGTTCTATGAGGGTCTGTGTGATGACCTACGGCTACTACTATATGGGCCTATGACGTAGGGCTTCCTAACCCTGGTCAATACGGCTCGATCGTTGGAGAAAGATCTGAAGAGTGTCCAAGAGAAGAAGGACTCTAGTGCGAAGAAGACAGAGTTCAAGGTGCCGACCTCCTCAAAGTCTGGGTTTCGTAAGTGGAATAAGAAGGCTAGGACTTCAGGTCTAGCCCCTTCTTCTGGTGCATCTGGAGTAACTACAGGCCGAACCACGGGAGCTTGTTATAACTGTGGGAAGCCGGGACACTTTGCCCGAGATTGTTGGAGTGGACGCCCAAATTCCGAGAAGAAGCCTGGAACAAGTTATAAGGAGAAGGGTAAGGCGTTGGAGTCAACCACATCACATTATGCCTCATCCCACCTAGAGTGTACAACCTTGGCCAACAAGAGGCCATGAAGCAGACTGACGTGGTGACAAGTATGCTTTAATTTATAGCAGTTTAGCTTTAAATACATGTTGTCGTACGTGTGTTAGCTTATGATTGGTTGTGCCAGGCTTTGTATCGATCCTTGATTTTCCGGCGAGAGCACTGTTCGATACGGGAGCTTCGCATTCCTTTTTGTCCGAAGAGTTTGTATCGCGCATCGGAGTACCTTCTTCGATGGCAAGGGATAAATTGGATGTGTTGCTGCCTAACAGGTGCTCTATGTGCGCGGATAGAGTTTGTTGCGTGAAGGTAGGAATTAGGAGTCACGATTATGACTTGCAAGCATCATTATTGCCGATAGTGGAGTTCAATGTGATCTTTGGCATGGACTGGCTATCGGAGCAGCGTGTGTACATTGATTGCAACCGTAAGATGGTCAGATTGGGACTGGAGACAGATCGTGAGACGACGTTGTAACACCCCAAATCCCAATTTGGGTTCAGGATGGGTGACATGGCATGGGGCACGGGCGTGTCCCAAGGTGTGTCGTGCTCGGGTCGACGAAATGTGCTCGACAATCATCGAGCAGCAAGTAAGGGGAGTACACGACCTATGACACGGGAATGTCACAGGGCGTGTCCTTTGCGGGATTCAGCCAGGATTGTGCGTATTGAGAGACACGGGTGTGTCTTATGGTACACGGTCTGGGACACGGGCGTGTACCATGGCCGTGTCCCACTTGGGTGAGTTGATGTTGTGCTGGGTGAAGTACATGGCTGTCAGACACGGGCGTGTCGTCCATGATACAGGCGTGTAGGGTGTGAAACGGGCGTGTCACACGACCATGTACTGTTTGGATTTGAGTCAGTTGTGTGCCGCTTAAGGTACACAACCTGTGACACAGGCATGTCACAGGGCGTGTCAGGCTGTGTTCAGCCTATTTTTGGGCAAATTAAGGCCATTCATTCCCTTATCCTGGATCTAAGGGCCCAGACTCTTCCCTGCTGAGATAAGGCCGAGAATGAGGGGGGAGAAGCTTATTAAAGCCATTCTTCAGGACATTTAGCCAACAATTGTTGGAGTGACTCTCCAAGGGGTGAGAAAAGGATAGGTGCTTCGTATGAAGAAAAGGGTAAAGCAGTGGCCGAGTCATATGCATCCCGAACGCAACCTCGCCTGCATAATCTTGAAGTGCAAGGGCCGCAAAATTCAATTGGTGAAGTTCGGCCTCGTGTGTTTAATTTGAAACTTCAAGAGCCTATGAAACGATATATACAAAATCCGGCGGCTGAGCGGAAGTAAACAGAGAATAGTGACATGTATCACTTTGGTGATGTGAACACTATTGTATATAAGGCACAAATAATGCGATGGTTGTGTTAGATGAAATTGTTGATGGATGTGCACATGTGAGAGAGATGTGTGGATGATCTGAATGTGTTGTTTATTTTGTGTGATGCCTTGGGGCGAGACAAGCTGCGGCCTCTAATATCTAACCAGGCTCGCTTTAGTCAAGTGATTGATTACTGATGATGCAATGAGAAGTGCTCGATGAGCTTCTGTAGTTGAGACAAATTTCGGGACGAAATTTTTTGAAGGAGGGGAGGATTGTAACACCCCAAATCCCAATTTGGGTTCAGGATGGGTGACACGACATGAGATACGGGCGTGTCCCAGGGCATGTCATGCTCGGGTCGACGAACTGCACTCGACAATCGTGGAGCGGCAAGTAAGGGGAGTATCCTATGGCCGTGTCCCGCTCGGGTGAGTTGATGTTGTGCTGGGTTAAGTACACGGCTGCCAGACACGGGCGTGTCAGCCATGACACGAGAGTGTAGGGTGTGACATGGGTGTGTTACACGACTATATACTGTTTGGATTTGAGTCGGTTGTGTGCCACTTAAGGTACACAGCCTGTGACACGGGCGTGTCTTAGGGCGTATCAGACCGTGTTCAGCCTATTTTTGGGCAAATCAAGGCCGTTCATTCCCTTATCCTGGATCCAAGGGCCCAGACTCTTCCCTGCTGAGATAAGGCCGAGAATGAGGGGGGAGAAGCTTATTCAAGCCATTCTTCTTCTCCTTCTCATTTTCAAAGAGAGAGAAAGGGAGAGCAAGGGAGCAAGGAAGGGAAAGGGGAAATCAGCTGCTGGAGGAGCTGCAGAGTGCAGAATCAAGATCCGAGTTTGGATTCGTGAAGGTAAAGCCGAGGCGGTGATTTCCATCCGGCTAGTTCATGGCTCCAAAGCGATCTTCAAGGGTAAGATCTCCTTCTGGGACATCGAAGTCCTTTCTTTATGCATATGCATGGAATCCTCCACCAAGAGGTGGATATCGTAAGTAATTCCTTTGTTGAGTTTGCATCTAGAGCCGGAAGTGTTTAGTACGGCATAGGCATGCTGTGTGAAGCCCATCTGGATGGTTAGTCTGGATTGGTGATGATTATGGGTAAACCGGAGAATACTCCGTGTATTTGATAGTTGTGTATGACTTGTAAGTATGGATGTTTTATATGGATGTATGGATGTATGGGTGTATGGATCTTGGATGCTTTGCGTAAGCTCCTTGTGGTGTGAGCGCTGTGAGCACTAATTGCTCTAGGAGAGAGAAAATCTGCGGCTAATCAGGAGGGAAGGCCGACCCGCGTCTAGTGGTGCGCTACTGACGGTTTGAGCACGGGAAAGGCTGACCTGCCCCTGGTTGTTTTGGGAGGTCGATTGGTGGCAATGTTTGGGAGGATGCGAGGCAGACCCTACTTGCTACACCACAGTGGTGGGTCGATCTATTATTGCTCAAGTTTGCCGTGAGGTTATCACCTCTGAGTGGTTTCAGATAAAATGTGTCTGTCCAACTCTTTTCTTTCTTAGCAATGAAGAAATTTTCCTTCTTGCCCTTGTGCTGGTGCTATTTCTTCTCACCAGCCTCCTTCCTCTTCACTGGGTAGTCAGCTATCATATGCCATGGTTTGTTACAATAATAGTAAACAACTTTAGAGGAATTATATTTACTAGATTTAGAATCGTACCTATCAGCCTTGGAATGAATCCTCCTGTGATGAGAAGAGGTGTAAGATCTTCTCTTCCACTGTTTTTTTCCTCATCAGCTTCTGAAAGTGACTGGACAAGATAGTAAATTCCTCATTAGACATGCTGCTCTCTAATACATCTGACTCTGAGCTCTCTGAATCAGCTGGTCTTCTTGGAGGGGAGGGAATCCTCTCCTTACACTTCCTGGTTCTATCTGCCTTGAATACCAAGGACTTTTCCTTAGCTTGGGATCTACTTGTGGCCTCCTCCTCTTTTCTGGCAGCCAACTGCATATCATAAGAGAGCAGCTTCACCAATAATGTTTGGGAAGGAGTATCAACAAGCTTGGCCACTTCTCTTATGGCATATATCTTAGTATCCCAGTCTTTAGTGAGAGATTTTAGGAACTTGTTATTTATCTCATAATGACTGAAGACCCTCCCATAGGTCCTCGGTTCTTTTATGATCCTGAAAATTCTTTCATAGCAAGCAGCTATGTTATCTTTCAGGGATTGCCTGAAAGCCTTATAATCTTGGTTGAGCATGGACTTTTTATCATCTCTTACCTCTTTAGAACCCTCCATGTAGACCACAAGGGTGTCCCATATCTCTTTGGAGTTCTGATAGTGGACTAAGTTCTGAAAGGTTGAGTCATCAATGCCACTCACAATGATGTTTTGTGCCCTCTTGTCCAATATAGCTAAGATGACTTCATCCTTTATCATCTCTAAATATGTCTTAGGATTCTATACATTAGCATCAAGAATAGAGACATTCATAGGGATGAAGGGCCCCTCCTTGAACGTCACAAAAATCCTTGGGTCATAGGCTTCCATGAATAGCCTGAACCTCTCTTTCTAGATTCCAAAATTCTCCTTTCTGCAGATGGAGAGTTTCATGGAACCTAGCTCCTTTAGGCTTTCTCCAAAACCATAAGTACAGAACTGTAGCTACCATTTGGGATCTTCTCTGACTGTTAGGTCCTTCTTGAGCAAACTACCTCTGATACCTATTGAACGTCTTTGTTTTCAAGGTAGCTAACAACTAGGGGGAATAGGTTTGTTGGTTTCTTATGACTTTCTTTTAATTTCTTCTTTAAGTGCTTAGTATGTTAGTAGTTATCTGCTTTTAAGAACCTACAATAAAGAAACAACACAAAATGTACACACATAATATATAGTGGTTCCATAGATTCTGGGTACGTCCACTCTCCTCCTACCTTTCTAACTTCTAGTTAGACAAGGCACTTCTCCAAAACTCAGCTCGAAGAGCTTACACCATAGATCCCACAGGATCTCTCAGTCTCCTCCAAGAATTACAACTCAGGCCAAAGCCCTACCTCAGAGCAAACTTGCTCCTACAACTTAGTGATCAGCTGATCACCTACCTCAGGCCCAAAGGCCCTATAAATCAGGCTGTGAGTACAACCCTATCTCAGATGCATAAAAGATCCTATCTCAGAGAGAATGACTCTCCTACAAATTAGGCACAAATGCCCTACCTCAGATCCAAAGGATCCTACAACTCAGGCACAAGTGTCCTACAACTTAGAGAGAATGACTCTCCCACCTTAGGCTCAAGAGCCCTACCTCAGATCCAAACTACATGTAACGCCCCGAACCTCAAAGGAGCGACGGGGGACGTTTTGGGCCAGTTTTGGGTTCTGGATGCAGGCACACGTCCAGGGACACGGGTGTGTCCCAGGGCGTGTCAAGCTTGTGTTGACACTCAGCCGGGAAGTCGACATTTTGAGCTCGACATTGTGTTGAGACTGGGCACACGGCCTGCGACACGGGCGTGTCGCAGGGCGTGTCGACCCGTGTCGACACTTAGCCCGCGAAGTCGACACTCTGCATTTGACGAAGTGTCGAGACAAGGCACACGGCCTGCAACACGGGCGTGTCGCAGGGCGTGTCGACCCGTGTCGACACTCGTCCCGGGAAGTCGACACTTTGCTCTCGACATTATGTCGAGATAAGGCACACGGCCTAGGACACGGGCGTGTCCAAGGCCGTGTCGTCAGGTCGACGATCTTCGCTCGACGAAGTGTCGAGTGTCGAGACCGTGTACACGGCCTGGAGCCCAGGCGTGTTGAGGTGACACGGACAAGGACACGGGTGTGTCCTAGAACCCGTGCAGTGCTCGGGTTGTTTTCGGGGTAAAATGATGGGGGTACACGGCCGGCCACACGGCTGTGTCAGGTGGAACACGGGCGTGTCAGATTGAACACGGGCGTGTTCGATGCCCGTGTGTTGTTCCAGGAGCATCGATTTTGACGGCGAATGAGGCACATGGCCCTGGACACGGGCGTGTGCCAGGCTGTGTGCGGTCCAGATTGGACATTTCAGTCCCGAATCAAAGCCGTTCATTTCTTTAATTGATGATCCAACGGCTGGGGGTTGTTCCTGAAGGGATATACCCGGGATTGGGCCTTAGAAACCCTCACTTTTCATGAGTGGTTGTCTTTCTAAATCTTGGAAAGAGAGGAGAGCCAAGGAAGGAAGAAGAAGCTAGATCCGGCCATTGCAGGAGCTTCGAAGCTCCAAATCGCGAGCCGACTCCGGATCCACGGAGGCAAAGCTAGTGCGGTGCTTTTCATCCGCTTAATTTTCCATGACGCCAAAGAGGAATGCTATGGTAACGATTCTCTTCTTGAGCATGAGTAGCTCTCCTTCTTTGCATAGGAAGCCCGCTCTCGCGAGTTTGCGGTGAGTTGGAGGCGTTCCTTCAGGTAGATATGTGAAGTCCCCATTGTTTAGAGTCCGTAAGCGAGAACGGACATAGGCATGATATGTGAAGCCTATCTGGAGGTGTTGGTCTGGATCGGTGATGTTGCATTGCATAATGCCGGAGAAGACTCCGTGCTATTGGTTGTTTTTCGGGTTTTCTACACGGTAGATTGCAACAGGGAGCCTTGGGGATTAACCCAAAGGTGCACCCGGAAAACTGGGCGGATGCGTGATCTTGCCAACTTGGTGGCCTGAGAGCCAACTTGAACATAACCGGATTATGTGAAATGTGATGGAAACGGGACTCGGGAGAAGTTTGACATGCGCATATGGTATAAATTACCATTGCGGGCGCATATGGTTTAAATTACCGTTGCGTTGTGAACACGGGTTAGATGGAACCGTACCCGTTCTATGTCATTCGGATTAGAGTCGTTGGCATAGATGAGAGTCTTCGGCGGTCTATGGTTTTAATTACCGTGACCCATGCCGGGAAGACAAACTGCTCATTGATTGGCCGTCCAAAGGGATGGTGGTGAGTCGGCAGACTTAGACTGCGTTCACCGAGAATGTGCCCTGAGTGCACGGGGTGTGTGGCCGTTTGAGCCTACGCCTGTGATGAAATGAATATTGTTATATTGCTCGCTTATGCTAATGAAATGCAGGGAAGGAGCATCGCCGCCCCGAGTTGGGGGCGGGATCATTATAATTTGGTCAGCATTGCTGACCGTTGACTTGTTTTGCCACCGTGCGGTGTTTTGTTGTTTGTAGGTGCTGCTGGACCAAGCGGTCAATAGCGGGCTAAAGCCCTTTTTGCGAAGCCGGCCCTCGAAGGCCCAATTGGAAGTGTTTACTGCTTTATTCATGTGTGACCGGCCTGCGTGCCGTGGTTTGTAAAAAATTGTAATATGAAGTGAACAATTTTTGTAACGCTTTAAGGTTTGTACTGCTGTATTTTGTAACATTCCTATTTGGTATTAGTGGACATTCATGCTTTAGTGCTGGGTTCTTTACTTCAACTTATTAATCTGCTTCCACTACAATGCTCTGTGTAGGACGTTATGATTGGTTGGATGGTTTCCATGAGTAACCACCCGGTCTGTCTGTAGTATATGGCGTCGGGCCCCGGCCGGACCTACTGTTATATGCTATGCGACGGATAGGGGGTGTTACAATTTGGTATCAAACTACTGGTTTTGATCGGGCTTAAAATGAATTCGTGGGCGAATTCTTTTTAAGGGGTGGTGAACACATTGTGTGCGTCATCGTTATAACGGTAAAAGAACCCATGAATGTCCACTTAGGAATGAAAATACAGGTGTTTGAGGAACCCGCGTGTTCCTATAATTGTTGTTTGCAATTTTACTTGGTCGCTTAACGGTGTTTTGTACCACTATAGGTGACCAGAAGTGGTGTTGGGCCGTCAGAACGCCGAGTTTCTGAGGCTAGCAGTGCACCAGATGTTGCTCCTACAACACCTTTATCGGCTGAGAACATACGCTTGGTGGCCGAAGCTGTGTTGGTCGTGATAAATGCGCATCCTGCAAGGCAAACGTAGCAGCCCGCTCCTGTGATGGAGCAGGAACCTCTTCAAGAGGCTGAGCTGAGGAGAGTGGCGCAAGTGGTTGTGGAACTGGTGGTGCCAAGGAGGGAAACTGAGAGGCAGCTTAAGCATGTAATGAGCTTTAACCCTCCAGTATTCTCGGGGTTGGGAACCCCATCTCAGGCTGAAGATTGGCTCTCCAGGGTGAAGAGAGTCATGACAGCAACGGAGACAGAGGAGTGGTAAATGACCACCATCACTACGTTCCTTCTGGACGGTGAAGTGAGAATGTGGTGGGAATGATTGGAGCTGCACTTACTGAGAGGTAGGCAACTTGGTGATGTCTCGATGGAGGAGTTCTCGAGATTGTTCTTGGCTAGATACCTTCCTTCGACGCAGAGGATAGCATTGGAGAACGAATTTCTGAAGTTGGTTCAGGGTGAGAAGAGCGTGGATGAATATCTCCACGAGTTTACTCGTTTGAGTCGATATGCTAGCTCCACCATCGCGGATGAGGAGCGCAAGACGAATCGATTCTACGAAGGCTTGAGAGATGAGTTGAGATTATTACTCTCGGGACCGATGACGCAGGGTTTCTTAACCTTGGTCAACACGGCCTGGTCCTTGGAGAAGGACATGAAGAATGTGCAGGCAAAGAAAAGCTTGGACGATCTTCACTCGACGAAGTGTCGAGTGTCGAGACCGTGTACACGGCCTGGAGCACAGGCGTATTGAGGTGACACGGGCAAGGACACGGGCGTGTCCTAGAACCCATGCAGTGCTCGGGTTGTTTTCGGGGAAAAATGATGGGGGTACACGGCCGGCCATACGGCCATGTCAGGTGGAACACGGGCGTGTCAGATCGAACACGGGCATGTTCGATACCCGTGTGTTGTTCCAGGCGCGTCGATTTTGACGGCGAATGAGGCACACGGCCCTGGACACGGGCGTGTGCAAGGCCGTGTGCGGTCCAGATTGGGCATTTCAGTCCCGAATCAAATCCGTTCATTTCTTTAATTGATGATCCAACGGCTGGGGGTTGTTCCTGAAGGGATATACCCGGGATTGGGACTTAGAAACCCTCACTTTTCATGAGTGGTTGTCTTTCTAAATCTTGGAAAGATAGGAGAGCCAAGGAAGGAAGAAGAAGCTAGATCCGGCCATTGGAGGAGCTTCGAAGCTCCCAATCGCGAGCCGACTCCGGATCCACGGAGGCAAAGCTAGTGCGGTGCTTTTCATCCGCTTACTTTTCCATGGAGCCAAAGAGGAACGCTATGGTAACGATTCTCTTCTTGAGCATGAGTAGCTCTCCTTCTTTGCATAGGAAGCCCGCTCTCGCGAGTTTGCGGTGAGTTGGAGGCGTTCCTTCGGGTAGATATGTGAAGTCCCCGTTGTTTAGAGTCCGTAGGCGAGAACGGACATAGGCATGATGTGTGAAGCCTATCCGGACGTGTTGGTCTGGATCGGTGATGTTGCATTGCATAATGCCGGAGAAGACTCCGTGCTATTGGTTGTTTTTCGGGTTTTCTACACGGTAGATTGCAACAGGGAGACTTGGGGATTAACCCAAAGGTGCACCCGGAAAACTGGGCGGATGCGTGATCTTGCCAACTTGGTGGCCTGAGAGCCAACTTGAACATAACCGGATTATGTGAAATGTGATGGAAACGGGACTCGGGAGAAGTTTGACCTGCGCATATGGTTTAAATTACCGTTGCGGGCGCATATGGTTTAAATTACCGTTGCGTTGTGAGCACGGGTTAGATGGAACTGTACTCGTTCTATGTCGTTCGGATTAGAGTCGTTGGCATAGATGAGAGTCTTCGGCGGTCTATGGTTTTAATTACCGTGACCCATGCCGGGAAGACAAACTGCTCATTGATTGGCCGTCCAAAGGGATGGTGGTGAGTCGGCAGACTTAGACTGCATTCACCGAGAATGTGCCCTGAGTGCACGGGGTGTGTGGCCGTTTGAGCCTACGCCTGTGATGAAATGAATATTGTTATATTGCTCGCTTATGCTAATGAAATGCAGGGAAGGAGCATCGCGGCCCCGAGTTGGGGGCGGGATCGTTATAATTTGGTCAGCATTGCTGACCGTTGCCTTGTTTTTCCACCGTGCGGTGGTTTGTTGTTTGCAGGTGCTGCTGGACCAAGCGGTCAATAGCGGGCTAAAGCCCTTTTTGCAAAGCCGGCCCTCGAAGGCCCAATTGGAAGTGTTTACTGCTTTATTCATGTGTGACCGGCCTGCGTGCCGTGGTTTGTAAAACAATGTAATATGAAGTGAACAATTTTTGTAAGGCCTTAAGGTTTGTACTGGTGTATTTTGTAACATTCCTATTTTGGTATTAGTGGATATTCATGCTTTAGTGCTGGGTTCTTTGCTTTAACTTATTAATCTGCTTCCGCTAGAATGCTCTGTGTAGGACGTTATGATTGGTTGGATGGTTTCCATGAGTAACCACCCGGTCTGTCTGTAGTATATGGCGTCGGGCCCCGGCCGGCCCTACTGATATATGCTATGCGACGGATAGGGGGTGTTACACTACATCCTACTCTCAAAGTGTATAACTCTCCTAAAGCTCAGACAAATCTACCCTACCTCATGCTCAAAAGCCCTACAGCTCAGATCCATGAGGATCCTACAGAAGTACCATGTCTTTAATTAATTTGACACAGAGAAATTTCTTTGTGTTTGCTACTATAGCTAAGTTATCTCAGCTCTAACTATTGTCACAACAACAGAAAAATGTTCTTCAAAAAATAGATTCCTCTGCAGAGGAACTATTCCTCTGCAATAGAAGACAGAAGATCTGCTAGGTCTTGAGTTCTTCAAACAGCTAACCCAAACCTACAGAAGACTGAAGGATCTCCACTCTTTCTTTATCAGAAGTGTTTCTGAACTTACTGTAGGAGAAGAAAATGCTACAAATAACTTGAATGAACTTTTAGTTCAGCTAATCGACTTCAGTCTTTTTCCCGGCAGCAATGGTGAGGAAGATGAAGTCCAGTCGCTCTTTTTCTTTTTAAAACAAAACCCTAAAAGTAAGTTCAACATCCAGTAGCTGCCCCTTTCTATCTTCCGCCGATTTACAACTCCAAGAAGTAGTGTGGACCACCTGCAGCTGACAGCTGCACCTTGTTTAATGGAATAAGACGTGCAGCAGCTCTCTGACAGTATTTGTTGTGTTCTGTAGCTTCCCCGCAAGTATTTTGAACGATGTTTACTTTTGTTGACTTTGGCTGACATCATCGGTTATGGACTTAGCCGATTTCTAAAATCAACTCTAGGAGTTGAGTGTGTTGAGTGAACTGGTTCACTCAACTCCAAAACCCTTAGTCAACTGACTGAATCATTCTGCATCATAGGCATTGAGTGCAATGGCTTCACTCAATGCTTTTACATTTAGTCATTTCTTCACCTGTCTTACGGCGTTGAGTGAGCTGGCCTCACTCAACGCTTTCTGCTTTTTCCTGACTTCTTTATTGGGCGTTGAGTGAACTGGCTTCACTTAACTCTTCTGGACTTAGTCGATTTCTGTCTTCTTCTTAGGCTTTAACTACAATAGCAAAACTCAACGCTTTTGCTTTGGTGTCAAGTGAGCCGTGTTCACTCGATGCTTCTGGACATTGTCGAATATTCAGCCTGCCAATCCTTAGGCGCTGACAAATTCTACTATACTTGATGATGGCGTTGAGTGAACTATCATCACTTAACGCCTGTGGACTTGGCCGTAGAATTGCTTTTCTGACTGCATGGCTTTGACTGTCCACAACAAACTCCGCGCTTTATGGAATCTGGCGTTGAGTGAACTGTCTTCACTCAATGCCCGTGGACTTAGGCGATTTCCAGGTTATCCAACATCTGCCCATGCATCTGGTGTTGAGTGAACTGGCTTCACGTAATGCTTGTGGACTTAAACAGATTTCTATCTCTCCACATCTTTACTTTGTGACCACCTGTCACATCACTTGGAATTCATGTCCTATCATTATTTCAAGGACTAACCTGCATGCATGAACTTGAACATACATCAAATACAACACTGTGTATATCATTGACACATTTGACTTCTTTAACTCTTCTTCAAATCTTGGACATTGTGGGAATGGACCCAATAGATAGTAAATGTAATTTTGAAAGATAGAGGGGTACAACCTGTAATTATGTAGACTCATAAGGAGGTTCCAATAATTAACCAAATACAAATACATATACAATATATATAGGTGCATCCCTACATAGGCTTCGCTCGTGCTTACTGACTTTTAGAGGGCTTCACCAGCGTTTAAGCGTATTATGCCTGCATTTGAGCGGGCTATGTGTAATTAACATCCATGTTGAAGCTGAAAAAATCCCTTCTCCAAGATTTGGATCTAAGTACAGCTCGAGGCTACTAGTCCCGCGGTTCGACCAACTGATTCTGAAGATGAGAGCAAGAAAGAGAAATAAGAAGCTAAAGGACCTCAGGTGCTATAACAGGGAGGTTCCACTACATACTCAGAAATTTAAAGTAAATTTCCCCTCCACAATCAAAATGGCAGCGCACGGTACGAGGAAGGAACCACCTAGGGAGTAGTCATCTCAAGAGAGTGGGGGGGGTGGTCAGGATTGCAAGTTTTCAAGGTGCCATTCCTAGTACCCCTGGGGTCCTATTTATAGACAAAAACCTAGGGAGGGGTGGGGGGGGTGGTCTGTGCGAAGAGATCTAGCCCTATGAGGTTTTCTCTCTGGACTTGCTGATCTCGCGGCTAGGCGATATTGTACCTGGTGACTATTGAAGAATCTCATCTACATCTGGCGAGATGTCACTGAAATTCACCCCTAGGCGAGTATCTCAGGTGCTTGCAAAACCTCTCTATTGACTGCTTTCTTAAGTGAGTATGATACTCATCAACAACAAAGAATACCTATCTTGGTAGTTTGCTGACTTTTACCTTCTCTTTAATGCCGACCTTAACCCTTTTGCCCGTGTGGCGCGACTGGGTACCCCATTGACAAATAAGGGTTGTGCACAATTCCCGCACTTTTCGAATAATCTTCGAGCTCATAAAGAATCATCTAACCCAATATTCGATAAGTATACTGGCGATTTGACTACTTACTCGGTCCGCAGCTATGGGTCACCCTCTCACTAGACTCTATAAATAGAGGGGTAGGGGCTTCTTCCTAGGCGCCCCTTTTAAATTATCGTGAGATGCCGATTACAGCTGATAAAATCGCACAGAAGCTTCTGCAACCATCCAACCTCCTAGTTTCTAGTGATGGTCGGGCTCTAAAATTTCGCGGGAAGGCACCTACTAATCCTCCTTCCAGATCCTCCCTACAAACAGAGACTTCACAACAACATATCTCGTACTCCCATAAGGGCCAATACGAGGGTCATTTCTCAGGAAAGAGGGAACCGCATCATCAGAGCCCCTCTCCTCACTGAGTACGTTCCCATCGGGAGAGCCCTCCTTGCCGAGGTTGCCTTTCCCCTTGGGGCAAGTCCCCTCTCTAGGAGTGTTCTCCCCATCGGCGCGACGCAAGGCCTCGGATCCTGCATGTTGGTAATGCTCTTCCCCTGGATTATGGTCTTCCCTGTCTTTTTAAATATCGCAATGATGTGGGCGAGTTCCTTTATAGGTCACCCCACAATGCCTGGGGCCGCGCTGATTGATGTCATTGGGCTCCCGCTCCGCGAGTACCAAGAGAAGGTCGTTGCGACCTACCTCGACCTAGAGAATGAATTGGACCAACTAGTAATTTGTGAGCCACGTCGGCACCTCGACTCATTGGAAATACAATTCGCTAAGCTAGAGGAGTGCTTGAACTTTATGGAGTTAAGCTTCTATGCGACCAATCACATGGAGCAGCACCTTGCAACAGTGGATCATCAACGTGAGTACAAACTCTGCGGGATTCAGGCAGGCATTAGATCATTTGGGAGGCTGGATAGAAATGACGACAATATCTGTCAGAATAAGGAGTACTTGGTAAGGGAAAATGTGTTTATCCAGTCCGCATGAGGAAGGATAGTTTGTGCGACATGTCTAGCCTGAAGACTTGCCAGAGAACCTCCAAATGCCTTAGCCTTTGCGATTATTTATTTTAAACATGTCTGTAATAATAAACACTCGAAATTTATTATTATTATTATTGTTTAACTCGCCTCTGCGAGCATGCACTATGGTTCTTTACTTTCTTGGCCTTGTGGCTTGCGTTGATGTGTTTGTGATGATGCGCTTCTGCCTTGCAGGGTGTGTGAGTATGCTTAGGTTTTTCACTATGTTTTGCCAAGCAAGCTAACCCCTTTTGTGATTTTTTTGAGTATGCATGTCATGTGAACTGTGCTGAGATGATCTATTCCAATGGTGGGTGACCCATGATGTTCTAATTATCATCGCCAAAATGTGATTGCCCCCTTGTTATCACCAAAATGCGGTCGTGCCCCTAGCTTTTGTCTATAAATAAGAGGGGAGGGGCAGGGTCAAATGGTGCTACTTTTTGTGGAACCCTTACTACTCGCTTGTTCATTCTCGCTAGTCGCCACTCACTTGCCAAGATGGTTTCTATCGAGTATGTTCATGCTCGTAAGGTCACTCATGTTGTGACATTTGAAAGTCTTTATTTCAAGGTAGCTTACAACCTCGAGGGTGGGGGTGGGGGTGGGGGGTGGGTGGGGGTGGGGTGAATAGGTTGTATGACTGTTATTAATTTTGTTTGGTTTTATATTTTGCACAATGTGTGTTGGTAGTAGTTTGCTTTCAAAAACCTACACAAATAAAAATAACACAGCAAGTACACACAGATTTATAGTGGTTCCCCAATCTTTGGGTACATCCACTCTCCTCTCATCTTGCCAACTTCTTATTAGTCAAGTAACTTCTCCAAAACAATGCTCCAAAGAGCTTGCACCTCAGATCCCTCAGGATCTCTCAGTCTCCTCCAAGACTTAAAACTCAGCCACAAGAGCCTACAACTCAGTGATCAGTTGATCACCTACCTCAGGACAAAGGCCCTACACTCAGGTTGGGAGGACAGCCCTACCTCAGATCCTCTAGGGATCCTACCTCAGACCCAAAGGTCCTACACTCAGAGAGTATTGCTCTCCTACAGCTCAGTGATCAATTGACTACCTACCTCAGACATGAAACCAAGTCCTACATCTCAGATCCAGTTAGATCCTTC
Organism: Platanthera guangdongensis; assembly: GCA_039583875.1. Classification (NCBI taxonomy): domain Eukaryota; kingdom Viridiplantae; phylum Streptophyta; class Magnoliopsida; order Asparagales; family Orchidaceae; genus Platanthera; species Platanthera guangdongensis. The sequence goes on along the minus strand of CM077159.1, from coordinate 113,801,783 downwards.
AACTCAGAGAGCTTCACTCTCCTACAACTCAGGCAATATTGCCCTAACTCAAGCAAAAGAGAGCCCTACAACTCAGATCAAAGAAGGATCCTACAGGAACAAAATAGATTTATATCTATCACAGAGAAATTTCTCTGTGACAGCCCCTTGAGCTGAGTTATCTTAGCACAACCTTTCTTCACAGCTACAAAGATCTTGAGCTGGAAGTATCTAGCAGTAAAATGCTTTGCTTTTTCCTCCTTCCTTGGACAGAGTCAGCCACTTTCTTCTTTCTTCTTTTTAGCCTCAAAAAATAGATCTTTAGTTTAGATCTTGCTGAGCCAAGAAACAACTTGATTTGCAGAGATTTCTTCCTTGTTTCTGCTACTCCCTCAGAAGGAAAGCCTTTTGATCTTGGTGGTGTCGATGTAGAAGGCACGCCGCTTACTGAACTTTTCTGCAGTAAGACTTAAAAGCTTTTTCACGCAGCAATGACGAGGAAGATGAAGTCCAGCCGCAACCCTTTTTGAAAATGATAAACCTTGAAAAGTTGTTGTCGTCTTGCCCATGTCCTTCCCTTTGTAATTCGTCGATCAACGACTCTTAGAAGTTAGTGGGCCCCACATGCAGTATCCAGCTACACCTTGCTTCAATGAAATAAGATGTACAGTAGTTTCACGGCAGAGTTTGTCATGTTTTGTAGGTTCTCTGTACTTGATTTGAAATAAGTTGACTTTGTCAATTTTGTAGATCGTGCTGACGTCAGCACCTGTGGACTTAGGCAAAATCAAACATCAGTAGAGTATGCGTTGAGTGAATGAGCTTCACTAAACTCCAAAGTAATTAGACAATTCTGTCTATCTAGGCATTGACAATGTTGAGTGAGCAAGCCTCACTCAACGCTTTTTGCCTTAACCACTTATGCAGCCTTTTCTGCATGCCCGACGATGAGAGCATTGAGTGAGCATACCTCACTCAATGCCTTGTGTCTTAGCCACATTCTATAATTTAGGCGTTGAGAGCGTTGAGTGAGCATGCCTCACTCAACTCGTTCTGCCTTAGCCATTTCTGTTTCTTCAGCATCTTAAGCGTTGAGTTGAGTGTGTTTAACTCTGTCATCCACTTGGCATTGAGTGAGTAAGCGTCGCTCAATGCATATCATTAAGGAATATTTTCTGCCTTATGTGTTGAGAGCTCAGCTAGACGAACTCAGAACTCAATTTGACGAACTCAGAGCTCAGCTCGATGAATAAGTGAAAGCTCAGTTCGACGAACTCAGAGCTCAGCTCGACGAAGAGTGAAAGTAATCAATGCATTTGGACATAGCCAAATTTCTGTATCAAGATGAACACTTCCTTTGATAATTAGTCAGCGCAAATATCATATGACGTTGAGTGAGTTTTGCTCACTCAACACTTGTGGGCTTGGTAAATATTCATAGTTTTCCTGTGGCGTTGACTGACTGAGCTATACTCAATGATTATGGATCTATGGCGTTGAGTGAATGATCTTCACTCAACGCCTGTGTACTTAGCCACATTTCTGTCCATTTATTCTTAGGCTTTGACTATATTAGCCTGTCTCACAGCATTTTGTTGTATGGCATTGAGTGAGTTAACTTCACTCAACGCCTGTGGACTTAGCCACTTTCTCAGCTTGCCTCTTCATGGCTTTGACTGTATAGCTTTCACTCAGTGTTATACGTCATCTGGCATTGAGTGAATGACTTTCACTTAATGCCTGTGGACTTAGATATTTTTTGTATTTCCACACCTTAGGTAAGTATTTACCTGACTTAGCCACTTAGGTTATTTGTCCCATCATGTTGTTAGGACATCCTTGCATGCATGAACACGGGCACACATCAATTTCAACTTTATATATATTATTGACAAGATTGACTTCACTCAAATTTAGGACATTGGGAGTAATGGACCCAAAAACATTCTCTAGAGCGACCTTCAAGAAGCCAATCACTAATATCACGGACCTTGAAGACATCAAGGAACACTTCTTCCCGGACATCAAAGCGGGTTTCAGAGTAAGAATACTCCGCCCAAGTGAGCGTATCAACTCCTTCTTCTTGGATTAGGTCATACTGCCGATTCACCATTTCAAGGTCATCCTACGCCTATCTCTATGGTCGACGTTCTGTGAGACAATCCGATATTTTATACTTATGCCGACCTAAATCAACCCCAACAATGTAGCGATCATCGTTGGGTGTCTCGCCTTCAATTTGGTGGACTTCAAACAGATCTTCACTATTGGCGCGATGAAGAATGAAGTAATATTCTTCTCCAGCCATACCTGCACCATTGTAAGGACGGTCAACAAGTTGCACCGCTGTACTGAGCAGTTTGTGGTCGTCAATAGACCAGTTAGCAAAATCATCTTTTCTCCTATGCAACCGCCAGACATCGTCTCCCTCACATCCACTATGTAGGGGCTGGACAAAGATCCACTGGCAGCCTTAAGTAAGTCACCTACTAGCAGTACGACATCATCACCCTTCATTACATCTGCCTCGAGATAGGTAAACCAACCGAGAATCTATAGTATTCCCAGATTTGCTAAAAACCACACTATCAACAAGGCTTTGTCCTTGTAGGCATCCAAACAATTCCGCGGGAACCACTCCTGGGTGCCATGGAAGTTCCCCCTCCCCTATCACGCGTGGAATCTCAAACTAACATAGTGTGATTGTCTTTGAGGCATCCTTCCACAATGCCACCAATTTTAGAAGAACTGGTGCCAGTGGAGTTAGTCAAACAACCTGCCACTACTGGACCCTCCGGGAGATCCGAGCGTGGCGAGCCCTTGAAGAAGAGATCATGTTAGATGTGCGCTTCCAGGTTTAAGGAGGATAAAGAATAAGGTAAAGCCAACGAGCCATCATCCCATCCCAACTATGGATATGGTGCTAAAAGTGTGGACCGCTTTGGTTGCCTGTTGGTCGTCTCGGAGGAGGGGGCTTACATGGTTCGCATGGGAACCAACTTGACTCCGTGGTCAGAAGATTGGGACAATGATGGTGAGGCCTATATTATCTCCTTCACATTATATGGCCGCAATGATGCTGAGGTGTTGTCAGAGGCCAGCACTTCATACCTCGCCAACTAGGCTATGAGGTCTTAATTGCGCTCACTCTAGCTTACCCATCAGTTGGCAAGGAACCTCAAGGCAGCAAATAACAAGCTCTTATAGTCACGGAACAAGTCTCGAGAGAAGATCAACGAAATTCAAAAATTACTGGAGTTGGCTGAGGCAAAGTTTGGGGAAAGAAAGCTTATGAGGTGACCTTGGTTAGATAAAAGGACTTTTCTCATCCCACACCCTTACTCAAGGGCTACCTTTCTGAAAATGCACCTTTATATTTTGAAGCATGTCGATCTAGTCGCTGCTTAGTGAATCTTGGAGCTAGAGCATCGACTTGAGGAAAGCTAAGTGTCGTTAGAGGCGTCCCAAGTGAGAGTTGCCGAGATGGAGACACAAGAGGAGGTGAGGAGCCATCCAAAGGCAAGAACCTCCGGTATTGGGAAGAACATTTGAATCTACCCAGATGACCTTCCCTGAATGAAATACGGCATTTTGAGGGAAGTCAATGACACGTTCCTTGCCACACTGAAGTTCAAGAATCGACTGATGTTGGGCTCCGAGGATCTAACACTATAAGATATTATCCTGAGATTTTCGCCGATGAGGCTGACTCTTCTATGCCAGCACAATCCTCGTGTTTGGGGTAGGATGACATTTCAGATGCCAGGGAAGTGGATGACAGTAAGGGTGGGATCTAGTTGACAGGGTTCTCACCCTTCTGTGCCAACATTTTTCGGTGGCTGAGAATCTCACCCCATTTATTTTGAAGATGTAATATCATATTAAACAAAAATGAAAATCATTTTTTGTTGATCTGTTTACTCGATGTATGCTATTTCGAAGCTCTCAAGACACGATGCTCACTAAGCTCTTAGGATCGGGCGACGATGAGTGCTTGCTAGGCTCTTAGACTCGAGAGAGTTTGTGTGCAATCCAGACTTTAGTACTACACCCCTTTCAGATACTCACTATTGTTCTTTTGGCAAGAATTAGTATAAGCTCGCTATGATGCTCAAACATCTCGCTCGGGCGAGTATTACACCTACTAGCGTCAGACCCTTGGAACAGCTTGAAAGGTTGTTGGAACACCCTATTACTAATTTGGGTCAGGATCACTATGTCTTTAGGAAACCTGTTTTTGACCTCATTGTATAGATCTAAAGGTCAACTAGAATTGAGTCTAAGGGTTAGTAGTTAGGTTTGGAAGCTACCCTCAAGACCATGGATTTTCAGTTTTGAGACTAAGTCATATCATCGAGCTCAGTACGACGAATCGTCGAACTACAGTCGACGATCGTCTAGCTCAACTTCGACAGATCGTCGAACTCCATTCGACGATTGCTGAGCTCAACTTCAACAAATCGTCGAACTCCATTCGACGATCTTCGAGCTCAGTTCGACGATCTAGACTCAGTATTGATTCTCTATCTCTGAGCTCAGTTCGACGATAGTTGAGCTCAGATCGACGATCTCTGTTGCTGTCTATATCCAAATCGCTGAGCTCAGTTCGACGATAGCAGAGCTCAGTTCGACGTTTTTCTGAAGAGTTAAAGGATTTTCAAGATTCAAATTCAGGACAGTTAAGGAGTTATTCAGCAATTAATTCAGAAGATTTTCTAGCCGTTTTCATTTTTTTCTGGACCAAGTTTCAAGGGATTATCAAGGAATGTTTCTTTGGACTTTCCCCCAGAAGACATTTGCAATTAAGGATGCAATTAATGTCAGGCCAACGACTATTCTTGACAGAGGATGATTTTCTATTCAGAACCAGAAAATAAAACACAAGATTTTTTAAATCTCTCAGAGAACAGACAACACAGATAAGCAGAACAAGAAGAAGAAGAACAAAACATTCTCTGCTACAACATTCTCTGGACAACATCTTTCTTAACAACAACTAGAACACACACCAAAGTTGATCAACAAATCTGAAATCTTCAGATCCCCTTTGATTCAAGTGTTCAAGGCCAACATCTTTCAAGACTCCAGACACCTAACATTTCAGCTGTTGCTGAAATCATCAATTGCTGGAGATCAACTTCTGGAGGCCTATCACCCTACAGCAAAGCTTCATTTCCTGAACATCTCAAGAACTCAGGGGGAGCTTTGACAACATCAAAATCCATATAGTCTTCTCAGCTGCTCTGAGAAAGAGAAGACTTCCATAACTCTCTCATCCCCAACTCTGTAAAGGGTTTTTCAAACTCCCTTCAAAAGTTTGTGCTTGGTTTTTGAGCACCTTGTCAAAAGCTCATTGGTGGCAAGACACCTGATCAAAAACTCTGATTTGGTTTTTGAGCACCTTATCAAAAGCTCATTGGTGCCCAGGACACCTGATCAACTCATCCTACAGTGGATTCCTACCTAGGGTGGTAGAAGAGTGGATGTACCCAAGTTTAGGGGAACCACTATAGCTCCTTGTGTCATCTGGCTTGCTTGTCTTTATTTTTGTTTCGGGCTGTGATTGTTCTGTGATTAGTTAGGATCTGTGATTAATTTCTTTTGTAGGTTATTTTATGATTAGATTTAATTTATGCCTCCCTGTTCACTCAGATTACAACAACTGTTGTAAAAAGGTTTTAAACATCATACTCTATTCACCCCCCTCTAGAGTATATCAGATCTACCTGCACTTTCAATTGGTATCAAAGCAAGGTTTGATTAAATATACCATATCTCAGTGGTTGCACAGGCTAACACCTGAACCCAAAGATTCCTAGTTAGATCTGTTTTCTTTTGATTTTATTATTAGATTTTGTTTTCACAAATCATGGCCCAAAACAAAGATTATGCTAGCACCAGACCTCCAGTGTGCAATCTATCCAAGTTTGCACTTTGGAAAACAAGGATTAGATTATACGTGAATTCTATTGACGAGGATATTTTTAATTCTGTTTTGACAGTTTGTCCAAGACCTCCAGAGAACAAAAGCACAAATGCTGTTCCACCTCCATCAGGAACAGATGCTGATATCAAGAAGTGGAAGGTAGCTGATGCAAAGGCTATGAACATCTTAGCCCAGACCATGTCTGATGACATCTTTCAAAAGGTGGCTGAATGTAATTCAGCAAAGGAAATCTGGGATAAACTCTCTGAAATAGTCTCAGGCTCAGCTGATGAAAGAAAGGACAGGAGATCCCACCTCATATCTCAATATGAGAATTTTAAGAAGGGAGAAGTTGAATCAGTTGGAGACATGTACAATAGACTCAGTCTGATAGTCAGTGAACTCAGGACTTTGGATAAGGAGATATCATTGACTGAACTTAATGACAAAATTCTAATGTGCTTCCCAAGCACTTGGGATTTAAGAATATGGCCAATCAAGGATTCCAGAAGTTTGAATGAGATCACCACAGAAGCTCTTTTGGGCAAGCTCAAATCTTATGAGCTGCTAATCAAAAATAGAGAAGAAGAGCAGAAGGCTGCCTCACCAGCCATAAGAAAAGAGAAGACAATAGCCTTCAAAGCAACAGAAGATCAGCCTGAAGACAAAGTCACAGGCAATGATGAACTGCTCAGTCTACTGGCCAAATGATTTTACAAGATGGCCAGAAAGGACTTCAGAAGGAGATCATACAAAGAGCATGATAAGCCAAGGTATGATAAGTCTAACAATAAAGAAACTGTTTGCTTTGGTTGCAGGAAACTAGGGCACATTGTACCTGACTGTTCAGAGAACAAAAATAAGGATTGAAGGGACAAGAAAGAAAGAAGAAAGGAGAAAGACTTCAAGAAAAGTAGCAATGGCAAACCCTCCACAAGCAAGAACAAACACACAAGGAAGGGATTTGTTGCTGAATTCTGGAGTGAGACTGAAGAGGAGTCAGAAGCTTCATCCAGCTCCAGTGATGATGAAGATGATGCAGAAGAGAAGGAGTTCTGCATGATGGCAATCAATGCCTCTCAACATAATTAAGATGAAGAAGAGTCAGAGTCAGACTCAGAGACTCAACTTGAAGAGGACCAGGTAATCAGTTCATTTGATTTCAATTCATAGGACTTTAAATCTGAGTTTAAAGCATTATGTTTATACCTGCTAAAATATGAGAAGGAAATTATCTCTCTCAGAAATCATTTATCTGAACATAATACCTTAAAGTCAGAAAACCTCAAACTCTCTCAGGAGTTGGAGTGCTGTAGGGAGCAGATAGCTTCACTAAAAGGTGAGCTATCAGAGGCCAAGAAGCTTGAAGAATCACTTAATGGGAGAAGTATCAAGCTGATGGACATCACAAGCACAGTGAACTCCAGATTCAATAGTACACTGGGCTTGGGTGCTTCATCCAGCCAACCTATAGTTCTAACAATCCCAATCAAGTTCATTTCTGATAAAGGGAAGGGAGTTGTAGAGGTAGCTAGGAAAAATTCTGATCTTCCTAAGAAAACTAAGTCCCAGCAGAAATCGTCGAACGGAGCTCGACGATCGCCGAACGCAGATCGACGATATCAGGCAAAATCGTCGAACTCAGGTCGACGATCTCAAATTCCTGAACTCTGCCACATTCGACCGTCGAACGGAGCTCGACGATCTGACCCAAGATCGTCGAACGCAGCTCCACGATCGTCGAACAGAGATCAGAGCTCTGGAAATTCCTTCAAGGGCAAATCAAAATCCAATCCTAGGGGTTCTTCATTCCAAATCTTTACTCTTATACTGAATGGATTATACCTCCAAGGAGATATCATCCTGAAGGTTATAAGAGTCAACCTGGGATGTCTTTTATTTCTGAGTTTAAAGGTTATCAACCTAGGCCCAAGGTAAACTGGGTCAAAAACAGATGAATTATTTTATGTGCAGGTGAAGACCTATCCAACATCTAACCAGCAATGGTACTTGGATAGTGGGTGCTCTAAGCACATGACAGGAAACAAGGACAACCTCACATCCTTTAAAGCCAAGCTTGGACCCAAAGTTATTTTTGGTGATTCAAACTTTGGACAAACTAAAGGATATGGTGTAGTCCAGATTGGGACAGTGACATTCAAGAAGGTAGCTTATGTGGAAGGACTGAATCACAACTTAATAAGCATCAGTCAGCTATGTGATGAAGGCTACCAGGTGACTTTCAACAAAGCATTATGCAAGATCAAGTCATAGGACAACACAACTGTGTTGACAGGTAAAAGGAAAGGTAACATCTATCTAGTAGATTTTCTTTCAACTGATGTAGATATTTGCCTATTCAATTCTGTCTGTAGACCTAATATTTTATGGCATAAGAGACTAGGACACTTAAACCTTAGAACTATTGCTAGGCTATCCAAGGACAACCTTGTTAGAGGACTACCTTCTGGCCCCTACAAGAAGGAAGGACTCTGCAAGGCTTGTCAATTAGGCAAGAAAACTAAAAATAGTTTTAAGTCACTTAATAAGAGTGATTCACCTAGGATCCTGTATCTGTTATACATGGATCTTTTTGGACCCATTACAGTATAAAGCCTAGGAGGGAAATCTTACACCTTAGTAGTTGTAGATGACTTCTCTAGATTCACATGGGTGTTTTTTCTGAGGAAGAAGTCTGATAACTTTAAGTGTTTGATAGAGTTTCTAAAATGTATACAGATTGAATTCAATACTCACATTGCCCTGATTAGAAGTGATCATAGGACAGAGTTTGATTCTCTTCTTATGCAAGAGTTCTGTCAGAGTGAAGGAATCAGGCATACTTTCTCAGCTCCTAGAACTCCTCAACAAAATGGGGTAGCTGAAAGGAAAAATAGAACCCTTATTGAATCTGCCACTACATTGTTGTCAGATGCTCACCTTCCTCTATCCTTTTGGGCAGAGGCAGTGAACACCTCCAACTATGTGCTGAATAGAAGTTTGATACACAAGCTAAAGGGAAAGACTCCCTATGAATTACTCAAAGGGAAGAAACCTAAAGTTGATTATTTTAGAATTTTTGGTTGTATTTATTATATCCATAATAATGACTAGAGATATTTAACAAAATTTCAAGCTAAGGCTGATGAAGGAGTGTTTCTGGGATACTCCATGATCAGTAAGGCTTATAGTGTTTATAATAAATCAACTCTTAAAATTGAGGAATCTGTTCACATATCATTTGATGAATCTAACATGTCTTTCAAGGAGAAGAACACTTCTACCATAGAACTTTTGCAGTAACATTCTCTTGTTGAAGACTTGAACAAGTTACAGGTTACTCAAAAAGAGAAAAGCAGTGAAGATGAAGAAAGCATTCAACATATTGAAGAAAAACAACTTGAAGAGCCAGTTGTTGTACCATAAGAGGAAACAACAACACAGGTTGGTGAACAATCAACACCCCCTGTTGATTTAGTAACATCAAGAGACCATCCAATTTCCCAAATAATTGGAGACATCTCATCTGGTGTGCAAACCAGAAATCAGGTCAACCAAAACCTGTTGCACACTTGCTTCCTATCTCAAATTGAGCCTCAGTCCATTCAAGATGTAGAGCAAGATCCACACTGGATCATTGCAATGCAAGAAGAGTTGCATCAATTTGAAAGGAACAAAGTTTGGGAACTAGTGTCAAAGCCTAAGGATCACTCCATTGTTGGAACAAAGTGGGTGTTCAGAAACAAATTGGATGATCAAGGAGTAATTGTAAGGAACAAGGCAAGGCTAGTTGCTCAAGGATATTCTCAAGAAGAAGGCATAGACTATGACCAGACTTTTGCACCAGTTGCAAGACTGGAAGCCATCAGAATCTTCTTAGCTTATACAGCACATTAAGGCTTCAAGGTATATCAGATGGATGTCAAAAGTGCATTTCTCAATGGAGACATCAAAGAATAAGTATATGTCAGACAACCTCCAGGTTTTATCTCTCCAACTTATCCTGATTATGTTTTTAAGTTGAACAAAGCATTATATGGTCTCAAGCAAGCTCCTAGAGCATGGTATGACACCCTAGCATGCTTCCTTCTGGAAAATGGATTTATAAGGGGTAGAGTAGACCAAACTTTTTTCATTAGAACCCATAAGTCTCATACCCTACTAGTACAGATTTATGTAAATGATATTATTTTTGGCTCTACTGATTCAAAATTGTGCAGAAGGTTCTCCAACCTAATGCATTCTAAATTTGAAATGAGTAGCATGGGTGAGCTATCCTTCTTCCTAGGATTTCAAGTCAAACAACATGCTGAAGGCATCTTTATTTCTCAAACCAAGTATGCAAATGAATTGGTTAAGAAATTTGGTATGTCTGAAGCATCTTGCATGAAAACACCTATGCCTACCGATGCTGTATTGGATGCTGATGAACATGGGAAACCTGTTGATCAGACAACATATAGAGCAATGATTGGCTCCTTACTGTACCTTACAGCTAGTAGACCAGATATAATGTTTGCTACATGTATATGTGTTATGTTCCAAGTAAGCCCTAGAGAGTCACACATAATATTAGTAAAGAGGATTCTCAGGTATGTTAAAAGTTGTCCAAATCTAGGTCTCTGGTATCCAAAAGATTCAGCATTTGATTTAACTGGATTTTCTGATGCTGATTATGCTGGATGCAGAATTGACAGGAAAAGCACCAGTGGAACTTGTCAGTTCCTTGGTGACAAACTTGTCTCTTGGTTTTGTAAGAAACAAACTTCTGTGTCAACTTCAACTGCTGAAGCTGAATATATGGTTGTAGGCAGTTGTTGTTCACAAATATTGTGGATTCAAAACCAACTCCTAGACTATGGCTACAACTTAGAGAAGTCTAAAATCTTTTGTGATAACACCAGTGCTATTTCTATAGCTCAAAATCCAGTCCTCCATAGTAGGACAAAACACATAGAGATTAGTCATCACTTCTTAAGGGATAATGTTGAGAAGAATAAAATTGAACTTCAATATATCACACCTGATTTACAAAGGGGAGATATTTTCACCAAGCCCTTGGATGAAAAGAAACATACCTTCTTCCTAAATCAGTTAGGAATGTTAGATGGAGGAAGTCTAAAATAATATCCAAGATTTTAAAAGTTTAAAAATCACCAAGACTAGGCAAACATCTTGATTTTTCTTAGTGTCTAGAGTGTATTTCTGGTCTCTGAACTGCGCTCGACGATTTTCCCTCAGATCGTCGAACGGAGATCGACGATTTCCGAAATCGTCGACCTGAGTTCAGCGCTTCTCAGATAGTCTGAACTATCTCTTCCGGTCAACGATCGTCGAACGACGCTCGATGATTTTGTTCTTTGAACTATCGTCGAACAGAGCTCGACGCTCTCCAATATCGTCGAACGGAGATAGATGATATTGAAGACCTTTCAGATTCCTTTAGAAGCCCCGATCGTCGAACTGAGTTCAACGATCTTTCCTTTTCTACGTCGAACCCTAATATAAAATTCATTTTTCACCGTCGTTCTCCTTTTGCGCTTTCGATTTCTCTGCAAAAATTCTCTTTCCCTCCAAATACCTCTACACTTGGTCGTTTTGTTTGTTGATTTTTGCAGGTAACCATGGTCGTCTCTGTTATTGTTCTTGTCGCAATGAAATTTGATGCTGGTTTTGACATTGACATGGAGTCCTTCAGCACTACTCATCAAGTTTTTCAGGACATTTTGGAACTATTCAAGGAGCAAAAACTTGCTACCATCATGACCACAAGGATCAAGCTGCCTGCTGATGAGATTAAGGAGTGGGTCTACACTGCCCACAACCAGGATCAAAACACAATAGTTGGTTCAATTTCAGGAACACAGGTACCCTTGACTCCAGCCATTCTGACAGAAGTTTTTGAGTTAAATTCTGGTATAGATTCTGCTGATCTGTCTGGAGAGGAATTTGCTGATCTGCTTGCAACAATGGGTCACTCTGAGGCTAACCGTAGCAAGCTGCTGAAGAAGAACCTAGCTGTGGAATACAGGTTCTTGGCTGATGTAGTAGGCAAGGTTTTGCTGGCCAAGCATTCAGCACATGATACAATATCCAGGTATCAACTGTGCTTGATGGGAGCCATTGTGGACAAGAAGCAATTGAACTGGTGAGAGGTCTTCTTTGACCTTATTAAGAAGAAAATAAACAGAAACTTTGTGAATTTTGGGAGGATCTTATGGCTCTTTCTGCAGAACAGATGCCCTACTTTGCTTGTATCTTCTGGGATACATATTAATGCATCAAAGAGATTATCCTGTGCCCTATTTGATAAAAGGGACAGGAAGATAACCAAGCCCAGCAGGCCCTCTGCAAGCACAACTTCAGGCACCTGGACTATAATAGTCACTTCCCCTCAAGTCTCTGCCCCTGCAGATGACTTGCCTGCTGCTGCTTCGCCTCCTCCAACTTCAATTCCATCTCCTCCAGTTCCATACACCATTCCAACTCAATCCACAATCATCATTTCCAGCCCTCCTCCAACATAAACTCCATCTCAAATCCCCACTCTTCCTATACCAGAAGAAGTATTCCATCCATTATATTCCTACCCTCAACCAGGAATTGAAACATCATCCACCATTCCATCCTTCAATCTTCTTGATGATTCCTTCATGGATGACTCACCCTCATCTCCTCCTGAGCTACCCTCCTCATCAACTTCTTACCAACAACTTCTCCAAGATATTATTGATCAACCCACCTTCACACCCTCTATCTCAATCCCACTGTCTTCCATCTCCACAATACCCTCACCTCAACCATCACTCCTACCATCCACTAGCTCTCCACCATCATCACCTGTTGCTCCACATCCAGTCTCTACCTCTGCTCACATTCCTGTTGAGCAAGTAGATATTCCAGCCCTAGCTGACTAGCTATATGAACTGCTAGCCCCCAGGCTATCACTTCTATTGGAGACCTCCTTGGCTCCATTACTTCAGTCAGTGGCAGCCCTTTCTGCCAGGCTATCCTCTCTATTTTCTCAGGCAATCCCTTCTTCAGTGTGCCTTGATCCAGCTGTATCTGAATCTAGGCAGGGGGAGATGCCTAATGAAGTGGTGGAATTGCCTGCTGTTTCTTCAGTTGTTCCTGATGCTGCTGCTGTTACTCAAGCTCCAGTTCAACCTCAGGTTACAGTCTTCTCAGTGGACATCAGGTCCTTACTATCAGTGTTTGATTCAGCTTATTTCAGTTGTCTTCCAGAGATAGTTGCAATCCAGCCCTCAGAGGATATGTCCAAGGCCATTGTCCCCTTCTCCAGTTGTGACACCAGGGTTATAACTTCTTTTGTAAATTCAGTTTATGCTGCAAATATTGTTGATATTTCTGTTGCTGCTACTGTTAGTGATGATGCTGCTGATATTCCAGTTTCTGATGATATGCAGACAGAGGCATATGATTTTGAGCCTTCTATTTTTGCTGATGATATTCCTGCTGTTGCTGATGTTCCTATATCTGAAAATGTTTTATCTGAATCTATTGCTGCTCTAGCTGATACTGTTATTACTGCTGCTATACCTTCTAAGAGTGCTGCTCCTGAAATTTCTATGTCTGTTGTTACTACAACTACTGCTGCTACATCTTCTATTACTACTAGTATTGTATATGCTGCTGCTGTCACCACTGCTGTCTCATCTGTTCCAAATCAACGTCAAAAAGAATATTTGAAAAAGATTGATGCTCTATATGATGAGCAAAGCTCTGAGAGTGATGAATTCAGGACTGATTCTGATGACTCTTCTGCCACTATTGCCAGGAAGAGAAAGGCAAGGAGCAAAGCCATTAAAAGAGTGCCTCCAGCCAAAGTCAAGGACACTAATGACATACCATATTACATTCTTCATGACTGCCCCATAACTGAGCATTGGATGCAGTATTCCAAGAACCAACTTATAGCTATGAAGAAGAAGAGGAAGTATGAGAAAGGATCTTCCCAGTTTCATCATCCTCATCCTCCTCCACCACCTCCTCCTGATGCAGGTGCAGGTGGAAGCTCAGCTGCTCAACCCTCTGCCAAAAGCCAAACCCCCTATCAGCCTCATGCAAGATCTTATCATAGGGGAAGCCAGTCCAGAGGTTCTCAGTCTAGAAGAGGAAACTATAGAGGAAGCTAGAGGGAATTCCAAGTCTACTCTAAAGGGTATTCAAGGCAACATCCTTACTCCAGGGAAGGACAAGCTTCATCAAACACAACTTCAGGTCCTTTTCCCTATAAGCTAAAAGAAGTAGTCTCATCCAGAGCTCCTCCAGATAATCCATCCAATAGATATGAGCCACTAGTGCCCTTTGAAGATCCTGAAAATAATCCAACTGCTTGGACTGCCAGGATGAAAGAGCTAGCTACCCTGGATCAAATTAAGAAAGCTAAAGAGCAAGGCAGAGATTCTTCCAACATTACTACATTGTCTGAGCAAAGAAAGAAAGAATTGGAAAGATATGTCTCAAGCAAATTCTTTGACTCTGATAGATATATGGAGCTGCATCCTGAAGCTGTTGTACCAAGGCCCAAACAACAAACCTCCTTAGGTACAGCTGAAGACAGAAGGTCAAAGAAAGAAGCTCTCAATCCTAATAGAGAAATCAAACTTATAAAGAGCAAGGAGAAAGAATAACTATGTAAGGTGACAATTATTCTGAATTCTGTCTGAGATAATATATATATGTGCTTCTGCAATGTCCTGCTTATTGCATTTCTGTATTGTTGCTTTGTATGTTGTTATTTAAGTTTTCCAAACTCTGTAAATAGTAATCCTAACCCAAATAGGTGGAGATTGTTGAAACACCCTATTACTAATTTGGGTCAGGATCACTATGTCTTTAGGAAACCTGTTTTTGACCTCATTATATAGATCTAAAGGTCAACTAGAATTGAGTCTAAGGGTTAGTAGTTAGGTTTGTAAACTGCCCTCAAGACCAAGGATTTTCAGTTTTGAGACTAAGTCATATCGTCGAGCTCAGTACGACGAATCATCGAACTCCAGTCGACGATCGTCTAGCTCAACTTCGACAGATCGTCGAACTCCATTCGACGATCGCTGAGCTCAACTTCAACAAATCGTCGAACTCCATTTGACGATCTTCGAGCTCAGTTCGACGATCTTGACTCAGTATTGATTCTCTATCTCTGAGCTCAGTTCGACGATAGTTGAGCACAGATCGACGATCTCTGTTGTTGTCTAAGTCCAAATCGCTGAGCTCAGTTCGACGATAGCAGAGCTCAGTTCGACGTTTTTCTGAAGAGTTAAAGGATTTTCAAGATTCAAATTCAGGACAGTTAAGGAGTTATTCAGCAATTAATTCAGAAGATTTTCTAGCCGTTTTCATTTATTTCTGGACCAAGTTTCAAGGGATTATCAAGGAATGTTTCTTTGGACTTTCCCCCAGAAGACATTTGCAATTAAGGATGCAATTAATGTCAGGACAACGGCTATTCTTGACAGAGGATGATTTTCTATTCAGAACCAGCGAATAAAACACAAGATTTTTTGAATCTCTCAGAGAACAGACAACACAGATAAGCAGAACAAGAAGAAGAAAAATAAAACATTCTCTACTACAACATTCTCTGGACAACATCTTTCTTAACAACAACTAGAACACACACCAAAGAAGATCAACAAATCTGAAATCTTCAGATCCCCTTTGATTCAAGTGTTCAATGCCAACATCTTTCAAGACTCCAGACACCTAACATTTCAGTTGTTGCTGAAATCATTAATTGCTGGAGATCAACTTCTGAAGGCCTATCACCCTACAGCAAAGCTTCATTTCCTGAACATCTCAAGAACTCAGGGGGAGCTTTGACAACATCAAAATCCACATAGTTTTCTCAGCTGCTCTGGGAAAGAGAAGACTTCCATAATTCTCTCATCCCCAACTCTGTAAAGGTTTTTTCAAACTCCCTTCAAAAGTTTGTGCTTGGTTTTTGAGCACCTTGTCAAAAGCTCATTGGTGGCAAGACACCTGATCAAAAAATCTGATTTGGTTTTTGAGCACCTTATCAAAAGCTCATTGGTGCCCAGGACACCTGATCAACTCATCCTGTAGTGGATTCCTACCTAGGGTGGTAGAAGAGTGGATGTACCCAAGTTTAGGGGAACCACTATAGCTCCTTGTGTCATCTGGCTTGCTTGTCTTTATTTTTGTTTCTGGATGTGATTGTTCTGTGATTAGTTAGGATCTGTGATTAATTTCTTTTGTAGGTTATTTTGTGATTAGATTTAATTTCTGCTTCCCTGTTCACTCAGATTACAACAACTGTTGTAAAAAGTTTTTAAACATCATACTCTATTCACCCCCCTCTAGAGTATATCAGATCTAGCTGCACTTTCAAAGGTGTCTCCCCTGCGACAAGTTGGGGGTGGTTCTCAATGCCCAAAGAACCGAAGGGAGTTGCTCTACCCAGTTCCCCTTTAGATTCATGACTTTTTTCTTCAGAAGGTTGATGATGAGCTTATTTGCAGCTTCCACCTGCCCATTATTTCAGGGATGATGCACTGAATCAAACCAAAGATCCATCCAAAACTGTCGATAGAAGTCAGTCAACTCAAAGCTAGTAAACTGTAACCCAGGTTCCATGATAATGGTGAGGGGATCACAAACCAACATGCAATCTCCCCCAATATAAAGTTATTGATGACATAAGATGTAGTCTTGGCTAGGGCCCTCACCCCAATCCACTTGGAAAAGTAATCATCATCACAAGAACAAACTTTGGCTACCCACTAACCTCGGGGAAAGGGCCAATTGATCACTCTAATTATTTACTTATTTTTATATAGATTTTATTTAACAATTAATTCATTTATAATTATATTTTTATAAATTAAGTTTCTAATTACTTTCTTTTTATATTTCAGTTCAATCTGTGTTGTAAATATTAATTTGAAGTTGACAGGACAGAACAGTAGAAGAAGCCGGGCAAATCTGGAGAAATCTCAAGTACACGCCCCAGTCACGAGCATGATCATCAAGTCACGAGCGTGACTGATAGGCGTAACCCATCCAGACATTTCAAAAGCCATGCCACGCCATTTAAAGTTACACGCCCGAATGCCACGGGCATGACATGGGGCATGATGACGGACACGGGCGTGACCAGCTGATGGAGCTCCAGATTCCAATTCCACGTAGGATTAAATTTACACGCCCATGTCATGGGCATGACCCTTAAGTCACGGGCGTGACATTTAGGCATGAAATTCAGCTCAGGCGTGTCGTGGCATTAAGAAGGCAGTTTCAGATCCAGGCCATTCAAGCTTCCATGCCCTAGGTCATGGGGTGACCTAGGGGTGCGTTCTCAACAACAAATGCCAGATTAACTCCTGCCATTTCTTCTTCCCACCGTTTTCCAGCAACAATCAAGACATGCCATAGGTCACAGGAGTGGCCTAGGGGCGTGACCCGCAGAACAACTAAATTTGGTGATTTTCTCCTAACGTTCCCAGGCTTTCAAAAGGACAGTTCTGCACCTGGCACACCCCCTAGTCACAGGTGTGACCTGGGGGCATGACTCTCCAGAAAAAGTACTATAAATTCCAGACATTGCCAGGAGCTCAGGAGGCCATTAGGGAGAGTTTTGGAGTTAGTTTTGGAGTTTCGTTTTTAGCTTTCTTGCATTTTCTTTCATGTATTTTTCCAATTTATAGTGTAACTTTTAGCTTGTTATTTTCAATTCAAGTACTTCAATTTTATAATCATGTCTTTCTTAAACTCTTTATGTAATTTTCCTATCATGATGAGTAGCTAAATTCCATTTAGCACTTGATCATGATGAACCTTAGAATGAATTAAATTTGTTTTTCTCAAATTATCAAGCTCTCTAGTTTACTTAATTCGATTTATCTTTGAATTCAACTGCGTTAAATTTATATGTTGTGAATATGTATTTTCGATCTTAGATCTGTATCCTAGATTTACTGAGAGGTTGTGGATATGAGAAGATCACTCAAAGATAAAAGGAGTTGCATGCACTCATCAAGAGAGGATGGCATAAATCTTTCGGATTGGAGTCAAATCCAATAGTGGAGTTCTCCGCCTAAAGAAAGCTTTGGGGTTTCGACTGGCCGAGAAGTCTTAATCGATCAACCTAAGTTTAGTTGAGAGTGTATTCTCGAGAGAGGTGCTTTTGTATTTTGGGAACCCCTATGGTGGAAGTTAGTAATTTAGAGGCTATAATTTTATAGTTTCATAAAATTTTATTTTAATCCAAGAGGATTCAAGATCAATTGTTGCTTTTAAAACATCAAAATTTTCTTTAGTTAAATCATTATTTTTCTTAGTTTTTCCGAATTCACAAAGCCAACTTTTGTTTGATAAAATAATAGCTCTTTCTTGTGAGTACAAGTACTCAACATACCTCGAGTCTAAATACGACACTTGATCCTATACTCTAGAATGATTGGTATACTTGCTTTATCGATTTAGAATTGTGCTCTAGCGTGAATCTTAAGCATCAAGTTTTTGGCGCCGATGCTGTGTAACTTTCTTTATTGATATTTTGAAAGCAAGTTTCTATTAAGTTTTTCATTTTTGTTTTGTTTTAAAAATAAAAAAAAATTTATTTGTTTTCTTTAAAAGTTTTATCTATAATTTTTTATAATTAAAATTTCTTGCGAAATAGCCGTGCCGGGTTTTCTTCCTGCATTACTGCCTAGTACCTTGCGAACCTGTCATTGGGTAGTCCTCGGGAAATCAAGGAAATTTTACTTTATAAATTTTTTAATCTTAAAACTTTTACTTTTATTTTTATTTTTATATTGGTGTGTGATCAAAGGGAATCCGTCAAATCTATTTGACTTGGATCCGGAGATCGAGCAAAGCATACGTCGATGCCTAAGACTCCGTGAACTCAATTATCTAATTTTGGTTGAGCAATCCGTAAGTGACATTTCTTCTTTTTCCACTTCTTATTCCACTTCCCCTTCTTCTCAATTTTCATCTAATTTGGGTGAGTCAAATCCGAATATGGCCGATCAACGAACTATGTCCTATTATGCTCAGACAAATTTGGACGCGGAGCAATCAAGTATTGTTCGATCTGCTATCGCAAAGAATAACTTTGAATTGAAGCAGAGCATCATTCAAATGATACAATAATATATACAATTTGATGGGCTTCAAGATGAGGACCCAAACACACATATTTCTAACTTTTTAGAAATAAGTGATAACTTCAAAATTAACGGGGTTTTTGATGATGCCATCCGGCTAAGGATTTTTCATTTCACTTTGCGCACCAAAGCTAAGCAGTGGTTAGGTTCTATACTAAGAGGCTCCATCACTACATGGGTCGAGATGACGAAAAAATTGCTCACGAAATATTCCCCCCCCCCCGCCAAAACGGCTAAATTGCGCAATGATATTACATATTTCTCCCAAGTTGATACGAAAATGTTATATGATACAAGGGAATGATTTAAGAAATTGCTTCGTCATTGTTTGCATCATGCAATCCCCGATTGGCTGCAATTAAAAACCTTATATAATGGCCTCAACTCCCAAACGAGGCAACATATCGATGCTGCCACTGGTGGAACGTTAAAGAACAAGACACTGACGGCCGCCCAAGAACTTATAGAAGGTATTGCCATGAATACGTATCAGTGGAGTACACCTCGGTCTCGTCCACCTAAACCGGTCTGGATGTGCGAAATCGATATGGTTTCTAATTTATCTCTCCAGGTTGAGAAACTAAATAAACGAATGGAAGAAATGTTTGCTTCCTCTTGTACACATACCTGTGAACCCCAATATTGGGAACCTTCCACTATTGCCAAACTTATGGATTACATGGGTAATCCGAATCAACCAGCTTTTAATTCGGGTAATAATTATGGTAATACTTATCACCCGGGTGTAAGGAATCACCCCAACTTCTCTTGGAGTAATCTTGGGAAGCAACACGTCCACCAAACATAATTCCACTCGAATACTTACCACCATAAGCTCCAAAACTCCCACTCTCAAGATGGCATTCAATAAATATGCTGCTACTAATGACGCCAATATCCGGAATCTCATCGGATTTAATCACAATTTGGAGAATCAAATTGGGCAAATAGCAAAAATGCTCTTCAATCATCAATAAGGAGCATTACCGGGCAATATAGAGCCCAACCCAAAGGGGCATGCGAAGGCTATCACGTTACGGAGCGGGAAGGAGGTAACTACTTGCTCAAATCTGGTTGAAACAGAGGTAAAAATTTCCACATCTCTCCCTCCTCCTAAGGTTTTAAATCAAAATAAAATTAAAGATTTTCAAACGCCACTTCCCTATCCGTCTAAATTAAAGAAATAACAGATGGATGAGCATTACGGTAAATTTTTAGAACTATTTAAATAAATCCATATAAATTTATCATTTTACGAAGCGATAGTGCAAATGACGAAGTATGCAAAGTACCTCAAGGATTTTTTATCTAATAAAAAGAAACTTGAGGGTATTTCCATGGTTCAATTGAACGCGGAGTGTTCGGCTGTTTTGCTTAATAAATTGCCTAAGATATTAACCGATCCGGGTAGTTTCTCTATTCCTTGTTTCCTTGACGATTTATTAGTAAAGCATGCGTTGGCCGATCTAGGCGCCTCAATTAATTTGATGCCTTATTCGTTATTTAAAAATTGGGATTGGGAGAGCCTAATCCAACAAGAATGAGCATCCAATTGCCGGATCGGTCTATTAAATACCATATGGGTATTATTGAGGATGTGCTTGTCAAATTTGACAAATTTATCTTTTCGGTAGATTTTGTCATCCTTGACATAGAAGAGGACATCGAGGTTCCACTCATTCTCGGTCGCCCTTTTCTCTCCACCGCACACACCATAATAGATGTTAGTAACAGTAAACTTCTCCTTAGAGTTGGAGATGATAAAGTTACCTTTACTATTAAATCATCTATGAAAAATACGCTTTCTAATGACGACTCATGTTTTTTTAGAGGCTTCTCCCGAAGAAGACTCCGTTTTATTTTCTTAAAATTTTTATTCGTCTATTTTTCATGACGAAAATTTGAAAGTCTAGATTTAATTTCTCATGAAGATAGTAATAACAATTCAGTCACACACGCACCTATTGTAGAAATTTTAGAACTAGGAAGTGACCGATTAAAAACTTCTTATGAAGAACACCCAACTTTAGAACTAAAATAATTGCCAAATCATTTAGAATACTTATTTCCAGCGGAGGGTTCAAAACATGCTGTTATTGTGTCGGCTTATTTATCCGATGAGGAAAAGTTAAAATTATTAAATGTTTTAAAACTTCATCGCCGCACAATTGCGTGGAAAATAACGGATTTAAAAGAGATTAATCCCTCCTTTTGCAATCACAAAATTTTATTAGAAGAAAATTCACAAAAACTATTCAACCTCAATGCCGCCTAAATCCTAATATGAAGGAGGTGGTTAAGGAAGAGGTTATAAAATTATTAGATGCAGTCATCATCTATCCAATTTTGGATAGCACTTGGGTAAGTCCGGTACAAGTGGTTCCCAAGAAAGGATGATTAACAGTAGTGCCAAATGATAAAAATGAGTTAACCCCTACTAGAACCATTACCACATGGCGGGTTTGCATCGACTACCTCAAATTAAATGATGCAACTTGAAAGGATCATTTTCCTTTACCGTTCATTGACCAAATCCCTGAATGGCTATTCGGGCATTCTTTTTATTATTTCTTGATGGTCTCTCGGGATATTTCCAAATCCCAATTGCGCTCGAGGTCCAAGGGAAAACAACCTTCACTAGTCTGTTTGGCACCTTCGCCTAATAGAGGATGCAATTTGGATTATGTAACACACTGACAACCTTCCAAAGGGGTATCCTAACGATTTTTGATGAACTAGTGGAGAACATTATGGAGGTTTTCATGGACGATTTCTCCATTTTTGGAGATTCATTTGATTTATGTTTAAATAATCTCTCTCATTTTCTCCAAAGATGTGAGGACATAAATTTAGTTTTAAATTGTGTGTAGTGCCATTTTATGTTACGAGAGGGCTTAGTTTTAGGCCATAAAATCTCAAATAAGGGCATAGAGGTAGAAAAAGCCAAAATAGAAATCATAGAATAACTACCTCCCCCTTCGAATGTTAGGGTCGTATGTAGTTTTCTTGGGCATGCCGGTTTTTATTTCCAGTTTATTAAAGATTTTTCTAAAATCACCATGCCCCTCACTCACCTTCTAGAAAAACATGCACCATGTATTTTTCATAAAAATTATTTGCACGTTTTTTTATTATTAAAGACAAATTAATAAATGCACCTATCATGATAGCTCCCAATTGGGATCTCCCTTTTGAAATCAAGTGCGATGCTAGTAGTTTTGTCGTTGGTGCGGTCTTAGGACAACACATCAATAAAAATTTTAATCATATACATTATGCAAGCAAAACACTAACCGTCGCTCAAGAAAACTATAGAACTACCGAGAAAGAAGTTCTCACCGTTATTTTTTCCTTTGATAAATTTTGCTCTTACCTCACTTTGTCCAAAGTTATTGTTTTTACCGATCATTCAGCTTTGCATTATGTACTAACCAAAATAGATGCAAAGTCTAGATTGATTAGGTGGATTTTGCTTCTCCAAGAATTTGACTTGGAGTTCCGTGACAAATGGGGAACGAAAAATCTAGCGGCGGATCAACTTTCTTGGTTGTAGATTCCCAATTCAGAGGAGCTTATCGAGAAGGATATTGATGACACTTTTCCCGAGGAGCGCCTCCTCACTCTATACATGGTAATAACTCTCCCCACTCCTTAGTTTGCTGATTTCGCTAACTACCTTACTGCGAGATTTCTCCCAAAGAGTTTTTCTTATCAAGAAAACAAGAAATTCTTTTTTGATTTGAAAAATTATTTTTGGGAGGATTCATTTCATTTTCGAATTTTTACGGACCAAGTAGTGCGAAGGTGTGTTTCTCATGAGGACGGCATCCAAATATTATAACATTGCCACGAGGGACCCACCGGTGGGCACTACAAAGCCAATCAGATAGCGCAAAAAGTACTTGAAGCAGGCTTTTATTGGTCGAGCATCTTCAAAGATGCTCACGCTCATGTAAGTCATTCTGAACAATACCAACGCTCAGATAATATTTCCTGCTTTGATGAAATGCCTTTAAATTCATTTTTAGAAATAGAGGTTTTTGATTTATGGGGGATCGACTTTGTCAGCCCGCTACCAACGTCCTTTGGAAATCGATATATTTTGGTAGCAGTCAACTACGTGTCACGATAAGCAGAAGCGCAATCCTTTCCCACCAATGATGCCTGAGTCGTGATCCAATTTCTCAAAAAACTCTTTTCACAATTTGGAGCAACACGGACAATAAGTGATAGGGGCACTCATTTTGTAATGCACAATTTGCTAAAGTATTATCTAAATACGGCGTTACACAGAGGTTGTCCATCCCCTATTACCCTCAAACTAGTGGCCAAGTAGAAATAGTAAATCGTGAATTGAAACAAATATTAGAAAAAAAATGGTTTCTAATAATATAAAGGATTGATCGGTTAATCTTGGCGATGCACTATGGGCATATCGGACCGCATACAAGACCGATATTGGTTGTACGCCTTATCAATTAGTGTATGGGAAATTATGCCACTTATCGGTTGAGCTAGAGTACCGCGCCTTTTGAACCCTTAACTTTTTAAATCTTGATGAAAATTTGTCTTTCGCGCTCTGAAAATTCCAAATCAATGAGCTCGATGAGTAGCGCTCCTTCGTCTACGAAATTAATAAACTTTATAAGGAGTGCACATAATTTTATCATGCTAGAAAAATTAAGCACCCAAAGGAGTTCAAACTGAGAGACCAAGTCCTCCTCTATAACTCACGTTTACGTCTTTTTTCGGGAAAACTTAAGTCCCGTTGGTTCGGCCATTTTATCATAAAAGAGGTGTGGCCCTACGGGAGAATTCTTATCTGGCATCCGGAAAAAGGCAAGTTCAAGGTGAATGGGCACCGGTTGAAATTATTTTTCTCCGACGATAATATCACTGAGTACCGGGAAGAAATTATCCTACCTAACCCATAACCTAGTGCACTAATTTGGTCGAGCTCAACGACTCTAAACAAAGCGCTCTTGTGAGGCACCCCATGGTTATCCTATTTTTAATTTTATGTTTAGTTTTACAGATTTGGAGGTTTATTGATGGATGACGGTTAACCAGGCTCGGACACCAAAATTCACGTAAATCCTTCGAATTCGGTAATTCTTATTTTTTATTATTTTTATTAGTAAGTAAAAAAAATATAATAATATTGATAATAAAGATTCCGCATTTTTGCTGTTACACGCCCCTGTCATGGATGTGACCTACGGGTCACGGGCGTCACCGGCAGGCATGTACTTCCTGGAATACAGAACCGGGTGCTGTTTCTGAGAGGAAGTTTTTCCTATCTGTCTTCCATTAATGTTACGGGTGTGACCTTTATTGGTCACAAGCATGACATTCACGAATCCTTTCCGTCCCGAAAAAACAAAAAAAAACCATTTTTTAAGGATTTCGTATGTCACGCCCGTGACATAGGAAATTCACGGTCGTGACTATCCCACAAAAAAGGCAAAAACCCAAAAGCCAAAAAAAACTTCATACTTTTTAGTTACACGCCCCAGGGTCGCGAGTGTGACCTTGGGTCTTGTCAAGCAAATTCGAGGCATTGGCCCAGTTAATACCTCAGATATTATTTTTTTAGATTTCTCGCGCTACATGACCCTGAGTCACGGGCGTGACTCTGGGGTGTGATCTAGAGAAATTCATTTTTTTGCATTTCCTGAGTAGGTAGCTTTCCACACACCCGTGAAGGTGATACTCCCCCAGTCACGGGCGTGCCAAGGGGGCGTGACCTCTCAAAATTTTCCATATTTAAGGATCTTTCCCCCTCTGTTTCCTCCACACCAGCCAACCCCCTCCTTCCCTTCTCCAACCCCAAAACCCTTCATTTCCTTCCAAAATGCCAAGCAACTAACCTCGATCCATCGCCTCCTCATCTGAGCACCCTGCAGACCCCGTTGCAGTGGTGGCTATGCTTATCTTCGAAAAATCCACCCAATAAGACCAGAGTGAATATTTACGAGCCAAACCCTTTGGCGTATTCCAGATACTTGATTTGTGGATCCTTGCGGCCTTCGGCGCGACAGAATTGGTTCGAGAATTCTTATCCACCCCTGTATGGAGTTCTCTTTTTGCCATTTCAGAGCCCGCTTTCCTTGAACTCACCGTTGAGTTCCTCTTTTTTGTTGGGTTGTGAAAGGTGGTTTTATCATCTTTCAGATGGGCGACATCACACATCAGCTCACCATCCGTCAACTCAACGTGGCGATGAGATTTTGCGATGAGGCATTTTCTCTCTCTCCCACTTATTCCACCCTTTGTTCTAATTTCCCTTTTGACTTTAACCTTCCTGCTTTTTGGTTGGAAATTAGTAACGATGTCATCCCCTACACTCAAAAAAAAATTAAAAGGCATCCAACTCATTTCCCCCGCCCTTTGTATCCTCCACAACCTCCTCACCTTTACCATCACTATTAGCGACAATAGCCATAACATTGTGACTAGGGCAGATTTACTATATTTATATAATATGTTCTACTGGGTCCCACTAACCCTAGGCCACGTGCTTGCGCTCTTCTTTCGGCATCAAGACGAAAATGTGAGGTTGTGAGTCGTCCATGGCGAGAACTTCATCACTCATCTTGCTAAGAAGATGGGGGTCTAGGATGCTCTTTCGCATCTATACTGCATTCAGACACCGCTAGCCATTTAGTTCCAGACCCTCCAGGCCCTCGGCCTTGCATGACGGCGAGACATCGAGTTTGAGGCTATTTTGCTAGTAGTGGGTGGTGGAGACTTTGATCTTAATCTCGGGGCAGGTCCCAGTGGCACTGCTCACTCTCTAGAGATACCACTACCACCGCAACAACCTTCCCCAGCACCCGGTCCATTTACATATTGGGATCGTTAATTTGGGTCTGTTCACACGCTCCTAGACCAGATGCAGACCCATTTTGATGCACGGTTTACGAGTTTTGATAGTCGATTTACCGTGCTGTAGCTGAGCCACGCTTCTTCCATAGCGCATATTACGCGTGAGTTTGCGGACCTGCGGACGTACTATCAGCAGCATAGGCACCAGAGCGATGAGGATTAGACTTCCATTTGTATCGACTGTGTAGTGGGACTATTGTATCTTTATCTTTTTTTTCAGCATCTTATTATACTTTTTTTATTTTAATCAAAAATATTAAAAAATATATCATGTTTTGCTTTAGTATTTGCTTTCAGGTCAAACTTGGTACAAATTTGGACTATTCGGGAAAGTTTTTTCTTCCTTTGCTTTTAATTTTCATACAGTAGGGACAATGTTTCGTTTAAGTATGATGGGATATTTCTCACTAGTTTAACCTCTTTTTAGCAAAACATACAAAAAAATAAAAAAATTTAAAATTTAAAAAATTTACTTAGTTTTTACAAAAATTTTTCAAAAACTCAAAAAAAAAATCGAAACTTAATTTCTTTGAAAAGGCCGTGTTGGGTTGTCATCCCACAAAACCACCTAGTATCGGTGAGAATCATTCACAGGGTATACCTCGAGAAGTCTAAGAAATAGTAAAAAAAATAGATTTAATTTTTAATTAGAGAAATCATTATTTTCATATTTATTCACATGCAACATTAAGAAGGTAGTTTCATATCCAGGCCGTTCCAGCATACACGCCCTAGATCATGAGCATGACCTAGGGGCGTGACCTCCTCAGCAAATGCCAGATTAACTCCCGCCATTTCTTCTTCCCGTCATTTTCCAGTAACAGTCAAGATACGCCCTAGGTCAAAGGCGCGACCTAGGGGCGTGACTCGCAGAACAGCTAATTTTGGTGGTTTTCTCCCAACGTTCCCGGTCTTTCAAGAGGACAGTTCCGCACCTGACACGCCCCTAGTCACGGGCGTGTCCTAGGGGCATGACTCTCTAGAAAACGTAATATAAATTCCATACATTGACAGGAGCTCAGGAGGCCATTAAGGAGAGTTTTGGAATTAGTTTTGGAGTTCCGTTTTTAGATTTTTTGCATTTTTCTTTCATGTATTTTTCCAATTTATAGTGTAACTTTTAGCTTGTTATTTTCAATTCAAATACTTCCTTTTTATAATCATGTCTTTCTTAAACTCTTTATGTAATTTTCCTATCATGATGAGTAGCTAAATTCCATTTAGCACTTGATCATGATGAACCTTGGAATGAAATAAATTTGTTTTTCTCAAATTATCAAGCTCTCTAGTTTACTTAATTCGATTTATCTTTGAATTCAACTGCGTTAAATTCATATGTCGTGTATATGTATTTTCGATCTTAGATCTGTATCCTAGATTTACTGAGAGGTTGTGGATATGAGGAGATCACTCAAAGATAAAAGCAGTTGCATGCACTCCTCGAGAGACGATTGTAACACCCCCATCTGTCGCATGGCATATAACAGAAGGTCCAGCTGGAACCCGACGCCATATACCACAGACAGTCGGAAGGGATACTAAATGAATAATCAAACCAACCGAATAAGACTACTCGTCCTAATCACAGAGCATTCTAGCGGAAGATTTTAAAGTTGAAAGAACCCAAAATTAAATCCATCAATATGAATGTCCACAGCTACAACAAAAGGAATGAAACCCCAAATACACAGAAACGGGTACATGACCTTATGGCCTTACAAATGTTCACTTAATAAAGAGTGTTTTACATACATAGGCTCGCAGGCCGGCCACACATGATAAATATAAAAAACAGCTATTCTACGGCCTTCTAGGGCCAGCACAGCAACATGGGCTCCAGCCCGCTATTTGGCGCTCGGCTCCGCAACACCTGCAAGCACATACCACCGCACGGTGGCAAATAAAGCAACGGTCAGCTAAAAGCCGACCAAATTATAACGACCCCGCCCCTGACTCGGGACGGCGGTGCTCTTTCCCTGCATAACATTAGCCCAACAATATATATATAGCGCAATTATAATTCGCCACAGGTGTAGGCTCGCACGGCCAAACACCCCGTGTACTCAGGGCACATTCATGGTGAATCCTGACCCATCAGTGCATTCACCACCACCCCCAGGATGGCAACAACATATGAGCATTTATCCTTTCTGACCACCGTCTAAGGCTCCGACTA
Organism: Platanthera guangdongensis; assembly: GCA_039583875.1. Classification (NCBI taxonomy): domain Eukaryota; kingdom Viridiplantae; phylum Streptophyta; class Magnoliopsida; order Asparagales; family Orchidaceae; genus Platanthera; species Platanthera guangdongensis. The sequence goes on along the minus strand of CM077159.1, from coordinate 113,773,660 downwards.
TGCCAACGGCCAGTCCCCGTCTTCGGGTCTCTCGCACCGAACCACATAGCCTAGGTCCAATTCCACTTGCCCGTTGCTCACGCCGCATGTCCAATTTAAGTCCTTTGCGCGGGCCAAGCTTCTCTCGGATCCCAAATTTTCCAAAACAATCTCATAACCCAGTTATGATCAAGGCTGGTTCCCAGACCGCCAAGTTAGCAGAACACATTTCCGCTCAATTTTCCGAGTGCGCCTTGAAGCTAACCTCCAAGGATCCCTGCTGCAATCTACCGCGTAGAAACCCGAAAAATCCAAAGCACGGAGTCTTCTCCGGCAAAACCACATCAAATGCAACATCACCGATCCAAACAAAACATGTCCGGGTAGGCTTCACACACAATGCATATGCACGTACTTACGATTCCGGGCTCTATATGCAACACAAGGGGTACTATTCCCGTCAACCCCAAGGAACACCACGCACTCACCGCATACTCGCGGGAGCGGGATTCCCTATGCAGAAAGAAAGAGCTTCAAGCGCTCAAGTTGAGAATCGTTACCCTTGTAGTCCGTTTTGGCACCATGGAAAAACTACGCGGTTAGAACTCTTCGCAATGACCTTCCCTCCACGGATCCGCTCTCCGATTTCGAAACGGTGCTCCGATGCTCCGCCGGCGGCCGGAAACCTCCTTCTTCTTCCTCTTCTCTCTCACTTTGGAAAAGGAGAACTTTGGAGAGAAAATGAGGAAATAACCCCCTATTCCCGGCCTTAACAGAGCAGAATTTCATCTGGGCCGTCGGATCTAAATTAAAGGAAATGAACGGCTCGGATCTGCACAAAATTCCCCAGACCTGGGCCGCACACGGCTTGGCACACTGCCGTGTCCATGGCCGTGTGCCTCGATCCAGGCACGATCGTCGAACTGAGAAATGCACACGGGCCAAGACACGCCCGTGTCTGACCTGACACGCCTGTATCGGGTTCCTCGACACGCCCGTGTTCATGGGCGTGTCACGCATAACCACCACGGAAATGGACACGACCCAACCGGATACGGGTAGGGACACGGGTTGGCACACGCCCGTGTCGGATGACACGCCTGTGTCATCCGGCCGTGTTCCTGGCCGTGTCCTTCTCGGGTTGGAAACGGCCAAAAACTCACCAGCCAGACACGGCCTTGGACACGCCCGTGTCCTAGGCCGTGTACCCCTACAGGCACCAAAAACTCTTTTTTTCGCGACCGACTCGCACACAACTTTCGGGGCGTTACAAATCTCCCCCACTTAAGGAATTTCGTCCCGAAATTAAGCAAAGGTGCACAAAAGCTAAATGATACCTGAGTGGAATAACTCGGGGTATTCCTCCAACATAGCTTGCTCTCGCTCCCAAGAAAGCTCCTCACGTCCGCAATTATCCCAACGGACTTTAATAATTCGGACCTCCTTGTTGCGGAGTCGTTTGACTGCAACATCTTCAATTCGCACTGGCTTGACCCTTGTTGTTAACTCATAATCAACCGGTACCTGATTGTCCGTAACGATCTGCGAAGACTCTTGCACTGCCTTACGCAACACCGATACGTGGAATACGTCATGCAGCCCACTCAACTCCGTCGACAGCTTTAATCTATACGCCGCCTCGCCAACACGCTCCAGGATTTCAAATGGTCCAAGGTATCTCGGACTCAGCTTCTTCAAGCGTCGAACCCGCGATACACCCTTGAACGGCTTGATCTTTAAATATGCCATGTTGCCAACGTTGAACTCCACATTTCTATGTTTGGCATTGTAATACTTTGACTGTCTATCCTGAGCAATCTTCAGCCTTTCCTGAATTGTCTGCATCATTGAAGTGGCATCTTCCACCACTTGACGTTTATACAACTTTGATTCGCCTGCCTCCAACCAAGACAACGGCGTACGACACTTCCTCCCGTACAAGGCTTCGAAAGGCGCCATTCCAATGCTTGCCTGAAAGCTGTTGTTGTAAGCAAACTCCACCATGTACAGGTGATCCTCCCAATTCTTCCCGAAATCTAGGACGCACATGCGAAGCATGTCCTCCATAGTCCTGTTGACTCTCTCGGTTTGGCCATCTGTCTGCGGGTGAAAGGCTGTGCTGAACTTTAGCTTAGTACCCAACAGACCATGCACCAACCTCCAGTCATTTGACGTGAAGCGTCCATATCGATCACTAACAATACTTCTAGGCACACCATGCAATCGTACAATATTATCCACGTAGAGTTTGGCTAACTTTTCCACTAGATCCTCCTTTCTCACTGGGATAAAGTGCGACACCTTTGTCAACCTATCAACGACCATCCAAATGGCGTCGTTTCCCTTCTGCGACTTCGGCAAACCGTGCACAAAATCCATAGATATGTCGTCAAACTTCCATTCTGGGATAGGAAGGGATTTCAAGAAACCTCCGGGCTTCTGGCATTCCGCCTTCACCAATGCGCAAGTACGACACTTAGCCACATAAAGTGCCACATCCTTCTTCAAACCCGGCCACCAGAATAATTTCTTCATGTCTCTATACATCTTCGTGCTTCCCGGGTGGATTGAGTACTTGGTATGATGAGCCTCATACATCAACTCCTCCCGAATATTATCCGCACTAGGAACGCATAGACGACTGTCCTTCCTTAGCAACCCATCTTCAACCACAAACTGGGAATTTGACCCATCCAAAGCTTCATCCAAGATTTGCTTCATGCTGCCATCCAGAACCAAAGCCCGCCGAACTCTATCCGCTAGACCACACTGCACCTCTGTCCAAAACAGTTTCGCCTCGGCACTAGACTGCTTATCGACGCAAGATATCTCCAATGCCTCCAACTCTTGGACCAATCTCTCATCATGCACTGATAACCAATTGGCTTGTGCGGGAATCTTACGACTCAACACATCCGCCACTGCATTTCCCTTCCCAGGCACATAGTGTATCTTGAAGGTGTAGTCCCCTAAGAACTCCATCCACCTCCTCTGCCTCATGTTCAAATCCTTTTGGTCCAATAGGTACTTCAAACTCTTATGATCGGTGTAAATATCGACCTTCACACCGTACAGATAGTGCCTCCAAATCTTAAGAGCAAATATCACGGCCGCTAACTCTAAGTCGTGGACCGGATAATTCCTCTCATGAACCTTCAGTTGTCGTGAACCATAAGCTATCACTCTCCCATGCTGTAGCAGGACACAACCCAAACCACTGCCCGAAGCATCACTATAGATCTCGAACCCTTCGGTTCCACTTGGCGAACATAAAATGGGCGCCGTGGTCAATCGCGTCTTCAATTCTTCAAAAGCATGATCGCACTCCGGAGACCACACAAACTTCTGATCCTTTCTTGTCAACGTCGTGAGTGGTAGTGCTATCCGCGAGAAGTTCTCTACGAAGCTCCTGTAGTAGCCAGCAAGCCCCAGAAAAATCCGGACTTCTGCCACCGTAGTCAAAGTAGGCCACTCCTGTATCGCCACTATCTTCGCCGGATCCACAGCTATTCCTTCACCACTGACAACATGACCAAGGAACGCTATCGAGGACAACCAGAATTCACACTTGGAGAACTTTGCATACAACTGACTTTTCCTTAATGTCTCCAACACCATGTGTAAATGCTTGTATTGATCCTCCTCGCACCGCGAATACACCAGAATATCATCGATAAATACTATCACAAACTGATCTAGGTATTCTCTGAACGTCCTATTCATCATATCCATAAACACGGATGGCGCATTCGTCAACCCAAACGTCATGACTGTGAACTCGTAATGCCCAAACCGCGTACTGAATGCTGTCTTTGGGATATCGCGCTCCCTTATCCTCAACTGATAGTAACCGGACTTCAAATCTAACTTCGAATATACAGTTGATCCAACCAGCTGATCAAATAGATCGCCAATCCTCGGGATTGGATATTTGTTCTTCTCCGTAAGTTTGTTCAATTCTCGATAATCGATACAAAGCCGCAAGCTCCCATCTTTCTTCTTAACAAAGAGAACTGGTGCGCTCCAAGGCGACGAACTTGGACGCACATAACCTTGCTCTAGCAACTCTTGCAGTTGCACCTTCAACTCTGTCATTTCTCTTGGGGCTATCCGATAGGGGGAGCGTGACACCGGTTTGGCACCCGGTACCAGCTCTATAGTAAAGTCTATCTCCCGCTGAGGAGGGGCTCCTGGGAGATCATCTGGAAACACATCAGGATACTCGGACACAACTGGGATGTTGCCCAAACTAGGTTTAGGCGTCGCAGTCTGCACTAGAGTGACATACAGTTCTGCCCCATACCGAACTGCCTTGAACACCTGAAGGGCCGATATCAGAACTTTCCCTGACCCCTTCATGCCCGCAAAAGTAGTCTCTCCACCAGTGTCCAGACCCAACTTGACTTCTTTACGGTTGCAATCAATACATGCACTTTGCTCCGAGAGCCAATCCATACCTAAAATTACGTCGAACTCCACCAATGGTAGAACCAACGCCCGCAAATCAAACTCCCGGTCTCCAATCCGAATCTTCACAACACAAATCCTATCCGCACGCATTGAGCACCCATTAGGCAACAACACATCCAACTTGTTTTCTGCCATCGAGAATGGAACTCTGATGCGCGATATAAGTTTTTCGGACAAAAAGGAATGTGATGCTCCCGTATCAAAAAGGGCTCTCGCCGGAAACCCAAAGATTAACACAAAGCCTAGCACTAACAAACGTAAGCCTACAAATACAGAGGTAACAGCTATAAAAGTTAAACCACTGTAATTTAACTCATACCTCTCACCACGTCTGCTTGCTTAATGGCCTCATGCAGACCAAGGTTGTAGACTTTAGGCTGGGCTGGAGCATGATGGGATGCGGTTGACTCCACCGACTTCCCTTTCTCCTCATAAGTCGCTCCAGGCATCCTCTCGGACTTTGAACGTCCGCTCCAACACTCCCGAGCAAAATGCCTCGTCTTCCCGCAGTTGTAGCAAGCTCCGGGGACTCGACTTGTAGTTGCCCCCGATGCATCAGCCGAAGGGGCTGAGTTCGAAGTCCTCCGCTTCTTGTTCCATCTGCGTAAACCTGTCTTGTTACTTGGCACCTTGAACTCGGTCTTCCTTTCTCCTGGGTCCTTCTCTTGAACTTTCTTCGCAACCTTTTCCAACGATCGGGCTGAATTGACCAAGGCTAGGAAGCCCTGCGCCTTAGGCCCAGCAAGGAGTAACTGTAAATCGCCGCGAAGACCCTCATAGAATCGGTTGGTCTTCCTCTCTTCTTCTGAAAACATAGCACCAGCATAACGACCCAACCGTGTGAACTCATGCAGATATTCGTCCACGCTTCTGGATCCCTGAGACAATCCAAGAAATTGATTCTCCATCTCCAACTTCTGAGCAGAAGGTACATATCTGGCTAGGAACAATCTTGAAAATTCCTCCATCGGCACATCCGCAAGTTGCCTTCCCACTAGAAGATGAAACTTCATCTCGTCCCACCACAGCCTCGCCTCACCTTCCAAAAGAAAAGTGGCTATGGTGGTCTTCTGCCACTCCTCAGTCATTGTGGCCGTCAACACCCTCTTTATGGAAGAGAGCCAGTCCTCAGCTTGAGTTGGCGTTCCAACCCCATTAAACCTCGGAGGATTAAAGCCCATCACGTGCTTTTGCTGCCGCTCCGTAGTTCTCCTCGGCTCTACTAACTCAACTGCTGCGCGTTCCACCACTCTCGGCTCTGTCGCCCTAACCGTTTCTTGCTCACTCGCAGGAGGTGCGCGATGCATTTGCCCTGCAGGTTGGGCATTTATCATTACGAACACGGCTTCAGCCACCATCCTGATGGTTTCTGCTGAAGGAGGTGTAGCAGGCACGTCCCTTGATGCACTACTTTCCGCTGATTGCGGACGCTCTGACTGACCGGCACCGCTCCCAGCTGCCTAAATTAGCAAAGACCCACGATTAGACAACAAACAAATTGCTAAAAGCAATCATTGGAACACTCAGGTTCCACCAAACAAGTGTATTTTTCATTCCTAAGTGGACATTCATGGGTTCTTTTTGATGTTATAACGATGACGGACACATGTGCTCACCACCCCTTAAAAGAATTCGCCCACGAATTCATTTAAGCCTGATCGTAACCAGAGCTCTGATACCAAATTGTAACACCCCCATCTGTCGCATGGCATATAACAGAAGGTCCAGCTGGAACCCGACGCCATATACCACAGACAGTCGGAAGGGATACTAAATGAATAATCAAACCAACCGAATAAGACTACTCGTCCTAATCACAGAGCATTCTAGCGGAAGATTTTAAAGTTAAAAGAACCCAAAATTAAATCCATCAATATGAATGTCCACAGCTACAACAAAAGGAATGAAACCCCAAATACACAGAAACGGGTACATGACCTTATGGCCTTACAAATGTTCACTTAATAAAGAGTGTTTTACATACATCGGCTCGCAGGCCGGCCACACATGATAAATATAAAAAAAACAGCTATTTTATGGCCTTCTAGGGCCAGCACAGCAACATGGGCTCCAGCCCGCTATTTGGCGCTCGGCTCCGCAGCACCTGCAAGCACATACCACCGCACGGTGGCAAATAAAGCAACGGTCAGCTAAAAGCCGACCAAATTATAACGATCCCGCCCCTGACTCGGGACGGCGGTGCTCTTTCCCTGCATAACATTAGCCCAACAATATATATATAGCGCAATTATAATTCGCCACAGGTGTAGGCTCGCACGGCCAAACACCCCGTGCACTCAGGGCACATTCATGGTGAACCCTGACCCATCAGTGCATTCACCACCACCCCCAGGATGGCAACAACATGTGAGCATTTAGCCTTTCTGACCACCGTCTAAGGCTCCGACTATGCCAACGGCCAGTCCCCGTCTTCGAGTCTCTCGCACCGAACCACATAGCCTAGGTCCAATTCCACTTGCCCGTTGCTCACGCCGCATGTCCAATTTAAGTCTTTTTCGCGGGCCAAGCTTCTCTCGGATCCCAAATTTTCCAAAACAATCTCATAACCCAGTTATGATCAAGGCCGGTTCCCAGACCGCCAAGTTAGCAGAACATGTTTCCGCTCAATTTTCCGGGTGCGCCTTGAAGCTAACCTCCAAGGATCCCTGCTGCAATCTACCGCGTAGAAACCCGAAAAATCCAAAGCACGGAGTCTTCTCCGGCAAAACCACATCAAATGCAACATCACCGATCCAGACAAAACATGTCCGGGTAGGCTTCACACACAATGCCTATGCCCGTACTTACCATTCCGGGCTCTATATAAAACACAAGGGGGACTATTCCCGTCAACCCCAAGGAACACCACGCACTCACCGCATACTCGCGGGAGCGGGATTCCCTATGCAGAAAGAAAGAGCTTCAAGCGCTCAAGTTGAGAATCGTTACCCTTGTAGTCCGTTTTGGCGCCATCGAAAAACTACGCGGTTAGAACTCTTCGCAATGACCTTCCCTCCACGGATCCGCTCTCCGATTTCGAAACGGTGCTCCGATGCTCCGCCGGCGGCCGGAAACCTCCTTCTTCTTCCTCTTCTCTCTCACTTTGGAAAAGGAGAACTTTGGAGAGAAAATGAGGAAATAACCCCCTATTCCCGGCCTTAACAGAGCAGAATTTCATCTGGGCCGTCGGATCTAAATTAAAGGAAACGAACGGCTCGGATCTGCACAAAATTCCCCAGACCTGGGCCGCACACGTCTTGGCACACGGCCGTGTCCATGGTCGTGTGCCTCGATCCAGGCACGATCGTCGAACTGAGAAACGCACACGGGCCAAGACACGCCCGTGTCTGACCTGGCACCCCCGTGTCGGGTTCCTCGACACGCCCGTGTTCGTGGGCGTGTCACGCATAACCGCCACGGTAACGGACACGACCCAACCGGATACGGGTAGGGACACGGGTTGGCACACGCCCGTGTCGGATGACACGCCCGTGTCATCCGGCCGTGTTCCTGGCCGTGTCCTTCTCAGGTTGGAAACGGCCAAAAAATCACCAGCCAGACACGGCCTTGGACACGCCCGTGTCCTAGGCCGTGTACCCCTACAGGCACCAAAAACTCTTTTTTTCGCGACCGGCTCGCACACAACTTTCGGGGCGTTACAACGATGACATAAATCTTCCGGATTAGAGTCAAATCCAATCGTGGGGTTCTCCGCCTAAAACAAGCATAGGGGTTTCGACTGGCCGAGAGGTCTTAATTGATCAACCTAAGTTTAATCGAGAGCGTTTTCTCGAGAGAGGTGCTTTTGTATTTTGGGAACCCCCACGGTTGAAGTTAGTAATTTATAGGCTATAATTTTATAGTTTCATAAAAGTTTATTTTAATCCAAGAGGATTCTAGATCAACTGTTTGCCTTTAAAACATCAAAAAATTCTTTAGTTAAATCGTTATTTTTCTTAGTTTTTCTGAATTCATAAAACAAACTTTTGTTAGATAAAATAATAGCTCTTCCTTGTGAGTACAAGTACTCAACATACCTCGTGTCTAAATACGACACTTGATCCTATACTCTAGAACGATAGACATACTTGCTTTATCAATTTAGAATTGCGCTCTAGCATGAATCTTAAGCATCAAGTTTTTGGCGCCGATGTGGTGGAACTTTCTTTATTGATATTTTGAAAGCAAGGTTCTATTAATTTTATTATTTTCTTTTTATTTTAAAAATCAAAAAAAATTTATTTGTTTTCTTTAAAAGTTTTATCTTTATTTTTTTATAATTAAAATTTCTTGCGAAATGGTCGTGCCAGGTTTTCTTCCCGCAATACCGCCTAGTACCTTGCGAACCCGTCATTGGGTAATCCTTGGGAAATCCGGGAAATTTTATTTTATAAATTTTTAATCTTAAATCTTTTAATTTTATTTTTATTTTTTTATTGGTGTGTGACCCAAGGGAATCCGTCAAATCTATTTGACTTGGATCCGGAGATCGAGCAAAGCTTACGGCGATGCCTAAGACTTCGTGAAATCAATTCTCTAGATTTGGTTGAGGAATCCGTAAGAGACATTTCTTCTTTTTTCTCTTCTTATTCCGCTTCCCCTTCTTCTCAATTTTCATCTATTTTGGGTGACTCAAATCCGAATATGGCCGATGAACGGACTATATCCTATTATGCTCGGCCAAATTTGGACGAGCAGCAATCAAGTATTGTTCGACTCGCTATCGCAAACAATAACTTTGAATTGAAGGCGATCATCATTCAAATGGTACAACAATATGTACAATTTGATGGGCTTCAAGATGAGGACCCAAACACACATATTTCTAACTTTTTAGAAATAAGTGATAGCTTCAAAATTAACGGGGTTTCCGATGATGCCATCCAGCTAAGGATTTTTTCTTTCACTTTGCGTACCAAAGCTAAGCAGTGGTTAGGTTCTCTACTAAGAGGCTCCATCACTACAAGGGTCGAGATGATGGAAAAATTTCTCACGAAATATTTTCCACCCGCCAAAACGGCCAAATTGCGCAATGATATTATATATTTCTCCAAAGTTGAAACAGAAATGTTATATGATACTTGGGAATGATTTAAGGAATTGCTTCGCCATTGTTTGCATCATGCAATCCCTGATTGGCTGCAAATACAAACCTTTTATAATGGCCTCAACTCCCAAACGAGGCAACATATCGATGCCGCCACCGGTGGAATGTTAAACAACAAGACACTGACGGCCGCCCAAGAACTTATAGAAGGTATGGCCATGAATACGTATCAGTGGAGTACACCTCGGTCTCGTCCACCTAAACCAATCAGGATGTACGAAATCGATACGGTTTCTAATTTATCTCTCCAGGTTGAGAAGCTAAATAAACAAGTGGAAGAAATGTTTGCTTCCTTTTCTATACCTACCCGTGAACCCCAATATTGGGAACCTTCCACTATTGACAAACATGTGGATTACGTGGGTAATCCGAATCAGCCAGCTTTTAATTCAGGTAATAATTATGGTAATACTTATCACTCGGGTGTAAGGAATCACCCCAACTTCTCTTGGAGTAATCTGGGGAATGTGATATGTCCACCAAACAAAATTCCACTTGGATACTTACCACCACAAGCTCCAAAACTCCCGCTCTCGAGGAGTCATTCAACAAATATGCGGCTACTAATGACGCCAATATCCGAAATCTCACCGAATCTATTCACAATTTGGAGAATCAAATTGGGCAAATAGCAAAAATGCTCTCTGATCATCAACAAGGAGCATTACCGGGCAATACAGAGCACAACCCAAAGGAGCAAGCGAAGGCTATCATGCTACGAAGCGGGAAGGAGGTAACTACTTCCTCAAATCTGGTTGAAATAGAGGTAATAATTTCCAAATCTCCCCCTCCTCCTAAGGTTTTAAATCAAAATAAAATTAAAGAATTTCAACCGCCTCTTCCCTGTCCGTCTAAATTAAAGAAAGAATGGATGGATGAGCATTATGGTAAATTTTTAGAACTATTTAAATAAATCCATATAAATTTACCATTTTACGAAGCGATAATGCAAATGCCGAAGTATGCAAAGTACCTCAAGGATCTTTTACCTAATAAACAGAAACTTGAGGGTATTTCCACGATTCAATTGAACGTGGAGTGTTCGACTGTTTTGCTTAATAAATTGCATAAGAAATTAACTAATCCAGGTAGTTTCTCTATTTCTTGTTTGCTTGATGATTTATTAGTAAAGCATGCGTTGGCCGATCTAGGCGTCTCGATTAATTTGATGCCTTATTCGTTATTTAAAAATTGGGATTAGGAGAGCCTAATCCAACAAGAATGAGCATCCAATTAGCGGATCGGTCTATTAAATATCCTATGGGTATTATTGAGGATGTGCTTGTAAAATTTGACAAATTTATCTTTTCGGCAGATTTTGTCATCCTTGACATAGAAGAGGACACCGAGGTTCTGCTCATTCTCAGCCGCCCTTTTCTCTCCACCGCACACGTCATAATAGATGTTAGTAACGGTAAACTTCTTCTTAGAGTCGGAGATGACAAAGTTACCTTTACTATTAAATCATCTATGAAAATTCGCTTTCTAATGACGACTCATGTTTTTTTTGGAGGCTTCGCCCGAAGAAGACTCCGTTTTATTTTCTGAAAATTTTTATTCATCTATTTTTCATGACGAAAATTTTGAAAGTCAAGATTTAATTTCTCATGAAGATAGTAATAACAATTCAGTCACACACGCACCTATTGCAGAAATTTTAGAAATAGGAAGTGACCGATTAAAAACTTCTTATGAAGAACCCCCAACTTTAGAACTAAAACAATTGCCAAATCATTTAGAATACTTATTTCCAGCGGAGGTTTCAAAATATCTCGTTATTCTGTCAGCTTATTTATACGATGAGGAAAAGTTAAAATTATTAAATGTTTTAAAACTTCATCGCCGCACAATTACGTGGAAAATAACGGATTTAAAAGAGATTAATCCCTCCTTTTGCACTCACAAAATTTTATTAGAAGAAAATTCACAAAACTATTCAACCTCAATGCCGCCTAAATCCTAATATGAAGGAGGTGGTTAAGGCGAAGGTTATAAACTTATTAGATGTAGGCATCATCTATCCGATTTTGAATTGCACTTGGGTAAGTCTGGTACAAGTGGTGCCTAAGAAAGGATGATTAAAGTAGTGCCGAATGATAAAAATGAGTTAACCCCTACTAGAACCATTACTTGATGGTGGGTTTGCATCGACTACCATAAATTAAATGATGCAACCAAAAATGATCATTTTCCTTTATCGTTCATTGACCAAGTCCCTGAACGGCTATTCGGGCATTCTTTTTTTTTAATGGTCTCTCAGGCTATTTTCAAATCCCAATTGCACTCGAGGAGCAAGAGAAAACAACCTTCACTAGTCTGTTTGGCACCTTCGCCTATCAGAGGATGTCATTTGGATTATATAACGCACCGACAACCTTCCAAAGGTGTATCCTAGTAATTTTTGACGAAGTAGTGGAGGACATTATGGAGGTTTTCATGGACGATATCACAATTTTTTGAGATTCGTTTGATTATGTTTAAATAATCTCTCTCGTGTTCTCTAAAGATGTGAGGACACAAATTTAATTTTAAATTGGGAGTAGTGCCATTTTATGTTACATGAGGGCTTAGTTTTAGGCCACAAAATCTCAAGTAAGGGCATAGAGGTAGATAAAGTCAAAATAGAAATCATAGAAAAACTACCTCCCCCTTCGAATGTTAGGGTCGTACGTAGTTTTCTTGGGTATGTTGGTTTTTATTGCCGGTTTATTAAAGATTTTTCTAAAATCACCAAGCCCCTCACTCACCTTCTAGAAAAACATGCACCATTTATTTTTTATAAAAATTATTTGCACGCTTTTTTATTATTAAAGACAAATTAATAAACGCACCTATCATGATAGCTCCCATTTGGGATCTCCCTTTTGAAACCATGTGTGGTGCTAGTAGTTTTGTCGTTGGTGCGGTCTTAGGACAACACATCAATAAAAAATGTAATCATATATATTATGCTAGCAAAACACTAACCGACGCTCAAGAAAACTATAGAACTATCGAGAAAGAACTTCTCACCGTTATTTTTGCCTTTAACAAATTTTGCTCTTACCTCACTTTGTCCAAAGTTATTGTTTTTAGCGATTATTCAGCTTTATGTTATTTACTAACCAAAACAGATGCAAAGCCTAGATTGATTAGGTGTATTTTGCTTCTCCAAGAATTTGACTTGGAGATTCGTGACAAAAGGAGAACGAAAAATCTAGCGGCGGATCACATTTCTCGGTTGGAGAATCCCAATTCAGATTAGCTTATCGAGGAGGATATTGATGAAACTTTTTTCGAGGAGCGCCTCCTCGCTCTATATATGGTAATAACTCTCCCCACTCCTTGGTTTGCCGATTTCGCGAACTTCCTTAGTGCGAGATTTCTCCCAAAGATTTTTCTTATCAAGAACAGAAGAAATTCTTTTTTGATTTGAAAATTTATTTTTGTGAGGATCCATTTCTTTTTTGAATTTGTGCGGACCAAGTAGTGTGGAGGTGTATTTCTCATGACGATGGCATCCAAATATTAAAACATTGCCACGAGGGACCTTCCGGTGGGCACTACAAAGCCAATAAGATACCGCAAAAAGTACTTGAAGCAAGCTTTTATTGGCCGAGCATCTTCAAAGATGCTCACGCTCATGTAAGTCGTTATGAACAATTCCAATGCTCAGGTAATATCTCTCGCTTTGATGAAATGCCTTTAAATTCATTTTTAGAAATAGAGGTTTTGATTTATGGGGGATCGACTTTGTCGGCCCGCTACCAACGTCCTTCGGAAATCGATATATTTTGGTAGTGATCGACTACGTGTCATGGTAAGCAGAAGCGCAATCTGTCATGAAACGCCCTAGGTTACGGGAGTGACCTAGGGGCGTGACCCACAGAACAACTAATTTTGGTGGTTTTCTCCTAACATTCCTAGTTTTTCAAGAGGACCATTCCGTACCTGACACGCACCCTAGTAACGGGCGTTACCTAGGAGCGTGACTCTCCAGAAAAAAGTACAATAAATTCCTGACATTGCTAGGGGCTCAGGAGGCCATTCGGGAGAGTTTTGGAGTCAGTTTTGGAGTTTCGTTTTCAGATTTCTTGCATTTTCTTTCATGTAGTTTTTCCAATTTATATTGTAACTTTTAGCTTGTTATTTTCAATTCAAGTACTTCCTTTTTATAATCATGTCTTTCTTAAACTCTTTATGTAATTTCTCTATTATGATGAGTAGCTAAATTTCATTTAGTACTTGATCATGATGAAACTTGGATTGAAACAAATTTATTTTTCTCAAATTATCAAGCTCTCTAGTTTACTTAATTCGATTTATCTTTGAATTCAACTGCTTAGAATTCATATGTCATGAATATGTTTTTTCGATCTTAGATTCGTATCCTAGATTTACCGAGAGGTTATGGATACATGGAGATCACTCAAAGATAAAAGGAGTTGCATGCACTCCTCGAGAGAGGATGACATAAATCTTCCAGATTGGAGTCAAATCCAATAGTGGGGTTCACCGCCTAAAGCAAGCTTAGGGGTTTTGACTGGCTGAGATGTCTTAATCGATCAACTTAAGTTTAGTCGAGAGCATATTCTCGAGAGAGGCCCTTTTGTATTTTGGTAACCCCCACGGTCGAAGTTAGTAATTTAGAGGCTATAATTTTGTAGTTTCATAAAAGTTTATTTTAATCCAAGGGGATTCTAGATCACGTGCTTGATTTTAAAACATCGAAATTTTCTTTAGTTAACTCACAATTTTTCTTAGTTTTTCCAAAATCACAAAACAAACTTTTGTTAGATAAAATAATAGCTCTTCCTTGTGAGTACAAGTACTCAATAGGCCCCGAGTCTAAATACGACACTTGATCCTATACTCTAGAACGATAGGTATACTTGCCTTATCGATTTAGAATTACGCTCTAGCGTGAATCTTAAGCATCACCAATCAAATCCATTCCCCAGATTGCAAACATCCAAGGGGATGTGATCGAACTAAGCTGCTGGGATGGCAGAACTTGAAGGGGAACAAAGAGTCAGCACTTTGGACATTCCTTCAAGAAGGCTTCAACATCTTTCCTATTTGTCGACTAGAAGCAACCATGCTCAGGATCCTCAGTTCTATATGGCGAGCCCCGAATGGCTTCCACAATCTCATGAATGAATCTTTTCCAGGACCCGAATAACCTCGAGCTACGATATACAACTGGCCAAGGGGCCCAAGACGGTCTTCTGATACAACTACCCTTCATGCATTAGGTAGTATGTCGCCTTGTATCTGAATTTTCTTTGATCTCCTACTTCTGCCGGGATCTGGCCCGTTGCAAGAAATGCTAAAAATGGATTCGACCAAGAGGCCTGCTATTCGATGTTTATCATCTCCTCTTACTCGATGGAGGGTCGCCATAACTCAGTAAGGGTTCCCCTGGCCCTCAGGGCATACTTTGTCAGGAAATCCATTGACGTGTTTTCCTCCTGAGGCACATGCTGAACGAATAAAGATTGTGTTGGGTACATTGGAAACAATGTAAGAAGCCCTTTCAACTCAATGATATACACAAGTATGTATTTGATGTATGTTTTAGTTCATGTATGCAGGTTGCCTATGTCATATTGATTGGACAGTTGATCCAAGTTATATGACAGGTGGAATCAAAGCTGGCTGGAAAGGCAGAAAGTTGCCTAAGTCCAAAAGCGTCGAGTGAAGAAAGTTCACTCAACGCCATACAACTAAAAGTGCTGAGTGAAGTCAGGACAGTCCATGCCTAACCAATTGCATTGCAGAGAAATAGCTAAGTACAAAAGCGTTGACACACTTCAACTATGTCGACACCGTTGCAGAAGCAGTGTCAAGACAAGTCAGTTATCTCGATAATTTAAAGATCAAGACAGTTGTGTCGAGATAAGTTAGATATCTCGACACCTTAAAACAGTTATGTCGAGACAATTCAACTATCTCGATACAATGAAGACTGAAGTGTTGACTTAAAGATGTTGACACCCATCAGACTGGAGTGTCGAGACAATACAACTGTCTCGACATAGTGAGAAATTAAAACAAGTGTCGACACCCGACAGACAGTAATGTTGAGTCAATTCAACTATCTCGACACAGTGTGGATTTAAAGATGTTGACACAGTTGATAGTTGTGTCGAGATAAGTCAACTGTCTCGACACCTTCAAGTTCAGACAAAAAATTTTTCTGAGTAATATTGTGTCGAGACTGCTAAGATGTCTCGACAGCTTCTAAGAACACTAAGTAATATTGTGTCGAGATACTTGGGACATCTCGATACTTATGATTCTGAAGATGTACATAGTCAATAAATAAGTGTCAAGTCAGAAATGTCACATCAGCTATTGTAACGTGATATCACATCAGAAAATGTTTGAAGGAGAACTTGAAGCACGATGGCGTAATGATGACATCATCAATCAGAAGCCAACAACCCAAAAAGGCTATAAATAGAGGGATCGTCTACACAAAATACAACAATCAGAAAAATCAATCAATTCTCTAATTCTGATTTCTTCTAAGTCAGAGGAGGGTGACAACCCTAAGAAGAAGGAAGATGAAGGTCTTCAAGAAAATCTTCAAATCCTTTCATCAAGTTGATCAGAATATTAAGGTGGATCTGTTCTACAAGTTCTTCAAGGAAATCAAGCCGATCAACATCAAGAACTTGCTGATCCAGAGAAGAATCATTTCAGCCAGTTTGTTTTTCAAGAATCTATCCAGTGCTGCTGAATTGAAGAATCTGAATTCTCAGATAAGTCAGATTACAGAATTGCTTTTTTCTGAGATTATTTTTCTTATTTACCTCCTAATTTTGTAAGATCTCATTGAGATCTGAGTGGGTATGAGATAAATTCTCTGAGTTATAAGCCTGATTTATAAAGGCTGAGGTAGGGTTCTTGAAGGACCTGAGGTATGTGATTTGTGTGGGATCACTGAGGTGTAAGCCTGTGTTATAAAGGATGAGGTAGGGTTCTTGAGGTACCTGAGGTAGGAGATTGGGTAAATCTCTGAGGTAAGACCTGTTAGTTTGAGTTGTAGGTTTCTTAACAGAAACTGAGCATGTAGGATCAGTTGATGTGAGTTGAAGAGGAGGAGATATAACCTTATCTAGCACATTGCTAGTGAGGAAGAAGTGGGAAAGTGGATATACCCTAGATAGGGGAACCACTATAAAATATTTGTGTACTCTGTGGATTGATTGTGTTGTGTGCCTGTGATTATTTATTTTCAAGTATCAACTGAAATATTAGTACAAGTATTTGCTATAAGTGACAAAGAATTTTTAAAGACACCTATTCACCCCCTCTACGTGGTTAACTACCCATTGATTTATCTTTCAGGTGGTATTAGAGGGATGTTGTTCAAAGAAAGACCTAAGAGTCAGAAAAATATCCTAAGGGGGTTTGAAACATATCAGATCTAATGGCTTCTAAATCTCACAGAGAACTCAATTATATGAAGCTTCCTATATGTACAAAGGATAACTTTGTTATTTGGAAGCAAATGGTGAAATTGTTTATAGAGGCATCAAATCCAAGAATTTTTGTCACAATATAAGGAGGACCATATATTCCCATGAAAGTATTTGTCTTAGATACAAATGTGCAAATCCCTAAAAAAATGTCTGAGATGACAAAGGATGAGGGGTTCTTGCCATCATGGAAAAAGAGCAAAAAATATAATTTTCAGTGCAATAGATAATTCAACCTTTCAGAACTTAGTACACTACAAAATATCCAAGGAGATGTGAGACACTCTAATAGTCTATATGGAAGGCATAAAAGAAGTCAGATATGACAGAAATTGTCTACTCAACCAGCAGTATGTGGCATTCAGGCAAGGGAAGATTGATTCTATAGAACTTTATTATAAAAAGTTCTTTAGAATAGTCAATGACTTAAAGAATTATGGCAGAGAATTTTCAAACTATGAGCAAAATGACAAGTTTCTGAGATCCCTAATCAAATAATGGGACATAAAGATTTGTGTTGTAAGAGAAAAGGGAAATCTGAGGAACATGTTACCCCAGGATTTGTTTGGGAATGTTGTCACATAAGCTTCAGTTTAATTCTAGAAAAGTGATCCTACAAAGCCTTTTGCACAGATAAAACATGATGGGCATGTTAGATCTATGGGTATACGATACCTAAATGATCAACTCTAGTTTGAGTCATATGGATTGTATGTTTGTTGGATGTATAATATTTCATTTGATGAATAAAAGTACTATATGCATTTCATTTAATATATTTGGCAAGTTCTTTTATTATGAAATTATTTCTTTTATGATAGAGCAGTTCAATCTAATAAATGTCATTAGAGTGTTTGCTTCTATAGGTCAAGTAGTGACTTGATGTGAGAACCTATGATTTAAGAAACTTCATTCTTAAAGGTCCCCGATCATTGTATCATCTTAGAAGTTAAGGGCGATGATGATACCTTTAAGACTAGCATGTGCGTTGACTGATGACCCATCCTCACAGGTCATGATATTGTGATATCAAGTCATCACATGGGTACTTGTTATGAATAAGTTGTACTGGACAGATCCACTGTGAGAATACTTTGTGCATTGTTATATGAACGTGTCACAAGTATGGCTCAAGTGGCAATGGTGTTTGTAGTCCTTTGACCTAAAGTCACAACTTTCATTGAGTGAGGAAGAGCCTTCTTTGATGCTATCAAAAGTCCAGTCTTGAGAAAGTTGGATGATAAAGGTGGTTATTGGGTACGTTACGAATCATTTGGGTGTTTGTTTGTAAGCAGACATGAGATTTGTCATCCTATATTACAGGAATTGCATCCATGGGGCCCATTGATGGAATGGGACTGAGAAGTGCAAGGTCATGCTTGGTTAAGTCAATATATGATATTGGACTCATCAATTTTCTACAAGTCCATTCTAGATCAAGAAACTGGTATTGAACATTTTTTAGGGTGACACAGAATATACCTCTAGTTCTATCCGGATATAAGGGACTAAGGGACATGACAACACTATAACATTGGTCACAATGGCTTTTGAGTTTTATAAACTCTTATTGTTTGAGGAGTAATGATGTATTGCTAGATGCCGCTCATTGTTTGTGAAGCTTTTGTTTAATACTTTCTAGATCAAGTGGGAGACTGTTGGTGCAACCAAAGTGATCTGGAAGTGATCAAACATGTAGCCTCACTGCCAACTCAGTATGAGCCTATCAGGGTCGCATATATGATTGTGGAGAAATTGGGAGATTGGATCTGTGTAGTTTAGCTCATATGATGAGTTGAAGGAAATAAAAAAGGGGCTTAAAATATTTAAGGCATTTGGCGTTGAGTGTGTTAAGCTCACTCAATTCCATGGGGTTGAATGCGTTGAGTGCGTTGAGACCAGTCAATGCTCTCATCGAGTTAAGTGTTTACTCGTCGAATGATGGCGTTGAGTGTGTTGAGTTGACTCACCGATTCGTCGAGTATCAAGTGTTGATTCTTTGACTGTCGCCCTTAAGCGTTGAGTGCATTGAGTCCACTCAGCGCCTTCATCGAGTAAAGCATTTACTTGGTGAATCTAGCACTTAGGCGTTGAGTGTGTTGTATTCACTCAACATCGTTCGACAATCTAGCTTTTGGCGCAGAGTTCATCGAGCTGAGTTCGACGAATGACGGTCAACGGTCTAGCCTTTGGCCCAGAGTTCGTCAAGCTGAGTTCGACGAATGAAGTTTGACAAATGATGGCCTTTAGCGTAGAGTTCATCGAGCTGAGTTCGACGAATGACATTCGATGTTCTGGCCTTTGGCGTAGAGTTCGTCGAGTTGAGTTCGACAAATGACGTTCTATGTTCTGGCCTTTGGCGCAGAGTTCGTCGAGCTGAGTTCGATGAATGCCCATACTAAGTCAAATGTTGACTTGCTGAATTCTATAATGAAAGCTTTGGGTCTGTGGATAGTGATGAGAGCTATTCTTTTTATCTCCTAGAGTATAAATAGCAAGTTTTAGGGTTTTCTGTTAATGGTTCCTTTCCTTTCTGTCTAAGCACACGAGTTGATACTATGCAATAAGCAGATAACCCTAGAAACCCGACGGAAATGTTCCTTCAATCCCATCACCGATTTCGATCCTGATCCTGTCGAGTGTCATCACTGCCTCTCCTACAACAGATTTATTAGTCTGTGGAGACGTTGAGTGTCCTCTCCCGACCTAGCGTGTGTGTGATAAGTTGTTGCGGGTTCTCCCAATCGTGTGGATTACTATAGAGGAACATATATACTTTCTGCTCTCAAGACTCTAGCCACTGAGTGGCCGAACCATTTTTTCTGTAGTATCTAGATTGAGTATTGACTCAATCCCTCAAAGGTAATTTTATTACAATATGCTTTACTTCTTGATTCATGAATATTGCTAGATCCGAACTCGTTTGGGTTTTTCTTGTTCTTATTTCCGCTGCATATATAGGTGTTGTGCCATCCCCAAACCCCAACAAGATTATGATGTCGAGATCCAATATCATCCGAGCAAAGCTAACGTGGTAGCTGATGCCCTGAGTAGGAAGTCAACAAAGATTTTAACCTTTTTGTGGATTCGTTGGTGGAAGAAGTCTTTCTGATGGATATATCAGCGGGGAGTAGCGACTAGCCCGGCAGTTTGGAAGTGTTAGAGCCTTCATGGATTTCACTAACGAGGCTAAATCAAGGGGATGATCCTGATTTGATGCACCTTTATAATAGAACTACGAAAGGGGAATTACCGGACTTTTCGGTTGATGATTCGGGTACTTTGAAGTACCACGGTAGATTTTGTATCCCTAATATTGAAGATATTCGAGTTAAATTATGCTATGAGGTGCATGATTCCAGTGTTGCCAACCATCCTAGTTCTACTAAAATGTATAAGGATCTGAAGCAGATTTCCTGGTGGTATGGAATGAATGGCGATATAACTAAGTATGTGTCGGAATGTTTTACTTGCAAGCGAGTGAAGGCCAATCATGATAGGCCTGGAGGTAGGTTAACGCCCTTAGAGATTCCAAGTTGGAAGTGAGAGAGAATTTCGATGGATTTTATTACTGGATTGCAGAGATCTCCCCGAGGACATGATTCTGTTTGGGTTATTGTGGACATATTGACGAAGTGTGCTCACTTTGTGTAGT
Organism: Platanthera guangdongensis; assembly: GCA_039583875.1. Classification (NCBI taxonomy): domain Eukaryota; kingdom Viridiplantae; phylum Streptophyta; class Magnoliopsida; order Asparagales; family Orchidaceae; genus Platanthera; species Platanthera guangdongensis. The sequence continues at coordinate 113,752,983 of CM077159.1, read as the reverse complement.
TTAAGATCGATTACTCCATTAAGAAGATAGATGAATTATATTTGGATGAAGTCATCCGGTTACATGGAGTGCCCGTCAGTATCGTATCAGATCGAGACTCTAGGTTTACATCTCGCTTTTGGAAGAGTTTACAGGAAGGATTGGGTACCGATCTACGATATTCCACTGCTTATCATCCACGGACTAATGATCAAATGGAAATAGTAAACTAGATTGTAGAAGATATGATCAGATGTTATATTTTGGACCACGGTGGAGCGTGGGATGAGCGATTGAGACTAATGGAGTTTACATATAATAACAGTTATCAAGAAAGTTTGCAGATGGCCCCGTTTGAGGCTTTGTATGGGAGGCGTTGTAGAACTCCTTTGTTTTGGGCCGAGGTTGGTGAGATACTGTTGTTGGGTCCTGAAGCATTCGAAGAAATTGATATTTCAATTAAGCACATTCGAGAGAAGCTTCAGATAGCTCAAGAGAGATATGAGAAGAACACTAATCGGCGTAGGACCGATTTGGGGTTTGATGTAGGTGATATGGTGTTTCTTAAGGTTTCCCCGATGTCTGGTGTTAAAAGGTTTGGCAAGAACCACAAGTTGGACCTGAGGTACGTGGGACCTTTTAAATTTTTGAACGGATTGGTGTGGTAGCACATAGGCTGGATTTGCCTGCAAGTTTTCCTAGTGTGCATGATGTTTTTCGTGTGAGCCAATTGCAAAAGTGTGTGTTAAGCGATAGACAAGTTCTTGATTATGTGCCCTAGTTGGAGCCCAAACTTTCATATGTGGAAATTCCTGTTCTTGTTTTGGATACTCAAGATCGTGTATTGCGAAGGAAGACAATACCAATGGTTAAAGTTTTGTGGCAGAACCAAGATGTGGAAAGCGCGACTTGGGAATTGGAGTTAGCTATGACGGAGGTTCATCCTCATCTGTTCTCCTGATTTGTAGGTAAGTGTTTTCTTTGTTAGCATATGATTGCTTTTAATTTGATTGGGAGTTGATCATATTTATGTTAAGTTTTGGGACGAAACTTTCTTTTAGGACGGGTGGCTGTAACGCCACTGTTTTTTTCGGTATTTGTCTTTATTCTTGTAGTGGCGTAATCTTGACGTCAGAGCGTTACGTTAACACATGTTTGGCTTGTGCCGTGTTTAGAGCGTGGTTTTGCTTTTTGAGTTTTCAGTGTGGCTTGGTTTAGCCTGTTTGCAAGATTCCATTGCGAGTCGGGTCTGTTTTGGTGACTCGTTGGAGCCTTTTTGGGAATGCTTATGTTTTGGCTTTGGGAGGTGTTTGCCCAAGTTCGGTTTGTCTGATTTGAGTTTTGATTTCGTCATTAGTTTCATAGCGTCGGTATTTAGTTACAGTGTGAATTTCGTTAAATCTGAGTTGTTTTGGATTTCAGATCGTTTTAGGATTTAATGTAATGTAATATTGAATTGTAAATAAATTATTATTATTATTAATATATATATATATATATATATAATGAAAACCCTACTGTTCAATATTCCCCCCAACCCGACGGCGGTTTTTGATTCGCGGAAGGAGTTCGGCGGACGGGCGGAGCTTTCAGTGGTGATTGAGTGATCGGTTTCGACATTTGAGTCGAGATTTGGAAAGCTCTCAGCGAGGGATTCACGATCGTGGTAAGATCTCCCCGATTCCTCGAATTTTGTACGTTATGGTTAGCGTTTTTGACCTCCTTTCTCCTCCAAACTTTCAGGAAACATTGTTTAGGGCATTTTACGACCAATCCTTGAAGCGGCGTGAGCGGGAGGCGTTTCTCCGGAGTTTCGAGGAAAGTGGATCTTTCTCCCTTGCTTGTTCATTTTTACTCTACCTCCCTTCTCTTTGTCTTCCTCCCTTAGAGAATAGGAGTAGTTTAGGAAGCATCAAAAGATCCCTCTAGGTTAGATCTTGATTTTCGGCCAACCATAGAAAATAGGAAAAAATCGGGACAAGTAAAATTCAGCGTATATCAGGTTGAATTTCGTTAAGTATCATCAGGTTTAGGTGAGGAATATTCGTTGAGCATCGGTACGTAGCCTAAGTAGAATTCGACGGGTATCGGTTAGAATTCGGTGAGTATCACCGACATTAGTTAAGCCATTTTCGACGAGAATCAAATGTTAGCTTAAGGTAGATTTGTCGAGTATCGCCTGTCCATTTTGTTGAGTATCGCTGAAATTAGTTAAGTCATTTTTGGCGAGAATCATAGGTTAGCTTAACGCAGTTCGACGAACGTCGCATGTCTATTTGTCATCAGTTGTCGCAGGGCATTCTCGCCAAGTATGGAGAGATTCGTCGAGTATCGCTTAGAATTCGTCGAGTATGCAGGTGTTTCATCGGGTATACTTGCCGAATTTGCTGGGACTTAGAAAATTTTCTGCCGTTTTTGTCTGATTCGGAGGGTTTAGTCCTTAGGATGGTTTTAGGACTGGTTTAAGTTTTCTTAAGGTTTAGACTTGGGATTTGGGTAGGATCTGATGTTTCTTCGGCTATGAAGGTTGGCAGTGGATAAAGGACCACCAACTGGACGTCAGTTTGTGGATCGTTGCAATTGGCGGATGTTTGGTCTTTGTTTTCTGAGGTCTATTGGTTGGGTTTGGACAATTGGTCACCACCGCAGGGCCTTCTTTTTTGAGACATTTGGGCGTGGGAGCTTGGTATGGGACAATTGGTCACCGACTCAGCCCGATTGATTTTTGCCAATTGTTAATGATTCACATTTTTCCTAGCTGTTTATGCTCAGTTTGCCTTCTAGATCATTCTATGATTTTATGTTAATCCTTGCAGATATTGTCGAAGCATGGCTTCATTCCGCACTTGGAGCATTTATTCAATTAATTCATATACTTCAAATTTTACTGTACTTATAATTATTTGGCTATCCAGCTTTGGTCTTCAGCATTTTGTACTAGAGTTTAGTAAACTCATCTATTACTTTGCACTTATTACTTGATTATTTTCATTTGCCACTTGTATTTTCGTGCTGAAGTGTTCTTCTTTTGAAAGCCTCAGGTTCAGGGCAGTAGCCGGTTGAGCGGCTAAGTTTGAGAGTTTGCTAGTGGACTGCTTGTTGCGCATGTTTTCCTCACCCTTGTGAGGTAGTTTTTGGTTGTTCTCTTGTTATTACAAACATACATGCTCTCCAGTGGGTTCGTGTCAGGTTGTTGATGCCCACTTGTGGAATTCTTCTTGAATGCTAATTATTTTGCTAAGCTGTTAGTTCTACCTTTTATGTAGTTGTTTATACTTGCTCTCTGGGGAGGCTTTATGCTAGGTTGCATGTTAGTTATTTTAACTTATAAAAACGTTATTATTAGTATTGTATACTTGTCATATCTTTCAAAACTAAAACACTATTTTCAAGTTAGCGCAAAGATATTTCCTATACTCATTATAAATCTAGAGTCTTGCATAACATGAGTTGTCCTTCATGGATGTTTAAACTCATGTAGGATGTTAAAATCAACTTAATCAAAGTATTTTTCATAGCGTATAACTATATTTTTACTCGTTGACTAGTTGATCCACTAAGCCGAGGGATACGGCTAACCGCTTAACTTAAAACTGGATTTCCCTTAAATAGTTTATAAATCTATCTAAAAGGTGCTTAGTTGTGGTCTTGCCTGAATGACTGCAGTTATCTCCGGCTGATGTGGCATCATGATGCTTATTTTCTCCTTACTCTGATATATCCTTTAATGCAAAGAAAATGTGGGTTGTGACATTTGGGTCCATCCTTCACTGGAGCGTACTCCTTTAGGTTTCTCCTTATTCCAGTCATGTTCCTGGGACATCCACTATCTAAGTACCATATAAGGGTATGGGCACTTAGACTAACCTACAAAACATGATTTAAGTTACCTTAGGACCCCAATTTTTATTGGGTCTAAGGTTTTGGTTAGCCTGAAAAAGAAATTGTCTTCTTATAGATTTTTTGACGGGAAGACTAGCACTTGCTCTAGGCACAGTTGGATTGTGCTAGCAATCTAAGATAAAATGACCCACTTTACCACAGCACTAACACACATGTATATTATATCTTCTTTTCTAAGTAGGTCCGGCAAATTGGTTAGCTGTTGACTGTTCAGAAGAAAGAGTAGCTTCCTTATTCTTGTTTCTTCCAGCCACTATCTGACTGAAGGTGAGTTTGTCAGTAGAAGAGCTTGGTATGTCTTGAGTTCTACCAACAGTGGTCTTCTTTGTAGAAAACATACTATTGATGGCCTCAGAAATACCCAAGTTTGGCTTGCTGACAGACTTGCCCTTGGTCTGAGTGTGAGATGGGAGATCCTGAGAAAATCCCACTGCCTTATTCTTGAGTGTGAGGCTGGGGTACCAAAGATAAATGATCCATGATGGGCCATTTGAATTTCCTCATATGGGGCCTTGAAGGCACTCATTCCCTTGCTATATCTTCCACCATAACTGTGAACATTTTTGTTCATACTTGTGCATCTTCCATTCAAGCAGTGATCATAGATAATCTCATGGTCATACCTGTTTGATGGTAACATCACCTTCTTAAAAGGGATGGGAGTCTATGATGCCAGGGGCTGAATTGGAACTTTTTCTTTCCATTTGGGATGGGCAACTCTAGTATTCCCTTTGAATCCCAACCCTTCGTATCCTTTTGAGAGGAGAAGGAGTCTATCAGGGGTAACATAGTATTAGGCATTGAATATTAAGCCACAATTATTTTCTCCCTTTGGAGCTTCTCTTTAAGATCTAGAATAATTGTGTTCTTATGGTTAATGGTCCTAATCTGGATGATTGTTATGGTCTTTAGTTTTCTAACTTCCCTTGTCTTCTGATCTAGCAAAGATGTCATCTCATCCTACAGAGAAGCAGCTAGCTCAAGCGAAGTGATCTCCTCAGCTTGCTTCTTGGACAACTTCTTGCTCCTTTTTAAGGCATCTAGAAGGGAACTATACTTGTAAAACAATTGATTGACATCTTCATAAAATTCTGACCCATCATCATCACAGGATGATGATGCATCCGAATTTGGATAGTCTCATAATCTGAGTCAGAAGAGGAGTTAGATAAAGAGTATACCTTATTTGGACCAAGCTGATCCTAGCTAGATTATTCATCTGAATTCCATTAGCCCATAACTGCTGATGACCACTTCATCCTCCTTCGTGTCGCTGTCTAAATATGACAGAGGGGCCCTGAAGCCTATCCTTGGTGTAGGATAGTCTTCTTCATCAGTAATAACAACAACTAGCCTAATATAGGCTTCTTCTTTTTCTTCAGAGTCAGAAGAAGATGAGTAACTTTGACTCCAGCTCTTTTCAATCTTGGAAATGAAGTTCTTTTCCTTCTTGCCCTTGATATGGTGGTGCTTCTTCTCACTAGTCTCCTTTCTCTTTACAGGACAATCAACTATGACATGTCCTAGCTTGCTGCAGCAATAACAAATTATTTTAGAAGAAACATGTTTACTAGGTTTTGATTCATACCTGTCTCCCTTAGAGTGTTTCTTCTCAGTCTTGTAGTGGTCCTTCTTATGATAAGAGGAGGAAGAGGGTCTGTATCTCCATTGCTTCCTCTTCATCATCTTCTGAAACTGCCTATAGAAGGCAAGAAACTCTCCATCAAACATGTTGTTGTCTGATGTGCATGGATCTATGTTGTCTGATTTAGTATGCCTCCTTGGAGGAGAGGCAATCCTCTCTTTTCTCTTCTTGGTGCTCTTAGCTTTGAAGACCACAGGCTTTTCCTTTGCTTGAAATCTGCTGATAGTCTCCTCCTCCTTCCTAGCAGATAGCTGCATCTCATAGGAGAGCAGCTTCCCAAATAGTGTGTGAGGGAGAGTATCAGCAAGCTTTGACACCTCTCTGATGGCATATATCTTTGTGTCCCAGTCTCTAGTTAGAGATATGAGGAAATTTTCATTGAGCTCATAGTGGCTGAAGACCCTCCCATAGGTCCTTAACTCATTCACTATTTTGAAGAATTTCTCATAGCATTCAGATATGTTATCCTTCTTGTTCTGCCTGAAGGCCTCTTATTCTTGGTTAAGTAGGGATTTTCTGTCATCCCTGACTTTTTTAGTCCCTTCCATATAGACCACCAAAGTGTCCCACATTTTCTTCGAAGTTCTGTAGTGGACAAAGTTCTGAAAAGTTGAGTCATCAATAGTACTAATAATTATGTTTTGTGCCCTCTTGTCCATTGTAGCCAATATGACCTCATCATTGGTCATATCTAAATACTTCTTAGGTGTCTGGACAGTTGTATCTAGATTTGAGACCTTCATGGAGATGAAAGTTCCCTCTTGAACTTTTATAAAGATTATATGGTCAGAGACCTCCATAAATAGCCTGACCCTCTCCTTCTAGATACCAAAGCTCTCCTTCCTGTAGATTGGAAGCTTCAAGGAACCCAGCTCCTTATGGTTCTTTCCTGAACCCATGAGGATATGCTTATGCCACTCTTAGATATCAACTCAGACTGTTAAGTCCTTCTTGAGTAACTTCCTTTGATACCACTTGAAAGTCTTTAGTTTCAAGAGTAGCTAAACACCTAGAGGGGGGGTGAATAGGTTTTTCAGTCTTTTAAAACTTTTTCTTTGCTTTAGTGTGTTGTGAGTTAGATTAAGTTAGCTTTCAAGACAATCATATAACAAATTGGAGTTTTATAGTGGTTCCCCAAATTATGGGTACATCCACTATCCCTCCCACCTTTCTAATAGTTTGTTAGGCAAGGCACTTCACCAAACTTAGCTCCTAAGAGCTTACAACTGAGAGCCCTCAGGATCTCTCAGTCTCCTCCAATACTTACCTCAGGCATAAGGCCCTATAACTCAGAGCAAGCTTTGCTAATACAGCTCAATGATCCAAAGATCACCTACCTCAGACTAAGTTAATAGTCCTACACTCAGGCTAGGAGTATAGCCCTACAACTCAGAGAGGAATACTCTCCTACCTCATATCTAAAATAGATCCAACCTCAGGTAAACTGCCCTACAACTCAGATCTAATCCAAGATCCTACCTTAGCTTCACCTCTGAATCCTACCACTCAGATCTACAAAAGATCTAGCATGCAGCCTTTATAAAATAGGCTTACACTCAAATCCAAAGGATCCTACAGGAAGAGTGAAGTGTGTTGATGATGACTCGACACTAGAGAGATTTTCTGTGTCTAAATTCTTCGGAACTGAAGTGACTCATCCCAATCTTCTTCTTCACAGCTCCAGAAAAATGTTCTTCGGGAAAAATCTGCTTTAACTATGAAGTAGCTGCAGCTAGGGTTAGCCCTTGCTTTTCCAACTTTCTCAAAGAGTTTCTCTGTGCTTGCTGTTGAAGGTGAGAATGGCAACAACTATCTTTTATCAACTGATCTATTGCAGTTAGGGTTAGCCTTTGCTACTTATTCTTCTATCTCAGAGAAGTTTCTTTGAACTTGTTGTTGAAGGTGCTAATCACAACAGCTAACTTGCTTGAACTCTTAGATCAGAAGTTTGGACTTCTTCTTCAGGCTCTACAACAGTATCGAGAGGAAGAAGATGAAGTCCAGTGCTATTCCAAGAGTTAATCTCTTTTTTTTTTGATCTGTAGCTTTTTTATCTTCCGCCGTCCAACGACTCTTTGAGCATCGGGACCAGTAGTAGTTGTTGGCTGCAACTTGCTTTTGCATTAAATATAGTATAGAAGGCATACAACATTGTTTGTCGTGTACTGTAGACTTCCCATAATGATTTTGAATTTTGTTGACGTCAGCTGCTGTGGACGTAGCCAAATTCAAGCAATTTAGTATAGGCGTTGAGTGAACAACCTTCACTCAATGCCAAAACACTTAGATGAATTATAGACTTTTGTAGTCTTTTAACATAGGCATTGAGTGAACCTTCATCACTCAATGCATTTGGACTTAGCCAATATTTTGTACCATTAGGTGTCGAGTGATCATTCATCACTCGATGAATTATAGACTTTTATAGTCTTAACTCATTAGGCATTGAGTGAACCTTCATCACTCAATGAATTTGGACTTAGCCGATTTTCTCTTACTGAAGGCATTGAGTGAGTTGGCTTCACTCAACGATTTCAACTTTTGTCAACCGAGTTGAGGAGGTATTGAGTGAACGGTCTTCACTCAATGCTTTTTCCCTTAGACAAACTTTTTGTTGATAGGTGTTGAGAGTGTTGAGTGAGCCTTCATCACTCAACACATACTTGACTTTCTTGTCATCTTGATGAGGCGTTGAGTGAACTGCCTTCACTCAATGCTGCTGTACTTAGTTGATTTTCATCTATATGAAGGTGTTGAGTGAGCTGTCTTCACTCAATGCTTTCTGCCTTTGCCTGTCTTCTCGATGAGGCGTTGAGTGAACTGCCTTCACTCAACACTTCTATACTTAGATGATTTGTTTATTGAGTTACTGTTGAGTGAATTGTCCTCGCTCAGCGCATTTGGACTTAGACATATTTTCCGTCTACATCTTCTGGGGCTTTGACTGAAGCTTGTTCTTTCGACACTTTCTGAGCTTAGCATTGAGTGAACTGGCTTCACTTAATGCTTGTAGACATAGCTAGATTTTCTTCTCAGTTTCTCTATCTTTGATAGCATAGAGCTTCTTTCTTCAGGCGTCTAGTGAGCTGTCCTCACTCGACGCTTCTAGACTTAACTAGAATTCTACTTTGTCAATAGTTAGGCTTTGATTGCCCATGCTTTACTCACCGCCTTTTGACATCTGGCATTGATAGAACTGCCTTCACTCAGCGCATGTGGACTTAGACAAATTTCTATCTTCCTAGCATTCTTCCTTGTATCCACCTGTCACTATCACTTAGACAACCTGTCTAATCATTATGATAAAGAACATCCTGCACACATTGAACTTAGAGCATGCATTAAATACATCTATGTGCATATCATTGACTTGTTTGACTTCTACAAATATGGGACATTGTGATCAATGGACTTAACACTATAGATGCCCTAGATTGGTGTGAGTATTCTAGATAGCCCTATAGATCACTGGAAAGAAAGTATTTCAATTAGAAAGGGAAGCCCCTGGCTGATATCATTGGGAAGACCATCCCATGCAAGGTAGGGTTGCATGATAAAATTTCAAAGTATATGTTTGAATTAATGAGGAGGGTAATTCAGATGAAGAAAACAAACTGGGCGCAAGTAGTTTTTCGGAGAATTCAAGGAAGTCAACAAGTTCCTAATCTTAGAAGGATCTTGCCTCTGTACCTACAGACTGCCAATCCAGATAACTTCAATAAGAAGCAAGGTACACGGATTCACTAAATGAGAAGAATGGATATCAAAATTCTGGAGAGATATGATAAAGTCCTATCAAAGGCTCCAAGAGAAAAGAAAATTCAAGGTTGAAAAAGGGAAAGAAGATTGCTACAGAATCTAGCAGAGAGGAAGATTCCTCTGGTGAAGATAATTCTTTAGGAAATAAATGTACTGAGAAAAGAGATGGAGAAGGGGAGAGAAGTGAACAAACATATTACCCCAATTTAACAACTTTAGATGATATGGATATTGAACTTCATGATGTGAGTGTTCAAGTTGATAACATCAATACTGATATAGAAACGGGTGCTTCAGCTAAGGGGGAGGCTGAAGAGAACCTACCAGAGTAAATTCCCATAGATGTCTTGCTGCCAAGTGCTAAGGAGGCCTTAATCACATTGGATCTGTTCCTAAATTATAATGTTAAAGGTAGCTTAAACTTATCTAAAGAGGCTGAGGATGCGACTCACACTGAGGTTGCAATCCAAGAAGTCCTAAGTGATCTCATGGTCAAGTCACCACCATCTACTGAAGAAGCACCACAACCCTCAAGACCTTCAACATCTACAGTCCCTTCTGACAAATTAATCTCCATCCTTAATACTTTAAAATTTATGTTGATTGTGCAGACCTCAATGTTAAAGGCTATGTTAGTTGAGCAGACCACCTCTCTGAAGGCTTATATAAATTAATATGTAAATGGAGTAAGAGATGAAGTAATGGAATAAATAAAGATCACTAAATAAAATATTACTCATGTGAATACAGAGATTGCAAGATGGTTTAACAAAGTCGTAATTGTTGTTCACCACAATGCTAAAATTATGAAAACAATTGATGACAATATGGTGCAATGTACTCAGGACATCACTAATGTCAAGTATTATGTCAGCAAAATTGATGAAACTATAGGAAAAGGAGTAAAACACATACAAGATTACTTATTCAAGTGTCAAGCTGAGGTTTTAGGTCATATAGAAAGATCTAAAGAGACACTCCTTAGAGATCAAGAGAAAATATTTCAGAATCTGTCCAATAGAGTTGAGGCTTTTAGAGTTGATCTTGAGAATAAGATATTTGAAGAAGATAGAAAGGGAAAGAGAATTAATGTTGATCATGCCTTGTAGTGCCTCCAAGGCATAAGGCTCGCTCTTAAACTTTCCTTAATATACTTTAGTGATCTAATAGATTTTGACTTTGTGGAGAAGGAAAAAGCTGCAGAGCTAGTTCAAAAAGCCAAGAGTAGGGAAAGAGAAGGGACCATACATCCTGAAGAGTACATGGCCAAAAGGAAAAAAGATACTACTAATGATCTTGATCATGAACACTTGAGCAATGACTCAAGAACAATTATCATGAACGCCTGGACGGGGTATGGTCAAATTATAAATGACATAGACAATATCTATCCACCTGAGGAATGAATCAAGCATCTAAAAAGAAAGTCCCTCAGAGACAAAGTCATCAAGGAGAACATGGACAGACAGATGTCAGAGTTCCTTCCAGATATATTCCAAATCCTTATAAGTACTTTGACAGGCAAATCTTGAAGGAAAGAAGATTTGGAAAGCATCCTACTGAATGAATAAACATGGAGCTGGGTTTAATGTATAGACAATGATGTTTATATTATTATAACTTAAACCCTTTGGCTGATTATATATGAATTCACATTATGCTTTACTTAATTAATAAATTCAATCTTATATATTTATTGTTCTATATCTTGAATAGTTTTTATTGAATATATGTATCTTATCATTGATAAAAAATTCTGACTTCTTCAAATAGTGGAAGATTGTTGGGAAATTGCCCTCAATGTCCTAAGATTTGAAGAAATACTTCATGCAATGATAAGTACAGTTTATATTTGATGCATGTTGTGGGGAATTATATAGGTGTTATTAACATATATTCAATCAACTCCAGCATACATATTGGAAAAACCCATATGATTTACCTTAACAAATTACTTTAAGTGATTTTACATCCTAGGTCTATTACCAATGTTGTATAGAGAGGGTAATATAGTCTTAGAAAGCCTAGCATGTCATTGGTGTAAAGGATATGAGAAAGGCACACTAAATTTAATAGGAAAGTCAGGAAATGCCAACATGTGTCGACTAGAAGTCGATGCAACTTCAAATTTTTATCGGCACTACTTTGAGTACAATCTAGAGTAACAGATCATGGCAAGTCTACATCAATTAAATGATTAAATCAATGCATACTCTGATATGGTATCGATGCAACATCGATTATAGAGCTAAATTGATAGAGTGTCTGAATGAAGGCAGAACTTGATGCTACTTATATATGAACTTGACCTTACGTTGAATAAATTTCTGAATGAGAATTATTTTGAAGTTTAATTCAGAATTACTTCAAAAAAAGGTTTGAATTGAATAACTAATTCTTGGAGATGTTAGATTCTCTGTCAAACACACACACACACACACACACATATATATATATATATATATATATATATATATATATATATATATATATATATATATATATATATATATATATATATGCATAGAGATACATGATAAAGAATGAAGTAGAGATTGAATCAGAATAACAATCATTCCAGCAATCATTATACTCAGATTAAATAGTCATTTTAGAAGATTGCTTGCAACAGGGAATTATAGGAAGATTATCATCTGCAATTAAAGTTCTTCCTTGAATTAGTCAACCATCATCTTTGTTCCTGAATCTGAAAACATAATCTGTTCTTCTTCTCAAGGGCTTATCAATTGTTGCACCAGATTCAGTGAAGATTAAAGGATAATTTGGATTAAATGCTTACAATCCTTGAGATCTTCTTATTTAATGATTGATCAGAGTTCCAGGTATCAATTTACTAAGTGTCAAATAGTCCTCATGATTTTGCTAAGAGGACTCATCAAGAAGATCACTAAATCCTCAAATCTTCTTTAATTCTCTATTTCATTAACCTTTTCAGTTTGTGAAAAGAGTTTTGAGAATACCTCTTCAAAGTATTTAGTTTGAGGTTCTGAGAGTCTCCTTGTGAAAAGACTTAAATTGTATTGGTTTAAGATCTCCTTATCCAAAGATATGGTGATTGGTTGTAATAGTCTCCTTATCAAAAGACTCATGCATTGTGACAGTGAATTCCTACCAAGGGCATAGAAGAGTGGATGCACCCAGATTTTAGGAAACCACTATATTTATTGTCTCTTATGTGTTTTTATATAATTTTGTGATTTATTATTTGTTCTACTATGATTTTAATTATCTGTTATTAAGTCTGGTTAATTTGCTTGAATAAATGCAAATTCTGTCAATTGTATAGTTAATTTTGAAATAAACTTTAATCTTTATTCATCCCCTCTAGTGAAATCTCTAAGTAATTAATCAACTATTCTTCCATTTCAATTAGTATAAGAGTTAGGTTGATTAATAAATGGTTAACCTAGAGAAGGTTAATCAAGAAAGGGTTAACACCTTGATCAAAAAGATCATAATTGTTGCATTAGTACATATTTTATTAATTTTTCTAAAATATCTTCTAATACATTCAAAGGATTTACATATACAAGATATCCAGTATGTAATCTTGAAAAGTTTACAGTCTCAAAAACCAGAATCAGATTTTCTATAAATTATATTGATGAATGTATTTTTGGTTAAATTTTTATAGGACTAGGCCTTTTAGGAAGAATGCAGAAGAAAATGTTACTATTGAACCAGTACATAGATGTGAGTGGACAAATGAAGAAAAGAGAATAAAAGACTAGGATGCAAAAGCAATGAATATACTAGTCTCAATAATGTCAGATGATGTGTCTCAGAGGGTATCAGAATGTCAATGAGCGACAGAAATCTGGGAATCACTATCAAGGATTGTTGATGGAAGTTCTGGTGAGAGAAAAGATAGAAGATCACTCTTAATTTCTCAGTATGAAAATTTCCAAAAGAAAGTTGATGAATATGTTGTTGAAATGTATGATATATTTAGCATGATTATAAATGAGCTGAAAGGTTTGAATAAGGATATATCTCTTATTGAGATAAATGACAAATTACTCATGTGCTTTCTAAGTACATGGGATTCAAGGATTTGGGCTAACAAAGAAGTAAAGTGTAATAGAGAGATTACAACAGATGCCCTATTAGGAAAGCTTAAATCATATGAACAACTTTGAAAAAGTAGAGCTTAAACAGAACCAAAGGAGAATGTTATTACACCTAAAGAAAAATCTATTGCTTTTAAAGTCACTAATGATCAACCATCTATATCAGAATAAGAGATGTTCAACCTTCTGGCAAGGAGATTCGGAAAATGGATTAAGACTGAAAGCTCCAGAAGAAGAGATAAAAATGTGATAAGCCAAAGTTTGACAAAACTTCTAATAAGGAGATAATTTGCTTTTCATGCAAAAATCCTAGACATATAGCAACTAAATGTCCAGATGAACAAAAGATAAACAAAACAAAAAGGATCAAAAGAAATATCTGAAGAGAAAGGATAAGAAAATGAGGAGAGATTTTATAGTAGAAACCTAGAGTGGTACCAGTTCTGAGTCAAGCACTTCATCAGGTTGTGATGAAGAAGTTGATGTAGAAGAAACATGCTTGATGACATTGGAAACTAACTCAGATACTGAAAAAAGTCAGGTAAATTATTTATGATAATATTGATTTTTCATCAGAATAATTTAAATTATGCTTTAAAGAATTTTGTAAGGATGAGTTAGATTTTGTAAAGAAGATTGAACGTTTAAGAAAAGAACTAGATGAATTAAAAAAATAATAGTCATTATTATAAAAACTATAATCTTAGAGTTGCATTAAGAAAATTAGAAAAACCAAGAACTAGATTAACTGTAGAGAATAGATTAATATCAGTAAATTTAACAAATGGAAAAGCTTTGAAAAACATATTTCAGAAAGAAACCAAAATTACAAACCCATAACTGAAAAGTTGACAGAAAGGTTACTCACTTAGATTTGAAAACTGAATCAACTAACTCTAATAAATTTTTTAATATTCCTACATATAATTACTCAATAGCTTTAGATAAAAATAAGGATAGTAAATCAATAATCAGAATAGAAGATTATGATTCTAAAAAATTAAGTATTTTTGATAAGGTAATTTCACCTAAAAATAACAAAAGATTTACAAAAAGGAAATCTATAAACAAATAATCTTTGAAATTCAAAAATCTAGCCAACTGGGAATATGCTTCGACTGAATATCGATGCAACCTAACATATGTGTTGAAAATTACTCAACGCAAGTATGAAAATACATCGACTTCATTTCAATATAATCAAAAAGATTATCATTCATATGAATATGAATTTATTAATTGCTTAAGAAAAGATCAAGATGTTAAACATTATTGGATAGATAGGCGATTAATCTTTCATCCTCAAGGGTACTATAACTAACCATCATATATTATTATTAATTCTTTCAATGGTAAAAGAAGCAATGGAACCAAAGTAATCTGGGTTCCAATTAAATTTTGAATTGTGTTTGCAGGATGGATATGCCAGGACAACTTGACAGATGAAAGGATCCAAAGCATGTCAGCTCATACAATGTTCTTTTAAAAAATATATAAATATGTAAGATAATAAATATTTCATTAATATACTTAAAGTTACGTTGAATATAAGTCGATGTATTATCACTTTCTTGATTATAATAATATTTTAGATTGGTGATAACAAAGAGTTTTTATTTCCTTGACGCAACAATGAGATGAATCAATATTTACATCAATAAAATGTCTGATATAGAAAACTTGAGATAACATTGAATTTTAGTCAATGTAACATTGATATCTAAGTTATGTTGAATAAAAGTCAACATTGGGTTGATTAAAGAACCATGCCCTAATTTGTCGACGTCTTACATGTTCATATATATCAGACTCAATTAAATAAATTGTTTAAAACTCTTCGTCCTCCCCGCTCTTTCATTCTATTTCCACCACCGCTTTGTCTTTGTTAGGAATTCTTACAGGTTTTTGTAATGGCAACACAAACAAACTCAAGGTTCAGCATAGATCTGGAATCTTTCAGTGCAACATCTGAAAAGTTTTGAAGAATTCACAAATTATTCACTGATTTTGGTCTCAATAAACTTTTCTCAACACGTTGCAGATTATTTGAGACAGAGCTTACTGGTTTGTTACAAATGTTCAATGCGAAGAGGATGGATCATTGATCGAACTATTGCTACACAAAAGGAACAAATAACGGCAAAAATTATACATAAGACATTTGATCTCTTGCGCTGATTTGATACTCCAGAACTCTCCGAAGAAGGGATAAAAGAGGTACTTAGAGTTATGAACATTTTAAAGGACAAAGTCATTAGCTTAAGAAAATATATATATCAGAGGAATACCAGTTACTGACAGATATAATAAGGAAAGGGTTAATTTGTAAAACTTTAGCACATGATGCAATCCCTAAAATTCAGCTACATTTAATGGGGATTCTGGTGCTAGGGAAGAAGATCAACTAGGGAGAAAGGCTGATAAAACTTATTGCACATTATTTCTTCCCCAAACGTTGGGTGTTTTCTTGGATACCACCTCTATTACTCTCACTGCAGCAACTTTCACAACCCCTGACTTCGTAAACTACATGTTTAACCATGGAGTCTTCTCCTGCATGCAAATCAATTATCACCAATCCAGACCAACCTGTTTGAATGGGCTTCGAACATTATGTTGGTTCTACCATAGTGATCTGGAAGTGATCAAGCATGTAGCCTCACTGCTAATGCAGTGTGAGCCTATGACGTCGCACATAAGAGCTCTGGATATGTTGGATAGGTTTGTGTTGACCCTGCTCATATGTGATATGAGTGAAGTACCAAGGCTATGAGAATCTGGACGTGGTGGAATTTCATTCCGGGACCCGTATTATGAATATAGGTTGGTCGGGATGAAGTTGACACATGCTAAGGGAAATTCGTTGAGTATGGGTAAGGGGTTTGGACGAATTGTCTAAATTTGGCGAGTATCGTCGACGCCTCTAGCCGATTCGACGATTATCATCATGCTTATTTGCCGATTCAGCGAGTATTATTATGCCCACTTAACGATTTGTCGTGTATCGGCTGGTCACTCGCCGATTCGACGAGTATCGGTTTGATACTCGTCGAATACTGTCTCGAACCGGTTAATTTCTGCTAAGTCCTTTTTAGTTGGTCTGCGGGTATCGGGTTGGCTCGGTTTTCAGTATAAATAGGATTTATAACATGAATCGAAGATAGAGAAGCGAATATTCATCCCGACCTAATTTTTTGATGGTTTCTTCTTCGCGATGGAAGTGTTCCACTCCCGCGATTTCGCCATTGCCACTGCTTCGGCCGACCGACGCCTGATGTCGTCGGCTGTCTGTCATACCTTCCCACTGCCGGAAAAGGTTTCTAAGGCATGGTGCTAGTCGTTGCCGCATCTCCTTTAACGGATCTAGTAATTCGTGAAGATGTTGAGGGCAAACCTCTTTCCGACCTAGATCTTGTGTGACAAGACTCTAGGGTTCTCCATGCTCGTGTGGATACTCATAAAGGTCTGGACACTATTCTACGCTCGGAACTACAGCCATTGCCGTTCGTTGGAATCAATCGGAATACCTCGATTGAGTATTGACTCAGTCCCGCTAAGGTATAAATTTATTTATTATACACATTATTTCTTGATTAATGGTTATCGCAAGATCCACAACTCTCTTTTGGGTTTTCCTTGTTTCCATTACGCTGCGAACAAATGTTGTGACGATTAACAAAACCCAACAGTGGTATCATATGGAGGTTGTGCCCCTTGGAACCCCGCAAGGAATGCATGTGATTTCGTTGTGATATCTTTGTTACTCCTTAACAGTAACTGTCCCTCTTGTTGGTTTGTGAAACCAAGTATGTTAGATTTTGAATCTCATATAGATATACGAGCTTGTCTACTGTGTAAGTGGAGTTGGTGTTGATCATATCCTATGCATGTAAATTTGAGGATTTAGAAGTGTTCTAGATGTTCAGATTTAGCCCGGCTCATCAAGTATTGATGATGCTCTTGTGCACATCTAGGATGCTTTTGGATTTTGGTGTTGTTTGTTTATGGATGTGCACATTGGTTAAATGTTAACCATGATTAAAGAGTTAATCTAATATCTAAAATCCCTTAAGCAATATTAAGTATTCAGATGCCTTCTAATGGATGACACTCTTCCTGCCTCGATCGATGAAGTGTGGGCTTGCCAAAGCAAGGTGCATTATTCTATCTTGGTAAGGGTGCGAGAGGATAATTGTGATATCCCACTGTCAACATCGGGTAAATCTTAACTGGGTGACCTCAAAGGTTGAGTGCACGGAGGCATAGGGTTGGCATGCATCGTATGATGGATGCGAATAAAGTGTTATTCACGAGCCATACATGAATTGCATAGCGATGCAATTGGCAAGTGTTGCCTACCTAAATAACCGCATTTTGAGAGAAAAGCCAAAGATGACTCATAGTGTTGGTGAAATACGGATCTTGTCCACTAAGAGATTTACTCGCATAAACTCTTCGAATTGATATCGAGGGTTATCAGTTTGATTAAAATAGTGGGAGTTATTTTGATTAAAGTCCTAATCGAAATAGAAAATGTATTTTTGAAATGTAGTACTAATTTTCTTTGCTTATATCCTTGTAGAATATCCATGGCAAGTGGTTCACATTCCACCCTATCCCTCAGAGCTATCCTTGAGAAGGAAAAGCTGAGCGGGACAAATTATCTGGACTGGTATAGGAACCTGAGAATTGTTCTCAGGCAAGAGAGCAAGTTCTATATTTTGGAAGAGGAATCCCCTGAAGTGTCTGCTGGGAATGCGTCCCGAACTGATAAGGATGCTTATAAGAAGTATCTCGACGACTCCTTAGATGTTGAATGTCTCATGCTTGTGACCATGAACTCTGAGCTCCAAAAGCAACATGAGAGCATGGGTTGCAAGGAAATTGACAAGCATCTCAAAAAAATATTTCAAGGGCAAGCTCGTCAAAAGAGATTCGATGTCACTAAGGCGTTGTTCTAGTGCAAAATGGGAGCTTGGGACCTAGTAGGGACTCACGTACTCAAGATGATTGGGTATATCGATAACCTTAAAAGACTAGGGTTCCCTCTAGGCCAAGAGTTGGCCACAAACCTGATCCTGCAATCATTGTAGAACAACTATGAGTGGTTGTCTTGAATTATAACATGAATGAAATAGAGAAGACACTGCCCGAGCTCCAAGGTATGTTGTAAACTGTCGAGATAAACATGAAGAAGGCTAAGCCTGCTAGCCCCATATTGTTGGTGCATAAAGGCAAGGGCAAGGCCAAGGGCTTTAAGAAGATGAAGGTGGGACCTAAGTCTGCTCTGGAGCCCAAATCTTCTGCACTAAAAAAGAAAGGTTAGGGAAGGAGGGAAAGTGCCACCACTGTGGTAAGTCTGGTCATTGGAGGAGGAATTATCCGTCATACATTGAGGGTCTGATAAGAAATGGGGAGGTATAACTTCTGATTCAGGTATTTATGTTATAGAGATAAACCTTTTTGCTCTTTCATCTCGGGTATTGTATACCGGATGTGGTTCTCACATTTGTATAAATGTGCAGGAACTGGAAAGGAGAAGAATGCTAAGTAAAGGAGAGGTGGACCTACGTGTTGGCAATGGAGCAAGAGTTGTTGCTATTGCTGTGGGGGTTTACCGTCTTTCTTTTCCCAGTGGGCTTATTTTGGAACTTGATAACTGTTATTATGTTCCTGCAATAACTAGAAACATTTTTTCTATTTCATATTTGAACATGATTGGATTTTCTTTTCTTATTAAGAATAATTATTGTTCTATATATAAGAATGATGTTTGTTATGCTGTAGCTCAAATGTTTAATGGTTTATATGTTTTGAACTTAGACTATGAGATCTATAATATAAAGAATACTAAAAGTCTAAGAACAAATGACTCGAACCTTACGTAACGTTTGCATTGTCGTTTGAGCCATATAAATGAGAAACGCATATCCAAGCTCCATAAAGATGGACTATTGGACTCATTTAATTATGAATCATTTGAGACATGTGAATCTTGTTTGTTAGGAAAGATGACTAAAGTCCCTTTCACTGGCTTCAATGAGAGGGCTGATGATCTCTTGGGAATAATATATAGTTATGTATGTGGACCCATGAGTTCTATGGCTAGAGGTGGGTACTTCTACTTTGTTACATTTACTGATGATTTTAGTAGACACGGATATGTGTATCTTATGAAGTTCAAATACGAAACCTTTGAAAAGTTCAAAGTATTTAAGAATGAAGTAGAGAACCAGCTGGGTAAGAAGGTTAAAGCACTCTGATCTAATCGAGGTGGCGAATACCTAAGTCGTGAGTTCCGTGATCATCTAATATAGTGTGGTATTGTATCACAGCTCACTCCACCTAGAACACCACAATATAATGGGGTGTCTGAGCAGAGAAATCGTACTTTGTTATACATGGTGCGATCGATGATGAGTCATGCATATCAGCATGTTTCCTTTTGGGGTTTTTCTCTAGAAACTGCTGCTTTAACACTAAATCATGCTCCAACAAAAGCGGTTCTAAAGATATCATATGAGATATGGACTAGGAAGCATCCCAGTATGTCATTCATTAAGGTTTGGGGTTGTGAGGCATACGTAAGATGTCAAATGCCTGATAAGCTGGAACCCAAATCAGATAAGTGTTATCTTGTTCGGTATCCTAGGGAAACTAAAGGGTACTATTTCTACCTACCGTCAGAGGGCAAAGTGTTTGTCGCAAGGACAGGTGTATTTCTTGAGAAAGAGTTTTTAAGTAGAAAGACTAATAAGGTGAAGCTTAAAGAAGTTCAAGAACCACAAACAGTGAATGAACCAGAATTGGAACCTGAGCTAGGACTATAAGTTATTGTAGCTGGAGAGCCTGCTCAGGAAACACAAGTTCCATGTAGATCTGGTAGACCAAGGTTTAAGCCTAAGAGATATGGATTTCTCGTGTCTCAAATAGGTAATGTGTTGCTTATGGATCATGATGATGAGCCTACAACCAACCATGAGGCAATGAGTGGACCGGAATCCGATATGTGGCTTGAGTCCATGAAATTTGAAATGGACTCCATGTATGAAAACCAAGTTTGGACCTTGGTGGAACCACCTAAAGGGATAAGACACATAGAGTGCAAGTGGGTCTTCAAGAAGAAGACCAACATGGATAGGAATGTACCGACATTCAAAGGGAGACTCGTGTCTACAGGTTTTAAGAAAATTCATGGTATTGACTATGATGAGACCTTTTCCCCTATTGTCATGGTTAAGTCCAACAGAATTCTGTTTGCTATTGCTGCGTATTATGACAACGAGATCTGGCAGATCGATGTCAAAATGGCTTTCATTAATGAAAACCTCCTTGAGGAAGTGTATATGACACAACCCGAGGGTTTTGTATCTCCATTTGAAGCCACTAAAATATGCAAGCTGCAGAGATCCATTTATGGATTGAAACAAGCTTCTCGAAGTTGGAATCTTCATTTTGATGAAAAGATCAAAGAGTTTGGTTTTATCAAGAATGAGGATGAATCGTCTGTTTACAAACGGATTAGTGGGAGCATTGTTGTCTTCCCGATATTGTATGTAGAAGACATACTATTGATCGGAAATGACAAACTGACCCTACAAGTTGTTAAGAATAACCTAGGGAACTGCTTTTCTATGAAAGACTTAGGGGAAGTGACTTATATACTTGGTATTAATATCTATAGAAATAGACCGAAAAAGTTATTTGGTTTGACCCAAAGTACATATATTGATAAGGTGTTGAAACGGTTCAACATGCTTGAGTCCAAGAAAGGATTCTTACCCATGTCTCATGGTATGAGTCTCTCTAAGGACCAATGTCCTAAATCTTGTGAAGATAAGGACCGCATGAAGTTGATTCCATATGCCTTGGCAATTGGGACAATCATGTATGATATGATATATACTAGACCCGATGTCTCTTATACCTTGAGCATGACTAGCAGGTATCAGTCTGATCCCGGTGAGAGTCACTGGATTGTCGTCAAGAATATCCTGAAGTACTTGAGAAGGACTAAGGATGAGTTTTTTGTTTTCGGCGGAAGGAAGAGCCCGTTGTAAAGGGTAACATGGATGCTAGCTTCCAAACTGATAGGGACGATTCAAAGTCTCAGTCAGGGTTTGTGTTTTGCCTAAATGGAGGTGCTGTTAGTTGGAAGAGTTCCAAGCAGGATATAGTTGTCGATTCTACAACTGAGGCTGAGTATATCGCCACTGCAAATACAGCAAAGGAGGTTGTATGGATTAGGAAATTCATCGGTGAGTTAGATGTATTTCCTAGCATTGTTCGTCCCGTAGATCTCTATTGTGACATTAACGATACAATTGCACTTACTTCGGAACCTAGATCTCATCAGCACTCCAAGCACATACTTCGAAGATTCCATCTAATTCGTGAGATTGACGATCAAGGAGCTCTGAGCATATGCAGAGTGCCAATTGAAGAAAAAATTACGGATCCCCTGACAAAGCCTCTCGCACAGAGAAAGCATGATGGTCATGTTAGATCTATAGGTATACAATACCTGAATGGTCAACTCTAGTTTGAGTCTTGTGGATTGTATATTTGTTGGCTGTAATTTTTTATTTGATGAATAAAGTACTATATGCATTTCATTCTATATATTTGGCAAGTTCTTTTATTATGTTATTTATTTCTATTGTGGTAGAGTAACCAAACTAAAATAAATGTCCTTAGAGTGTTTGCTTCCATAGGTCAAGTAGTGACTTGATGTGAGAACCTATGATCCCAAAGCTTCATTCTTAAAAGATCCCTGGTCGTTGTATCATCTTAGAAGTTAAGGGCGATGATGATACCTTTAAGACTAGTATGTGTGTTGACTGATGACCCATCCTTACAGGTCATAATATTGTGATATCAAGTCATCACATGAGTACTTGTCATGAACAAGTTGTACTGGACAGACCCACCGTGAGAATACTTTGTGGATTATTATATGAACGCGTCACAAGTATGGATCAAGTGGCAATGGTGTTTGTGGTTCTTTGACATGAAGTCACAGCACTCAATGAGTGAGGAAGAGAACGCTTTGATGCTATCAAAAGTCCAGTCATGAGAAAGTTGGATGATAAAGATGGTTATTGGGTTTGTTACAGATCATTTGGGTGTTTGCATGTGAGCAGAGATAGGATTTGTCCTCCTATATGACAGGAGTTGCATCCATGGGCCCCTTGATGGAATGAGACTAAGAAATGCATGGCCATGCTTGGTTGAGTCAATATATGATATTGGACTCATCAATTTCTGGAAGTCCATTCTAGATCAAGAAAAGTAGGATTGAATAATTATGAGGGTGACACGATCTGTACCTCTAGTTCAATCCGGATATAAGGGACAAAGGAACATGACAAACTGATACATTGGTCAAAATGGCTTTCGAGTTTTAAACTCTTATTGCTTGGGGAGCAATGATGCATTGCTAGATGTCGCTCATTGTTTGTGAAGCTTTTGTTTGATACTTTCAAGATCAAGTGGGAGACTGTTGGTTCTACCATGGTGATCTGGAAGTGATCAAGTATGTAGCATCACTACCAACGCAGTATGAGCCTAGGGGTCACTTGTAAGACCCCCCCTTTTTTTTCTTTTCGACACCGGGGTCTTAGGCCCAGAACCGCCGTTTTGCGGTGACTCCTTCACGCCCTGAAGGGTCATCACCACAAAGCGCCGATTCTGCCGGCCAATTCGATCACAGAAAAGTAGCATAAAGAAGTCATGAAAACTAACTGTCCACAGAAAATCACATGTCATAATAAATATAACTCCACGAAGGGAGTGTCCACAGAATAATACATCAGAGTAGCAAAAACGGGCTTATGCCCGGTACATCATATCCTCACTACAAAAAGATCACTCATGCGGAAGCAGAAAAACTACTCAAGGTCGAGACTCACGGTCCCGGCTGTATGAACTCCGGAGCTAGACTGCCCCACCTCCAAGCGCACCGGTCTCTGGGGCTGCTCCTCCATGCTGGTCTCCACGATCCCCTAAATGATGCGGTTCGAAAACCGTTAGTCTAAAAGACTAAGTCCTATCATCCCCCGCCCCTTCCCCCACGGCTCCTAGGCACCGAGCGGAGAGGAAGAAAGGGGAGGACTTGAAGGTGGAGAACATCAAAAGCAGATGGCAGCGGTTCTATACTAGCAAATTCTATAGCATGTAAAGACAATAAGCTGAATTATGAAAAGTAACATTTACTTATGTGAAAACACATAAGCCAGGGGGTCTTCTGCAAGGCTCCCATCGTATAAAAAGTCCCATACCAATTTATACGTTGGGGTGTCGATTATCAAACAGCAGTAACTATATATATCAAGATTAACCTTAATTTATAAACTTGCTCACACAAGCTTATAGACTAAGGGGTCATTTTGCAGGTCCTAAAGTATAAGCGTCTCATTCCACTTATACTTTAGGTGTCAGGTTAAAGGTAACGATTATGCTATGACATGCAAGGGGGTATGATGGACATGCAAGTGCAACACACACACCCGACTCTGTGCACACAGACCTTTAGTTCCCCCTTTCTGGAGCCGTAACCTCCCAGGATACCTCCGTAGTGGCAGACGGAAGCGGTGGGTTGGGCCTCGCCCACCTCTAAACCAGTAAAGCACTACCGGTCAGACCTATCGTACGCCTCAACGCTTGGTGCACGAAGCGGACTCCTGCGTACTCTTGCCGGCTGGCGCACCGGACTTCTGTTGGCGAAGTGCTAACCACACTTGCTGAGTCAACGTATTGGCGTCGGTGCATCGACCCTCCGATACCGAAGACCCACCACCTTAATTTCCTTTCCTTTTATGCACATGCAAATTAGCGTAATCAAGAACCGAGCCGAAGCTCCCCGGACCAACACGTCCGTCTCAAACAATCGAGCCGAAGCTCCCCGGACCCAAAGTCCGCCTTTTAACCATCCGAGCCGAAGCTCCCAGCTAACATCCGGTTCCATCAGTGTTTGTGAAATGTGCAACCGTAATTACCAAATTACTCTTTTCAGCTTGTTAAACAGTTTACGTTAACCCAGGACTGCCCCCGGTATTCCCTGTGAAGGGCTCTCAAGGGGCACTAGGAACTGTGTTGGGATTACGCCCAGCGTTCCCTTTCGCAAGGTACTTATTTGTTATTGGTTGGTTCCCTTATCCATTACTTTCTCATGTTCCGATATGCTAATCCTAGGGTGATTTGACTCCAACTCTCCTTGGGTAGGACGATCTTTCGTCGGACCCGAACGCCTCTAAACCCTAGACAAAAACCACACTCTACTCACTCATCTTCCATAGATGCCACCCATTCTACATATCCTTCCAGCAATCCATCAAAACCCATCACACGCTCTAATTCATCTCCAAAATGATTTCCTGCAGTTTTGCTATATGCAGACCACCTAAGCTACATGACCCGTAAAAAGGGAAGTACATGAAATACTCATCCAATACCCCTATAATAATTACTAGAGGGCTAAAATGACATTCGAAGCATAAATCCAGAAATCCATAATTTTCCTAATTTGTCTGATAATTTATTTATTTATTCTAGTATCCAAAAAGCCCAAGTTTGAACATGAAGTAGTAATTTCAGACAAGATAATGATCCAATAAATTTATGGTAACTACAAAATGCATAATCAATTCTAAGGCCTAAGTCTTCAAATTTTTCAGTAAGGTTTGGGCCCTTAAATTTAATTTCAAAGTTACCTCATAAAAAGTCAATTTAAAAGATTTTACAGTAATAATGCCTCCAAAAATTCAGAGAAAATTCAGGGATGATTGTGATGGCCTACAAATACCCTAGAAAAAGTTTCATAATTTATCACTTAAGAATAAGGCTATATTTGATTTTCTCATGAACTTTCAAGTTTATGGGTTAATGAACAAAGTATACTAATTAGCCATCAAATATTTCCACAAAAATTCTCACATGATAATACTGAGCTAGAAACACTAAGTAGCAAGTTTCATGATTTTTCAATAAGTAATGGGCTCTTGCAAGGATTATTTAGTATGTAATCAAAATAAAGCACTTGTGAAGTAGATGCCCTAACTAGTTATCCAAAATTTCTATCAAAATTCATACATGATTAGCATAGCCTAAAACTACCTCTGTCAATGTTTCATGCCCTTTCAATGGGCAGTGAGACCACAATAGCCAAATTATTAATTAGGGCAATCCTATTGGTTACAAATGAAGTGCTACAAATATTGATCAAAATTCCTCAAGTAAATTATCAGAGGCTCAAAATATCCTAATCCCCTCACTACCCAAATTTGGTTAAGATTCAAAATGTTTAGCTAACCTAAACCTACACTACAAGTTTTAGGTCCTAAGCTAGGGTTAGGGTTTTGGGGCCCCTACCCTTTTCAAAATTAGCTAATATTTTTAACAGAGGGTTTTACACATCCTAGGAACCTCCTTGCAAAACTTGATGTTCATCCAAGGTGTTTAGGGTTCATGCCCTTCACAAGGCAAAAAGGTCCCTCCTTAGGGTTTGGCCTAGGAACTTAGGGCAAATCAATTCCACACTACCCCACATTCCATGGGGAGGTGCTAAGTGGCATAACAAGTCAGTGGCCCAAATTTCAGCCTCTGTTTGGAGGAGTTTAGGGCACCTATTTAATTTATTTAATAATTATTAAATTTTTACAAAAACTATAGAAATATTTTCTCCAAAAATTCCCATTTTTGGACACGCCCTAGGTATAGCTAGGGTAGACTCTCTGTCAAAGTTTCAACTGATTTGGGCTAGGGATGAAGTGTGGGCACTCAATTTAATGACTGCCTAGCCCTAAGGGTATGCCCAACAAAATGGGTGCCCTGGTCAGACCATACACCCAAATGGGTTCAAACAAATTTTAAAATAAAATAGACTCAGAGGGATACAACTTTCCTGTTGAAAGGTTTTCCACCAGAAGAGCCTAAGTATTTTTAAAAATTAAAACCCTTTAATGTATAATGTGTGACAGAATGAAATATTCCAGAAATAATTTCCTATAGTTTAGTCCCTGATGCAGCACGAATCTTGGCGCAGGGATCAACGGCATCCGGTCATCTTCTTCGTTGAGCCGATGGCCAGGATGCATTCTTCCTAGGCCGACTTCAAGCGGCTGCCGCCGACCATTCAGCCCCTTCCCCGGCCGGCCACCGCCACCACCACCTCCGTTGAGGTGGGGGCTATCGCCAGGCGGCGGCTCTGCCACCGGAGAGGCGTTTTCCGGCGGCTATAGCAAGAAAATTTTCATGCCGAAAGCCATGAAAATGCCGGATTTGATCGGGCTCAATTGAGCCCGAATCTTAAGCCTAAGAGGTCCTATGATCTACCCGAGGGTTAAGGAGAGGGGGAGGACCTTCTTGGCGGCCTGAATGCGGGAAGAGCGGCGGGATGCCATTGACGACGGCGGCGGCGCTCGGATTCTGCAACAGCACAGTGGGGTGGCTCGTCTCCTCCAGGTAAATGCTCTAAAATATTCCCCTTGGCCCCCTGATGGTGTTTAAATGGCAAATGGGGAAGAGGGGAGGCTGGTTCTTCAATGGCCATCAACACCATTAATGGTGTGGCTCGGGTAGAGTGGAGGGGGGCTGAATCCACCCCTTGGTGGCCGGGAAACGGCTGGAATCAACTCCTCTCCCCTAGAGGAGTTGATTGCAGCCATAAATGGTGGCTGTTAGCCTCCCTTGGTCGGCCTTCCACTCTCCCCTTCCTCTTCCTCAATTTCTCTCTCCTCCATTATCATGGAGGGGAGCTCCTTTCTCTCTCCTAGTCACCTCTGGTTGACTAGTCAACCTCACAAGCTAAATGCAGCCCACTTGGTTATGATGGTCATGGAATGGGGTTAGCCTAAGGGAGAAGTGGCTTGGGCTTGGGTTAGCCCTTTTGGGCTAGGTTTGACTTGACCTAAATGAGGGTTGACCTGGGCCAATTTGACCATCTGGGTTGACTCCATTGGGTTTTTAGTGGCCCATTGGACTCCCTTAAGGTCTAGGGTTACTTGAATAGGGTTGGTTGGGCCTCTTGGTGGTCACATGTCCCTTGGCAAGGGCACTTTGACCATCTAGGGCTAGAGTTGACTTGGGTCAACATGACCAATTGGGTTGACCCCTATGGGTCCTGGGTGACCCATTGGCTTCCCCTAGGGTATAGGTAGGGTTATGTAGGGTTACCCTGCACTTTGGAGGTCACATACCCTTAGTAAGGGTACTTTGACCAGATTAGGGGCTTGAGTTGACTTGGGTCAACCTGGCCTCTAGGGCTGACCCCAATGTGTCCTTAGTGACCCATTGACCTCACTTTAGGGTTAGGAGGGCATATGTGGGGTCCTCTAGGCTAGGAGTAGGTCAATTGACCATAAGCAGGCTAGTTTGACCCATTTAGGGCTAAGGTTGACCTTGGTCAGCTGAGCCTCTTTGGTTGACCCCATCGGGCCCTTTTGGCTCTAATGGGCCTCCCAGGGTATTAGGGGTGTTGTGGTAGGGTCTTGGGGTTAGGGTGTGGCCCATGGTCATCCTAAACCATTGCTCAGAGTTCTACTATTTGCAGACCATGATGATCTTCCACATTATGTCCCCTATCTCTTGGCCCATTTCTGGCTTCCTAGGATTTTGTCATGACCTAGTCATGGCCAAAACCACTCTTAGGGGTATAGTTGGAAATGGGATGTTACAAATCCCAATAAACAAAACAAAGATTTCGTCCCCGAAATCAAGGTTGAGTCTACGGGACTTACTACCGAAGAAAAGAACCTTGTAACATCCCAGCATGGCGCCTTGTTTGCTAAAATAGATTTAAAGGGAAACCTAGATCTATGACCATTTCGCCCAATCGGCAGACCAAGATCCCAATAAACAAGGATAAGCCCCCAATAAACAAAAGATAAGCCTCTATCTGCCTAGAGCAGCCCTTAGTAAATTAAAGCAGGAGAATAAATTAACATCTCGAGGGGTCTGAGAGGTATACCTGACTGAATAGCTCTGGGTATCTTTGTCGCATCAGGTCCTGCGGCTCCCAGGTATGCTCCTCCTGGCCGTGGTTCCTCCACAGGACCTTGACTAATGGGACCTTCTTGCGACGCAGGACTCGTACTCCTCGGTCGTCGATCCTAACCGGCTCCAAACGAACTGACCGGTCTGAAGCTACCGGCCCTTCGGTGGTCAAAATCTGCTGCTCTGGGCGTAGCAGAGCCCTCCTCAGTGAATAAATATGGAAGACGTCGTGCAGCGCTTCCAGCTCTGGTGGTAACTCCAGCCGGTAGGCTAGGGGTCCAATCCGCTCCAGGATCATGTAAGGGCCCATGTACCTAGGGCTGAGCTTATTCCTCCGACCACGCACCCGCGAGACTCCATGCATGGGCCGGATCTTCAGAAACACCCGGTCTCCCACCTGGAACTCCACCTACTGATGTCGGTCGTCATAGTACTTAGCCTGTCTACTTTGCGCCTCTAGCATCCTGTCTCTGATCAGCCTCACCTGTGCCTCGGTGTCTTCAACAAACTCTGATCCCAACACCTTCGGATCTTCATTCTGAACCCAAGAAAGCGGGGTCCGGCATCTCCTCATATACAAGGCTTCGTAAGGCGCCATCCTGATGCTGGACTGGTGGCTGTTGTTATAGGAGAACTCGACCAGGGGTAAGAGTTTCTCCCACGGTTCCCCGCGGTCCAAAATGCATAGCCTCAAAAGGTCTTCCAGCGTCCGGTTGGTGCGTTCTGTATGCCCGTCTGTCTGGGGATGAAATGCAGTGCTGAAGGTCAATCGCATGCCTAAGTAAGCTTGAACTGATCGCCACTCCGTGGATGTAAACCGCCCATCACGATCTGACACTATCGTCCGGGGCACGCCATGATATCAAATGAACTGCTCCACAAATCTCCATACTAAAACTCCCACAGCATCGTCCTTCCTGATCGGAATGAACCTGGCTACCTTAGTCAACCGATCGACGATGACCCAAATCGAGTCATTCCCTCTTCGTGATCGGGGAAGTCCGTGAATAAAATCCATCGCGATGTCTTCGAACTTCCACTCTGGTACCGGAAGTGGTTGCAACAACCCCGCAGGGTTTTTGCACTCTGCCTTCACTAGCTGACAAGCTTCGCAGTGGGTCACAAACCGAGTAATATCCTTCTTCATGCCAGGCCAGTACATAGTCTTCTTCAAATCCGCCGTCATCTTCGTGATGCCCGGGTGCACCGAGTATCTGCTGTGATGGGCTTCCGCCATGATATCCTCCCTGACCTGGCCTCCTCTCGGTATATAAGTCCGGCCTCTGAAGCATACCACGCCGTCCCTCATCGTATAATCTCCTGCTGTACCGTTCTCCAAGGACCAGAATATCGGTTCCAGATCGACATCTCGCCTCTGTCCCTCTCTGACTCTGTCCCGGATATCATCTGTAGCACTCACCGCTGCTAAATACTCTGTGTAAAGTTCGGGGTCCTCGGATGACACCAGTGTGATGTGCATATCCTCCAATCTCCTGGCCAACTCCATAGACATAACCTGAGTCCCGACTGCGGACGTGGCAGCTCTCCGACTCAATGCGTCTGCCACCACGTTTGCCTTCCCTGGATGGTAGTGCATCTCATACTAATAATCTGCAAGGAACTCCACCCATTGCCTCTGCCTGATGTTCAGTTCCTTCTGTGTGTCCACGTATTTCAGGTTCTTGTGGTCGGAATAGATATCGCAGTGGACTCCGTAAAGGTAATGACGCCAGACCTTCAAAGCAAAAACGACCGCCCCCATCTCAAGGTCGTGCACCGGATAGTTCTGCTCGTGCTTCTTCAACTGGCGAGATGCATATGCAATCACCTGGCCCTTCTGCATCAGTACAGCTCCCATACCCTGGTAGGAAGCATCAGTGTAGACCTGAAATCCCTCCCTCCCCGAGGGGAGAGTAAGAATGGGAGCCGAGGTTAGCCGATCCTTCAGCTCCTGGAAAGCTGTCTGGCACTGCGGGGTCCACACGAACGATACCTCCTTCTTCGTCAAGGATGTGAGCGGGAGGGCGATTCGAGAGAATCTCTCCACGAACTTCTGATAATAACCGGCAAGTCCTAGAAAACTCTGTACGTCGGTGGCTGTCTTCAGCTGCGGCGAATCCCGAATAGCCTGAATCTTTGCCGGATCCACTGCCAATCCGGCTCCACTGATGATGTGGCCTAAGAAGCCCACCTCCTTCATCCAGAACTGACATTTACTAAACTTCGCATATAGATGATTCTCCCGCAGTCTCTGCAGGGTCAGTGTCAGATGGCGGGTGTGCTCCTCCTCCGTCCTCGAGTAAATGAGGATGTCATCGATGAACACAATGACAAACACATCCAGATATTCCTTGAAGACTTGGTTCATGAGGGTCATGAACGCTGATGGTGCGTTGGTGAGTCCGAAGGGCATCACCGTAAACTCGTATAAACCATATCTGCTACTAAAAGCAGTCTTATGAATGTCCTCCTCCCGAATCCGAAGCTGGTAGTATCCCGACCTCAAATCTAATTTCGAGAAGAACTGCGCTCCCTGCAGCTGGTCGAACAGCTCGTCTATTCTCGGCAGGGGATAGGTGTTCCGGACCGTCAGCCGATTTAGTGCTCGATAGTCGATGCACAATCTGAGGGTCCCGTCTTTCTTCTTGACGAACAATACCGGGGCTCCCCAAGGTGAAGAGCTTGGCCGGACAAATCTGGCTTCCACTAACTCCTGAAGCTGGCTCCGGAACTCCGTCAACTCCTTTGGGGCCATCCGGTAGGGTGCCTTGGATGCTGGCTTGGCCCCCGGCACAAGCTGTATCTGGAAGTCCTGCTCCCTGCGCGGGGGTAACCCGGGCAACTTCTCCGCGAAGACGTCCTCAAACTCTCGCACCACCGGAATATTCGATATAGAACTCGTGGCCTCCGCCATCTCAAACAGCACCTCGTAGACCTCCTCCCCCTGTAAATAGGCCTTAACGGCCTGTACTGAAGATAAGGGTATACGTGAGGCAGGTCTTATACCTTCGATGATGATGGTAGAGTCCTCGTGCCTCACGGTGATCCTCTTCGCTAGACAATCGATCTGGGCATGGTTCCACTGTAGCCAAAGCATGCCCAGGATCAGCTCAAAGACTGGCATCCTCAGGACCGTTGCCGAAACTTCGAACGACTTTCCACCAATCTCTGCCTCCATACTGCAGTGGGCTGTGGTGAGTATCTCCGATCCGTCGGGTAGACGCACTCTACTCAATCGGCCTGTGAACCGTTCCACTCCTTCCAGCCCTTCTAGAAAGGCCTCCGACACAAACGAGTGCGAGGCACCCGTGTCGAACAGAGTATAGGCGGGCTTGCTGCTGATGAAGACTATACCTGTGATGATTTAAATGTCTCGGTACTTTATAACGGGTTTTCTTTCCTATTTATTCTACTCAGAGCAGTTCTACTTGTTGAGCAAATGAGAACGGAAATTTTTATTTAAACAATTTAAACATCTTAGCTTACCTGTGATGACCCGCTCTGGGTTTCGAGGCTATGCCAGGTCCAAGGCATATACTTGCTCCCTTTCCTGTCTTCGGTCTCCTCCCTGATTACCACGTCCTCGGCCGCGTCCTCGGCCTCCGAAATGCTGGGCAGGTGGGCCACCCTGTGGTGCTGGAGGTGGTGCCCCCCTCATAGGGCAGTTTCTCCGGAGATGTCCCACCTGGTGACAATGGAAGCACTCCGGCGGGGGATACACCATACCCCCGGGTCTCGGCATCTCCTGAATCCGGAGAGGTTGAGGGGCCAAAACCACCTGCTCTCTCGGCTCCTGCCTCACCTCCTGACGAGGCTGCTCCTCTATCCTCCTCCCATCTGGTATGGTGCCTCGCCGCTGATCATTTCGGGCCCTCCGGCCCTGATCCTCCGCTTGCCGCTTCCGGCCCCGAGTGGTGCGCCAATCGGCCTCAATCCTCTTCGCCATCTCCAAAATTTGGGAGATAGGCCCGTCAGATACAAACAGCAGGGCCTCCCTCAACTCCTCTTTTAAGCCCTTATAAAATCTCTTGACGTAACCTGCGTCGTCCAGCTGGTAAGAGCCCGCATACCGGGCCAAATGGTCGAACTCTCGGTGGTACTCCACCACCGTCCTGGTGCCCTGTCTCAGCTACAAGAACCGCTCCTCCAACTCATCCCTGGCCGACTGCGGAACAAAGTGCTTGTTAGAAAGTAGAGAACAAGAAGCGAAAAGTAGAGAGCAAGAGAACAAACTTTTGAATAATTGAAATTTTATTATCCAAAAAAAATATCATTTACAAAGGTATGGCCTCCCTTATATAGAATGGAGGAGATAAGAAAGAGAGTATACAAACAATGTGGGACTAAACATTTATAGTACTGGGCGGCTAGAATAATGGAGACCGCATAGGCCGCGCGGTTAGACAGGTGGGCTAACCGCTCGGCAACTCCAGCAGGGTAGAACAAACCGCAGAGGTAGAGCGACAGACCGCCCGGTCTACAAACCGCGGGATCAGACCGCTAAGCCGCTCGGTCAACAAACCGCTGGATCAGACCGCCAAGCCGCCCGGTCTAATACTTCAACACTCCCCCTCAAGCTGGAGCATAGATATCAATCATGCCCAGCTTGTCACAAATGCGGAAGAAGGAAGTAGAAACCGGCTTGGTGAAGATATCTGCCAACTCCTTGTCAGAGGTGACAAAAGGAGTACAAATCTGATTCTTCAAAATCTCCTCCCGAATGAAGTGACAGTCAACCTCTATATGCTTCGTTCTCTCATGGAAGACCGGATTTCTGGATATGTGTATAGCGGCCTTGTTGTCACAGAACATAGGGAGAGGACAATCATATACCTCGCCCAGGTCAAGCATGAGAGCCCGCAACCACTTTAACTCACACGTAGTTGACGCCATACTCCGGTATTCTGCTTCGGCACTGGATCTGGAAACAACAGACTGTTTCTTGCTCTTCCAACTCACGAGATTACCTCCAACAAAGGTACAAAAACCTGACGTGGATTTACGATCGCCTTTGTCATCCGCGTAACTTGAGTCTGAGTAGGCCTCAACCCGCAGATGGCCATTTTTCTGGAAGAGTAACCCTCTGCCCGGTGCTGCTTTGATATACTCTAAAATCTTCAGGGCGGACTGAAGATGACACTCCCTGGGAGCTTGCATAAACTGACTGACCTTCCCTACAGCATAGGCGATGTCGGGTCTAGTCACCGTGAGATAGATGAGTTTCCCTACCAAACGTCTGTACCGTGTGACATCAGATAGAGGAGGCGATTCATCCGTCCACGTTTTGTCTTCTCCAACAGCCATGGGAAGATGAGCTGGTTTGGCACCTGTCAAGCCTGCTTCTTGAAGAAGATCAAGGGCATACTTCCGTTGAGAGAGAACCAAAGAGTCAGGTTTCCGAGAGATTTCTATCCCCAAAAAGTATTTTGGGGAGCCCATATCCTTCGTGACCAAGTGCTGACGGAGGTGCTTCTTCGTCAAGTCCACCCCATCTCGGTCATCACCAGTAAGGAGAATATCATCCACATATACGGCCAAAACCACCAGTCCCGAGGCCGTTTTGCGAATGAATAAGGAGTGATCGGCCGAACTCCTTTGAAAGCCGATGGTTGCCACAATACCACTGAATTTTTCGAACCATGCCCGAGGGCTCTGCTTTAGGCCATAAATGGCCTTCTTCAAATGACAGACACGTGTCTCCCCCTGAGCAACATACCCAGGAGGTTGCTCCATATAGACGTCCTCCTGAAGATCGCCATAGAGAAAGGCATTCTTCACATCAAGCTGGGAAATATCCCAAGCCCGGTTAACAGCCACAGAAAAGAGAACCCGGATGGTGCTGAGGCGAGCAACCGGAGAGAAGGTATCAAAGTAATCAACGCCATAAGTCTGAGTAAAGCCCTTGGCCACCAGCCGGGCTTTGTAGCGATCCACAGTGCCGTCGGGGCGAAACTTCACAACAAAGACCCAGCGACAGCCAACCACATCAGTGCCCACGGGAGGAGGAACCAGGGTCCAGGTACCCCGTTCAGTAAGAGTAGCCATCTCCTCATCCATGGCAGACTTCCAATGAGGGAGAGCGAGAGCCTCTTGGTAGGTACGAGGAGTAGAAGTAGCAGAGATAGCCAAGGCAAAACACCTGCGAGAAGGAGAAAGCTGATCATAAGAAACAACAGCCGTGAGCGGGTGATGAGTACACGCCCGCACCCCTTTGCGAAGGGCAATGGGAACATCCAGATCATCGAGAGCGTCGGCGACGGGAGCGTCAGCGACCGGAGCGTCCGTGGCGGAGAAGGCTGGCCCGGGACTAGAGAGAGACGGCAGCGGAGAGGAGGGTGGAGGGTGGGTGGGGAGACGGACTGGGAAGGAGTGGGTGGAGGAGGAGATGAAGGTGGGAAAACGTCGAGAGGTGTGGAAGGAACGGAGATATCAGAAGGAAGAGAAGGAAGAGAAGAGGAAGGAGAGAAATAGGAAGCATTTTCGAAAAAAGTCACATCTGCGGAGACAAACTGCTTGCGGAGAAGGGGGTCAAAGCAGCAATAGCCTTTTTGAGTGGTAGAGTACCCCAAAAAGACACATTTGGTGGAACGGGGGGAAAGCTTGTCGCGGGTAGCGGAGGGAGCGTGAACAAAGGCCGTACAGCCAAAGACACGGAGAGGAAGAGGAAAAGGTTCCTGGTGGGGGTAGAGAAGAGAGAAGGGAGTCCGGCCGTGGAGGACCGTGGAGGGAATGCGATTGATAAGATAGCAAGCGAGGAGCACAGCGTAGCCCCAGTAGGAGCGAGGGACGTGCATCTGCGCCATGAGAGTACGCGCAACATCAAGCAGGTGACGGTTTTTACGCTCCGCCACCCCATTCTGTTGGGAGGTGTAAACACAAGTCGTTTGATGAATGAGACCGTGTTGGTGAAAGAACGCGGAGAACTCATGAGACAGATATTCCTTGGCATTATCAGAACGTAAGACTTTAATAGAGATAGCAAATTGAGTCTTAATCATAAAGTAAAAAGATTGCCATACAGAAAACAGTTCAGAGCGATCCTTTAAGAGATACACCCAGGTACATCGAGTAAAATCATCGATAAAAGTGACAAAATAGGAACTGCCCCGACCAACTGTGAGGGTAGGAGCAGGACCCCATACATCAGAATGAATAAGATCAAAAATGCGAGAGGAGCCACGGCCTTGCTTCGGCGGGAAGGAGGAGCGATGATGTTTGCCAAGCTGACACGCATCACAGTTGAGCGGAGAACTGGTGGGAGGTAAGTGGGGCAGAAGCTGTCGAATAAGCCGAGGAGGAGGATGTCCAAGACGAAGATGCCACTGAAGGAGATCGGTGGAGGAGGAGTAGGCAGAAAGAGCGGAAACATCGTCGAGGAAGTAGAGGCCGCCGCTCTCAGTCCCAGTAGCAATCGTCCGCTGGGTCCTCGGGTCCTGAAAAGAACAAGTAGTGGGAGTGAATAAAACGGAGCACTGAAGTTGCCGGCATAAAGTAGTAACAGATAACAAGTTGCACGGGAACTTCGGGACATAGAGGGTATCCTCCAAGCAAAGCGAGGGAGTGAGTTGAACCATGCCCGTCCCATGAACCGGAGACGGGGAACCATCCGCCACACGAACTGGGGTTAAGCGGTCATGGGTCTCAAGACGGGAGAAGCAATGAGGGTTGCCTGTCATATGATTGGTGGCACCGGAGTCAATCAGCCATTTACCTTGGGTAACGACGTGGGCACTACCTGACGTCGTGGCCACCGAGGCAGACGGCCTAGAAGAGGCGGAGGCCGAAGGAGCATCACCGGAAGGGCGAAGATGAGGATGTTTCTGCCAGCAGCGGTCAACAGTATGACCAGTACGATTACAGTGAGAGCAGAAGAACCGGGAGGAACCCCGGCCGCCAGAGGAGCTTCGGCCACTCGGGCCCCCCGCTGAGCTTGGTGAGCAGAGGAGTCCTGGGAAGGGGGGGAGGCCAACAGAGGCCGCTGGAGGAGCGAAGTAACGGCGGCAATGCGAGCCGCAGTGGCATCCAAAGTAGGAGATTCCGCCTCACCCAAGATCTGCTGGCGGATCATATCATAAGAGTCGGGAAGACGAAGAAGATAACAAACAACCAGGAGTTCCTGGAAGTGTTTGTGCTGGTCGGCCAAGTCCGCGGAGAAGGGGCGATTCTGGAGGATTTCAGCCCCAAGGGCCTGAACCTGCTGATAAGCCGCAGCTGGGGACATGGAAGGGCAGGCGAAGAGGTCCGCATAGAGAGTATAAATGCGGGACGTCTGGCCCCCCTTAGAATAGAGAGCAGCGAGGTGAAGCCATGCGGCCTTGACCGTCTCATCATGGCGAATGACGGGAAGGCACTCATCAGAAAGGCTGTTGGCCAGCCAGGTGCGAACAAGAGCATCACTCGCATCCCAGTCATCAAACTCAGGAGAGGTGCGAGGAGGAGGGTCATCGGTGAGGTGATGACGCTTGCGTTGAGAACGAAGGAGAAAGGTGAAAGAGACGCTCCAATCGGGATAGTTGGAGCCCACAAGCTTGGAAAGGGTGCCAAGGTTGCCCGAAGGAGGAGGAGGAGAAGGAGCTGCAGGAGTAGTGGTGAGACCGGAGGTAGTCATAGAACCCGGAAGCAGAAGAAGCCGCACGAACAGGAGCGGTTAGAAAAACAGAGGAAGCCGCGCGAACAGTAGCGGCTAGAAAGAGATACTGCGGGGAAGAGGTCGCGCGACTGAAAAGGCCGAGCGAACAGAAGAGAGAAGAAGAGCAGGTGACCGCGACCAAGATGCGGGTAAGAAAGAGACAACCCGCACGGTCAGGCAGATCACAGCAGCGGCTAGAAGGTGGTCAAAGGCTCGGCGGGGAAGAAGTCGCACGAACTGAGAAGCCCGAGCGAACAGAAAAGAGAAGAAAAGCTGGCGACCGCGACCAAGATGCGGGGGAGAAGGAACAACCCGCACGGTCAGGCAGATCACAGCAGCAATCCGCGAGTAGAGACACAATACACACGCGGACAGGGACAGGGACAGGCCGCAACGACTAGGAAGTCGGAGAGGCAAGAAAGAACAAGGAGCGCGGCGACAACGAAACAGGTCGCTGCGACAACAAGGAGAAGGAGAAAGTCGCGCGAACAGATTGGCGGACAGAACCAAGCCGCGCGGATAGAAACAGGCCGCGCGGATAGAAGAGAGGGCAAGCCGCGAATCAAGTCGCAGAGCGCGGAAAAGAAGCCGCGAACAACAGATGGCGCACAGAATCAAGAGGAAATGACCGTGTCCTCTGATACCATGTTAGAAAGTAGAGAACAAGAAGCGAAAAGTAGAGAGCAAGAGAACAAACTTTTGAATAATTGAAATTTTATTATC
This sequence comes from Platanthera guangdongensis, assembly GCA_039583875.1. NCBI lineage: Eukaryota > Viridiplantae > Streptophyta > Magnoliopsida > Asparagales > Orchidaceae > Platanthera > Platanthera guangdongensis. Next base: position 113,715,263 of record CM077159.1, on the reverse strand, counting down.
CAAAAAAAATAGCATTTACAAAGGTATGGCCTCCCTTATATAGAATGGAGGAGATAAGAAAGAGAGTATACAAATAATGTGGGACTAAACATTTACAGTACTGGGCGGCTAGAATAATGGAGACCGCATAGGCCGCGCGGTTAGACAGGTGGGCTAACCGCTCGGCAACTCCAGCAGGGTAGAACAAACCGCAGAGGTAGAGCGACAGACCGCCCGGTCTACAAACCGCGGGATCAGACCGCTAAGCCGCTCGGTCAACAAACCGCTGGATCAGACCGCCAAGCCGCCCGGTCTAATACTTCAACAGTGCTCTAGCAGCGTGGCCCTGAATTCCTCCCAAGTGATTTCTGCAATCTCCCTATCAGCGAATGTCGTGTCCAACAGCATCTTCCACCACCTCTTAGCATGGGACTCCAAGCAAGATACCACCAGGGCCACCCTCTCCTCCCAAGGGCATCGTATCCCAGTCAACATCTCGTACATAACATCCAGCCACTCCTCTGTCCGCACTGCCGACTCTGTCCCCAAGTATGATGGGGGAGAGAGTCCTCGGAAGGTGCTCATCCAGTTAGCCCTTGGGTTTGGCTGCTGGGCTGGAGCCTGCTGAGCCCGGAAGGCCTCAAGGATAGCTGTAAGGGTCTACCCCATGTCTGACTGGAGGAAAGGTGTGGGGACCATGGGAGGTGGTGCAATATCTGGGGTCTGCTGAGCTCCACCTTGTGGGGTGGGCTGAGCTGGGGGCTGCAAAACGAACTACATTAGTAGGTAATCGACTCAATACCTAATGAAAGTGGATAATTTACATGTGATTCCCCCCATATGGGCACACCACTGCTTCCGCTGCTTAGTTTGTCCCCAAACTAAACTCGTACGGGGGTGACCCAGGGTTGTGGACTGCTACTTTTCGATCGAGGTCTGCCTCTGATACCACTTGTAAGAACCCCCCTTTTTTTTCGACACCGGGGTCTTAGGCCCAGAACCGTCATTTTGCGGTGACTCCTTCACGCCCTGAAGGGTCATCACCACAAAGCGCCGATTCTGCCGGCCAATTCGATCACAGAAAAGTAGCATAAAGAAGTCATGAAAACTAACTGTCCACAGAAAATCACATGTCATAATAAATATAACTCCATGAAGGGAGTGTCCACAGAATAATACATCAGAGTAGCAAAAATGGGCTTATGCCCGGTACATCATATCCTCACTACAAAAAGATCACTCATGCGGAAGCAGAAAAACTACTCAAGGTCGAGACTCACGGTCCCGGCTGTATGAACTCCGGAGCTAGACTGCCCCACCTCCAAGCGCACCGGTCTCTGGGGCTGCTCCGCCATGCTGGTCTCCACGATCCCCTAAATGATGCGGTTCGAAAACCTTTAGTCTAAAAGACTAAGTCCTATCATCCCCCGCCCCTTCCCCCACGGCTCCTAGGCACCGAGCGGAGAGGAAGAAAGGGGAGGACTTGAAGGTGGAGAACATCAAAAGCAGATGGCAGCGGTTCTATACTAGCAAATTCTATAGCATGTAAAGACAATAAGCTGAATTATGAAAAGTAACCTTTACTTATGTGAAAACACATAAGCCAAGGGGTCTTCTGCAAGGCTCCCATCATATAAAAAGTCCCATACCAATTTATACGTTGGGGTGTCGGTTATCAAACAGCAGTAACTATATATATCAAGATTAACCTTAATTTATAAACTTGCCCACACAAGCTTATAGACTAAGGGGTCGTTTTGCAGGTCCTAAAGTATAAGCGTCCCATTCCACTTATACTTTAGGTGTCAGGTTAAAGGTAACGAGTATGCGATGACATGCAAGTGGGTATGATGGACATGCAAGTGCAACACACACACCCGACTCTGTGCACACAGACCTTTAGTTCCCCCTTTCTGGAGTCGTAACCTCCCAGGATACCTCCGTAGTGGCAGACGGAAGCGGTGGGTTGGGCCTCGCCCACCTCTAAACCAGTAAAGCACTACCGGTCAGACCTATCGTACGCCTCAACGCTTGGTGCACGAAGCGGACTCCTGCGTACTCTTGCCGGCTGGCGCAACGGACTTTTGTTGGCGAAGTGCTAACCACACTTGCCGAGTCAACGTATTGGCGTCGGTGCATCGACCCTCCGATACCGAAGACCCACCACCTTAATTTCCTTTCCTTTTATGCACATGCAAATTGGCGTAATCAAGAACCGAGCCGAAGCTCCCCGGACCAACACGTCCGTCTCAAACAATCGAGCCAAAGCTCCCCGGACCCAAAGTCCGCCTTTTAACCATCCGAGCCGAAGCTCCCAGCTAACATCTGGTGCCATCAGTGTCTGTGAAATGTGCAACCCTAATTACTAAGTTACTCTTTTCAGCTTGTTAAACAGTTTACGTTAACCCAGGACTGCCCCCGGTATTCCCTGTGAAGGGCTCTCAAGGGGCACTAGGAACTGTGTTGGGATTACGCCCAGCGTTCCCTTTCACAAGGTACTTATTTGTTATTGGTTGGTTCCCTTACCCATTACTTTCTCATGTTCTGATATGCTAATCCTAGGGTGATTTGACTCCAACTCTCCTTGGGTAGGACGATCTTTCGTCGGACCCGAACGCTTCTAAACCCTAGACAAAAACCACACTCTACTCACTCATCTTCCATAGATGCCACCCATTCTACATATCCTTCCAGCAATCCATCAAAACCCATCACACGCTCTAATTCATCTCCAAAATGATTTTCTGCAGTTTTGCTATATGCAAACCACCTAAGCTACATGACCCGTAAAAAGGGAAGTACATGAAATACTCATCCAATACCCCTATAATAATTACTAGAGGGCTAAAATGACATTCGAAGCGTAAATCCAGAAATCCATAATTTTCCTAATTTGTCTGATAATTTATTTATTTATTCTAGTATCCAAAAAGCCCAAGTTTGAACATAAAGTAGTAATTTCAGACAAGATAATGATCCAATAAATTTATGGTAACTACAAAATGCATAATAAATTGTAAGGCCTAAGTCTTCAAATTTTTCAGCAAGGTTTGGGCCCTTAAATTTAATTTCAAAGTTACCTTATAAAAAGTCAATTTAAAAGATTTTACATTAATAATGCCTCCAAAAATTCAGAGAAAATTCAGGGATGATTGTGATGGCCTACAAATACCCTAGAAAAAGTTTCATAATTTATCACTTAAGAATAAGGCTATATTTGATTTTCTCATGAACTTTCAAGTTTATGGGTTAATGAACAAAGTATACTAATTAGCCATCAAATATTTCCACAAAAATTCTCACATGATAATACTGAGCTAGAAACACTAAGTAGCAAGTTTCATGATTTTGCAATAAGTAATGGGCTCTTGCAAGGATTATTTAGTATGTAATCAAAATAAAACACTTGTGAAGTAGATGCCCTAACTAGTTATCCAAAATTTCTATCAAAATTCATACATGATTAGCATAGACTAAAACTACCTCTGCCAATGTTTCATGCCCTTCCAATGGGCAGTGAGACCACAATAGCCAAATTATTAATTAGGGCAATCCTATTGGTTACAAATGAAGTGCTACAAATATTGATCAAAATTCCTCAAGTAAATTATCAAAGGCTCAAAATATCCTAATCCCCTCACTACCCAAATTTGGTTAAGATTCAAAATGTTTAGCTAACCTAAACCTACACTACAAGTTTTAGGTCCTAAGCTAGGGTTAGGGTTTTGGGGCCCCTACCCTTTTCAAAATTAGCTAATATTTTTAACAGAGGGTTTTACATATCCTAGGAACCTCCTTGCAAAACTTGATGTTCATCCAAGGTGTTTAGGGTTCATGCCCTTCACAAGGCAAAAAGGTCCCTCCTTAGGGTTTGGCCTAGGAACTTAGGGCAAATCAATTCCACACTACCCCACATTCCATGGGGAGGTGCTAAGTGCCATAACAAGTCAGTGGCCCAAATTTCAGCCTCTGTTGAGGTGATTTGGTCACTGAAAATCAGAAATGCACTTTTTGACCAAAATGCCCTTATTAAGGTATAGTTAGGGTTGGGTCAAAACCTATTCAAAACATATCCAAATTAAGTGAAACTCTATACAGATACCTAAAATGAACCCAGGGACCACTCACCAGAATTTGGGAGAGTTTGGAGGTGTTTAGGGCACCTATTTAATTTATTTAATAATTATTAAATTTTTACAAAAACTATAGAAATATTTTCTCCAAAAATTCTCATTTTTGGACAAGCCCTAGGTATAGCTAGGGTAGACTCTCTGTCAAAGTTTCAACTGATTTGGGCTAGGGATGATGTGTGGGCACTCAATTTAATGACTGCCTAGCCCTAAGGGTATGCCCCACCAAAATGGGTGCCCTGGTCAGACCATACACCTAAATGGGTTCACACAAATTTTAAAATAAAATAGACTCAGAGGGCTACAACTTTCCTGTTGAAAGTTTTTCCACCAGAAGAATTTTAGTATTTTTAAAAATTAAAACCCTTTAATGTATAATGTGTGATAGAATGAAATATTCCAGAAATAATTTCCTATAGTTTAGTCCCTGATGCAGCACGAATCTTGGCGCAGGGATCAACGGCATCCGTTCATCTTCTTCGTTGAGCCGACGGCCAGGATGCGTTCTTCCTGGGCCGACTTCAAGCGGCTGCCACCGACCATTCAGCCCCTTCCCCGGCCGGCCACCGCCACCACCACCTCCGTTGAGGTGGGGGCTATCGCCAGGCGGCGGCTCTGCCGCCGGAGAGGCGTTTTCCGGCGGCTATAGCAAGAAAATTTTCATGCCGAAAGCCATGAAAATGCCGGATTTGATCGGGCTCAATTGAGCCCGAATCTTAAGCCTAAGAGGTCCTATGATCTACCTGAGGGTTAAGGAGAGGGGGAGGACCTTCTTGGCGGCCTGAATGCGGGAAGAGCGGCGGGATGCCATTGACGACGGCGGCGGCGCTCGGCTTCTGCAACAGCACAGTGGGGTGGCTCATACCCTCCAGGTAAACGCTCTAAAATATTCCCCTTGGCCCCCTGATGGTGTTTAAATGGCAAATGGGGAAGAGGGGAGGCTGGTTCTTCAATGGCCATCAACACCATTAATGGTGTGGCTCGGGTAGAGTGGAGGGGGGCTGAATCCACCCCTTGGTGGCCGGGAAACGGCTGGAATCAACTCCTCTCCCCTAGAGGAGTTGATTGCAGCCATAAATGGTGGCTGTTAGCCTCCCTTGGTCGGCCTTCCACTCTCCCCTTCCTCTTCCTCAATTTCTCTCTCCTCCATTATCATGGAGGGGAGCTCCTTTCTCTCTCCTAGTCACCTCTGGTTGACTAGTCAACCTCACAAGCTAAATGCAGCCCACTTGGTTATGATGGTCATGGGAATGGGGTTAGCCTAAGGGAGAAGTGGCTTGGGCTTGGGTTAGCCCTTTTGGGCTAGGTTTGACTTGACCTAAATGAGGGTTGACCTGGGCTAATTTGACCATCTGGGTTTACTCCATTGGGTTTTTAGTGGCCCATTGGACTCCCTTAAGGTCTAGGGTTACTTGAATAGGGTTGGTTGGGCCTCTTGGTGGTCACATGTCCCTTGGCAAGGGCACTTTGACCATCTAGGGCTAGAGTTGACTTGGGTCAACATGACCAATTGGGTTGATCCCTATGGGTCCTGGGTGACCCATTGGCTTCCCCTAGGGTCTAGGTAGGGTTATGTAGGGTTACCCTGCACTTTGGAGGTCACATACCCTTAGTAAGGGTACTTTGACCAGATTAGGGGCTTGAGTTGACTTGGGTCAACCTAGCCTCTAGGGCTGACCCCAATGTGTCCTTAGTGACCCATTGACCTCACTTTAGGGTTAGGAGGGCATAGGTGGGGTCCTCTAGGCTAGGAGTAGGTCAATTGACCCTAAGTAGGCTAGTTTGACACATTTAGGGCTAAGGTTGACCTTGGTCAGCTGAGCCTCTTTGGTTGACCCCATCGGGCCCTTTTGGCTCTAATGGGCCTCCCAGGGTATTAGGGGTATTGTGGTAGGGTCTTGGGGTTAGGGTGTGGCCCATGGTCATCCTAAACCATTGCTCAGAGTTCTACTATTTGCAGACCATGATGATCTTCCACATTTTGTCCCCTATCTCTTGGCTCATTTCTGGCTTCCTAGGGTTTTGTCATGACCTAGTCATGGCCAAAACCACTCTTAGGGGTCTAGTTTGAAATGGGATGTTACATCACACATAAGAGCTCTGGATAAGTTGGATAGGTTTGTGTTGGCCCTGCTCATATGTGATATGAGTGAAGGACCAAGCCTATGACGATCTGTATGTGGTGGAATTTCATTCTGGGACCCTTATTGTGAATGTAGGTCGGCCGGGATGAAGTCGACACATGCTAATGGAAATTCGTTGAGTATGGGCAAGGGGTTTCAACGAATTGTCTAAATTCGGTGAGTATTGTTGAAGACTCTAGCCGATTCACCGAGTTTCATAATGCTTATTTGCCGATTTGGAGAGTATCGTTATGTCCACTTCACGATTCATCATGTATCGGTTGGCCACTCGCCAATTTGTCGAGTATTGGTTTGATACTCACCGAATACTATCTTGAACCGATTAATTTCTGCTAAGTCCTTTAGGCTGGTCTGCGGGTATCGTGTTGGCTCGATTTTCGGTATAAATAGGATTTATACCGTGAATCGAAGATGGAGAAGCGACCTTTCATCCCGACCTAATTTTGTGACGGTTTCTTCTTCACGACGGAAGTGTTCCGCTCCCGCGATTTCGTCGTCGCCGCTGCTTCTGCCGACTGCCTCCTAACACCGTCGGCTGTCTGCCATCCCTTCCCGCCATCGGAAAAGGTTTCTAAGGCGTGGTGCTAGTCGTTGCCGCCTTTCCTTGAACGGATCTAGTAATCCATGGAGACGTTGAGGGCAAGTCTCTTTCCGACCTAGATCTTGTGTGAGAAGACTCTTGGGTTCTCCATGCTTGTGTGGATACTTGTAGAGGTATGGACACTATTCTACGCTCAGAACTCCGGTCGTTGACATTCGTTGGAATCAATCGGAGCACCTAGGTTGAGTATTGACTCAATCCCGCTAAGGTATAAATTTATTTATTGCACACATTATTTCTTGATTAATGGTTATCGCAAGATCCACAACTCTCTTTTGGGTTTTCCTTGTTTCCATATTCCGTTGTGCACAAATGTTGTGACGATTAGCAAAACCCAACACATTATGCATATTCCAAACTTTGATTCTGTATTATATATGCAAGTTTCACACCGAGGATATCAACGATCAAACCGTTGGAAATATTTCATTTTTCACCAATTGGTGTGGATTTTTATGCACATGCAAAATAAGGACTTCACTTGTCCAAGGAGGAAGATCAATACCCTTGTTGATTTCTTTGGAGCCATGAACATGAACTTAATCCGTATGGTTATGACCAGAACACTTTCCTCTCCACGGATCTAGCTTCAGCTCACAATCCGACCACAAGAATGCCTTCACAGCTTCCCTTCAGGGTTGGATCGGCCCTTCCCTTACTCTCCTATCCTTATCCTTCTTATGACTTAGGATCCAAGAGAGAGAGGAAATGAGAGAGAATTCCCAATCTCAAGCTTTTATCATATATCAACCGTCGCACGATAGATCAAGCGGTGGTCGTTTGGCCCAATTGGCATCATTCTGCCACTCAAAGGCCGCCTCAACCTTATCTTACACATGACAGACTTCCTCCAGTGTTACCTCTACCACCGGGAAGTACCGTTCAGAGACAAAGGTCGACTTAATTCATTGGCTACCACCGCGCGGTATCATACTACCATCGAGCGATATCTTCTAGAGATGTTGGTCTTTTAAATCAGCTGGATACCGCTAGTGCTAGCTCTATCGCCTGGCGGTAACCTCTTGTGACCAACTACCTGTTGTTTTTTTAGAAAATTTAGGGCATTACAATTCTCCCCTCCTTTAAAAGATTTTGTCTTGAAATTTACACTTAACAAGAAACAACACAGAAGTACAAAACAAATCAAATGTACCTCAATGGAATAGTTCAGGGAACTCTTCTCGTATGGTTTGCTCGTGCTCCCATGACAGTTCCTCACAGCAACAGTTGTCTCAATGGACTTTGACCATTCGTATCTCTTTTTTCCACAGTCGCTGCACTTCTGTGTCCTCAATACAAATGGTCTTGACTTTCGTCGTCAATCCACTATCGATTGGAACTTGATCTACAGCAAAAGATTTGCGTAGGCTCTTGTACAGCCTTCCACGGTATAAATATGTGAAACACACAGTGCAAACCTTTGAGTTCAGCTGAAAGATTTAACTAATAGGCACCTTCACCAATCCGCTCAACAATTTCAAAAGGACCAAGATATCTCGGACTCAACTTTTTCAAGCATCGAATCCTAGATATGCCCTTGAACGATTTTATCTTGAGATAAACCCAATCCCCAACCGTAAACTCCACGTTTCGGTGTTTGACATTGTAGTACTTTTTATGCCTATCTTGAGCTATCAGCAACTATTCTCGAATCAAAGGTTTCCTTGAAGTCGCATCTTCAATGTCTTTACGTTTATAAAGCTTTGATTCACCTGTTTCTATTGAATCCAATGAAGTACGACATTTCCTACCATATAAGGCATCAAAAGGCTATTATTGTAGGTGACTTTGATCATAAAGAGATGGTCCTCCCACCTCTTCCTGAAATTTAGGGCGCACATGCGAAGCAAATCTTCCATCATTCTGTTTGCCCTCTCAGTCTTACCATCCGTCTGAGGATGAAAGGTTGCGCTAAATTTCAGCTTGGTACCCAACAGCTTATGAATAAGCTTCAAATCATTTGACATGAAATGCCCATCTCGGTCACTAACAATGCTACGGGGCACATTATGTAATCGTACGATTTGTTTAACATAAGGTTTGGCTAACTTTTCCACTGACCCGCCCCTTCGATTTGGAATAAAGTGTGCAACTTTTGTCAACTGGTCCATGATCACCCAAATGGAATCATTCTCGCATTGTGATCTCGGCAAACCATGCACGAAATCCATAGATATATCATATAAATTCCATTTTGGTATTGGTAACGATTTCAAGAAACCACCAAGTTTTTGACATTCATCCTTCACTAGGGCATAAGTTTGGCATTTTGCCACATAAAGTGCTATGTCCTTCTTCAACCCTGGCCATAAGAACAACTTTTTCATGTCTTTGAATATTTTTGTGCTCCTTGGGTGGATTGTGTACTTTGTAAAATATGCCTCATACATCAAATGATCCCGCAATTTGCCAACATTCGGGATGCACAACCGACCATCCTTCCACAAAAGACCATCATTCAACGAGAATTGGGAATTCGACCCATCCACTATATCCACCTTATAGCGCTTCATGTTCTCATCAAGACCCAATGCCTATTGAATCCTGTCCACGAGGTCATATTGCACCTTCATCCAGTTTAAGCATTTATCCGCGCACGTCCTCCCATCAACACAACAGATGTACAAAGCCTCCAACTCACAAATTAGATGCTCATCACGCATATGTAACCAATTTACTTGTGTTGGTGCCTTCGACTCGGCTCATCCATGACTACATTTCCCTTCCCGAGAGTGTAATGAATCTCAAAGGTGTAGTCCCCAAGGAACTCCATTCACCTCCGTTGTCACTGAAAGTAAGGGTTAGATCTGAAATACTCTAGAGGGGGGGTGAATAAAGTATCTTGAAAACTTAAAAACTTTTTGCTGTAAATAAAAAATAGACCTAAGATAAATTAATCTAGCACTATCACATGCACAGCAAAACCTAACTATCACAGCCATAGCAAGAACAAAAGAAAACGAAGGCAATCAGACAACATAAGAATTTTATAGTGGTTCCCCTAAACTTGGGTACATCCACTCTTCTACCACCCTGGTAGGAATCCGCTCAGGTTTTTGATCAGGTGACTGCCACCAATGAGCTTTTGATTGGGTGCTCAAAAACCAGCCCAAGTTTTTTGATCAGGAGACTTGCAACTAAGAATAACTTTTGAAGGGAGTTAAAGAACACTTTTTTACAGTGGGGGTGAGAGAGTGATTATGTCTTCTCTTTCTCAAAATACAACTGAGAAGACTTTAGTGGATCTTTGATTGTTAGCAAAGCTCCCCCTGAGATGTTGATTTGTTCAAGAAAGTTAGAGCTTTACTGCAGGGTGAGTAGGCCTTCAATCTTTTGCCTTGACGAGAGGTGCTCCAGGAACTTCTTGACTGATAAAGTTTCTGTTGTCCTTGAAGAATCCCTGGAAATAAGAAGGAAGAAGACTCTTGATTTTGAATGGATGTTCTTCTTCTTCTTCAGCTTGATGTTGTTTCTCTAGTCTAGGGCTTGTTGTTTCTTTTTTGCTCTATTGCCCTTGTGTATCTTGTTCTCTGTGTTCACTGTATTCTGTATGTCGTCTGTATTATTGTGTCTTGTTGTGAAGGAAGAAGAAGAAAAATCCTTTTTATATTTCTGTGTAATCTTCCTTCTGAATTTTGAATTCTTCAGCATTGATCACTGGCGGCCTGGAGAATGTTGGCACCAAATGATTTCCCCAACTGTCCCATTGAAAAGTGACAAGTAATAATCCTGATGAAGACCGTAATCAATGCTTGCTTCTAACGATAATATTCAGAGAATATTTAAGCATTGATTACTCAGGAATTATTGCAATAGAATGAGGACAGAGGGAGGGAAATTTCCAAGTCTGGAACTGCACAGAAATCATTGAGCAGAGAACAGAATTCGTCGACCTAGGTCTTGAGTTCATCGAGCTGAGAAGTTATGTTCGTCGACCTGATAATCTTTGTTTGTCGAGCTGAGATCCAAGATCGTCGAACTAAGAACAGATAATTTCTTTCTCCAGAGCCTTGCCAATTGTGTGTGTTGATTTCGTCGAGCTGAGATCCAAGATCGTCGAACTAAGAACAGATAACTACTTTCTCCAGAGCCTTGCCAATTGTGTGAGTTGATTTCGTCGAGCTGAGAATTGATTTTGTCGGCCTGAGAATTAAGTTCGTCGACCTGACAATTAAGTTCGTCGAGTGGAGAACACGAATTCATCGACTGGAGTATGATTCTGGACTTAGAATATTTTAGATGTTTCTGGACTTTAGAATGTTGATGTATACCATCCAGAAATCGTCGACCTGAGAACCAAATTCGTCGAGCTGATATTTTGACTTCGTCGACTAGGGTTAGAGAAAGGAATTCTGGACTTGGAATGTTGATGTATAGTGTCCAGAGATCGTCGACCTGAGAACCAAGTTCGTCGAGCTCAGCTCAGAGAATTTTCTCTGAGTTCGTCGAGCTGAGCACGACTTTCGTCGACCTGAGTTCGACGAACATCGAACTCATTTTTTGAGTCTTTGAAATTTCTCTAAGTCTTGAGTCTTCTGCAGTCTATTGATGGTTGGTCCATGTAGTGTTGACTCTAAGGACATGGCCTAGACTCTAAGACACAAACATGACCCTAGCTATACATGTTGGGTCAAACATCCTAATTTAGTGAACCTAGCCCAAATCCAACTAGGGATCCAACAATCTCCCCCTATTTGGGTGAGGTCACTAATTACAGACAAACAAAATATACAAAGTAATAAAACATATATCTCGCAGGAATTTTAAAATATGCAGCAGGTATATATATACAAAGAGCTTTGTATCAAGAATATATACAGGCAGTTTTAAAATAATAGAGAGACTAAAAACAATTCAAAATGTTTATTTTTTTCTTCTTGGGCTCCTTTGGCTTAACCTCCTTAACTTTGTCACCAGGCTGTGTAAATATGATTTCCCTGTTAGGATTAGCTGCTTGAAATTTTGTCATTATCATGTCAGTAGCTCCAATGATGTTAAGGGAAGTGGCCCTTGGCATTACAGCTTCTGGATGCAGTTTCATATAATCATCAACATTAAAGAATTTATTATCTTTAGCAAACATGTTGAGTTCCTCCTTCCTGTATTTGGACATGGTGGAGTATTGAGAGGGATCTTTCCCTTCAGCTTTGCTTTATTAATCATGGATAGGCCAACCAGTTCCTGGAACTTGGCCATCCTTGTAGTTGTAGCTGTCTCTGGATCTTTAAAGGGTACGGGAGGGGAGGCAGGTCTTTTTGGGCTTTCAGCTTCTTTATGTTCAGTGATGTGTTGCTGCTGTTTTTGATGTTGCTGTTGTTGTTACTGTCTGCCTGATGAATAATGCCTCTGCTGGCTGCTTCCTTAAAAAGAGGACCTACCCTGATGTCTCTGATATGTTTGATACTGGGTAGTCCTCTGAGTTGAAGAACTTGAAGCACCAGCAGCAGGTGGAGGAGGAGGAGGAGGGTCCTTTCTATATCTCTGAGGAGGAGGTGAGTACTTCCTGTTTTTCTTTCTCTCTTTTTGCTGGTTCTTGGATAGCCACATCGATGCTGGTATGCCCTTATAAGGTGTGATTTTCTTCAGTATATAATATGGAGTGTCATTTGCTGGATTTGGTTTTGGAGCAGGAGGTGGAGGAGCCTTTCTTTTCTTGGAGATTTTCTTTTTCCTAGGCTCAACATCAGAGTCCTCTTCATCATCATCCTCATCATCAGAGTCTTGAGGAGCATCATACAAAGCATCAATAGCTTTTAGTACAGATTTATCAATGGGCTTTTCAGCCTGAGTAGGAGTTGGAGAAAGAACTAGAGGGGGAGCTAGAGCTGGAGCAGTAGAGTTGTGCATATCAGTGCTTTCAGCAACTGATTTATTTTATTCTTCTATGTCAGCCATTATCAGTTCATCTAGATCAGGCATTAGGGAATCATCCATGACAAAAGTTGGAGCAGGAGGGGATGTAATAGTGAGGGGATCAGCTCTGGGTGGAGATTAAGTAATGAGGGAAGCATCTTTTGGTGGAGATGGAATGGCTGGAACCTTTGTTATAGCAAAACTGGATGTTAGTTGCTTGGCAACCTTGGGGCTTATGGGAGATGTATAAGGGACTATAGCCAAAGATGGCTTTGTACTATACTCTGGAAGTTCACTCAAATAAACTGTATTAAAAACTTTCAACAAATTCATCAGATCAACTGTGGGATTGATAATATACTCACCAACAGTATCTATCACAGCCAACACAGGCTCATCCATTTCAGTATCTGAGTCTATTAAATTTATTATTGCAGAAGGATATGCATCTTCTGAAGAATCAGTCATGAAGGAATCAATTTCTGATGATGTTGTTGCTTCTGCTGCTGCTTTTTCTATTGTTGCTTCTGCTTCTGCTGCTGTTTCTGCTGCTGCTTTTGCTTCTGCTGCTATTTCTGCTATTTTTGCTGCTACATGCACTGGAGCTTCTTCTGAAGAATCAGTCATGAAGGAATCAAGTTATGCTACTGCTGTTGCTTCTACTGCTGCTTTTTCTACTGCTACTTCTGCTTCTGCTGCTGTTTCTGCTGTTGCTTTTGCTTCTGCTGCTATTTCTGATGTTTCTACTACTACATGCACTGGAGCTTATTCATCATGAAGCATCTCCCCCTAACTGGATGCAGAAGGGCCTGGAGCCAGTCCCCTAGAAGAAGAAGGGACAGGGGATAGAGCAACAACTGTGGCAGAGAGATTTTTGAGGGAAGCAGTGAGAGGAGCTAGAGCAGTAGTGAGAAGAGTTTGAAGAGTAGGAGAGATGAAAGCAAGCAAGTCCTTTGCAAATTTAGAGAAATTTAAATAAAGAGATTCTGGAGCAGTGGAGGAGTAGGGATTGTGGTGACCATAGTTAGAACAAACAGAAAATGCACTGGACATATCTTGGTGGGTGTGGTCAGGTGCAGAAGATGGAATTTCAGTTGTGGGGATAGATGCTTGATGTGGGGATGATGGGGGAATCACCAGATTGAATGTGTGGGAGGAGATAAAGGTGTCAGTATTTGTGGTGGTTAAATGAGGTGGAAGAGGGGATTGAGGTGTGGAGGGTTGTGGTGATTGGGAAGGAGAGTGGTGTATGGATTCCTGAGTGGGAAAAGATGGGATTTCAGTTGATTGTATTGAGGTGAGATTTATTTGAGGAGAGGATGGAGGTGGAGAACGTGCAGGAGATGAAACTGGGGTAGAAATGTGAAGTGGTTGTTGGTGTTGAGTTTGAGGAGGGGAGGGAATGTTGGAGGTGGAGGGGTACTCTTCTGGGGTTAGAGGAGTGGCTGTGATAGCCCTAGTGCTTTCAAAAGGCCTGGATGAGGAGGCATCTTTGGTGGGTGTGGTGATCCTCATTTCCCATCTGCCAAAGAGAGCAGAGGTGAGCCTTTTGGAGGCATTAATGGACATTGTTGTTGAGACCAAGTGTTACGAGGCCTTTTCCTGTAAAAAATGGCCAGTATCCGGCCGAAACAAACTTATTTCTTGTTGTTTTACTTCTTAATCAAATCAAACAGTAACTGGCCCCAGTTAATTCTTTTCTTTTCTACTAACGCAGCCATTACTGAGAACTGCTGCCTTGTTATATAATCATGTGTTGTGTGTTTGTCGAACAGCACTTTGCCGACCACATCAGCTAGGAACTTGTATTCTGCTGATAAGTTCTTCTTGAGTAGTTTGTTGGGGTTATCGCCACAGTGACCTAGTTTATTCAACATATCATTATATTCTTCAATATCCAGTTCGATGTCTTCCTCACCATTTAGCAGACCGAAAATGTCAATTAGTATATTTGGGGAGAGAGAAACGGAGGTACCCGAAATCGTTCCTGTCATTGAATCGTCTATTCTGGTAGAAGTGAAAACCCATTCTTTAACCTCTGTCATGGCAATCTTAATTCTGGGCGTCATGAACTGTTTCAGTTGTTGCTCTTCAAATAACTTCAATATTTCCACGAAACTTTGATCAGAAAACAAGAAGGAATCAAAATCAATGTCAAATCCTATGTCGAATTTCATTGTAGAGGAAGCAGTAGCCGGAATCGCCGTAATGCACCAGCAAGAGAGAAAACGATGATCAAGCGCAAGGGAACTGAAAGCGCGGGACGGAGGTCGAAGAAAAACCTAGATATAGGATTTTTCGGAATATGAATCGACAAACTCCGTTCCACGAAAAATAAATAATTCTTCGATCTGAGATCGACGAAATAATTTGTAGTTAAATAATTCATCGAGCTCAGTCTGAAGATTTGAAAACATTTCGTCGAGCGCCGTTCGACAAAAGTTTTCTGAAGCAGATTCATCGATCTCTGTTTGACGAACATAACTTCACTCACAGAGAGTTTGTCGATCTCCGTTCGATGAGTATCTCAAGAACATTTCCCAGTTCGTCTAACTCCGTTCGACGAACTTTGAAAAATTCGTCGAGTGCAGATAGAAATTAAACTAAAGCTTCTCCATTGATCATTCCAAGCTGATATATAAAGAACAAGTGATTTCTTTCATCCAAGGGTTTGGTGAAAATATCAGCTCTTTGTAAATCAGTGTAGATATAAACAAGTTTAATTTTATTTTTGTCTACACACTCTCTAATAAAATGATGTCTAATGTCTATATGTTTAGTCCTACTGTGATGGACTGGATTTAGTGCTATAGATATAGCATTTGTGTTATCACATAATAGAGTTGAATTATTTAAGTTGAAACCATAGTCTAGCAGTTGGTTTTGAAGCCACAACATCTGAGAACAACAACTGCCAGCTGTAATGTATTCTGCTTCAGCAGTTGATGTGGACACAGATGATTGTTTCTTGCAAAACCAAGACACCAATCTCATACCTAGGAACTAGCAAGTTCCTGAGGTACTTTTTCTGTCTACCCTGAATCCAGCAAAGTCAGCATCTGAATATCCAGTTAAATCAAATTCTAACTCAGTAGGATACCAAAGGCCTAGACTAGGACAACTATTTATATATCTTAAAATTCTTTTTAGAAAAACTAGGTGAGATTCTTTAGGGTTCACTTGGAACCTAGCACAAAGACATGTGGCAAACATTATATCAGGTCTGCTAGCTGTAAGATATAATAGGGACCCAACAATGCCTCTATATAGTTTCTGATCAACTGGTTTCCCATGTTCATCAGTGTCTATTACAGCATTAGTAGTCATAGGTGTTTTCTTTGCTGCGGCATCAACCATCCCAAACTTTTTAAGAAGCTCTTTAGCATATTTAGCCTGGGAAATGAAGATGCAATCAGGTAGCTGCTTCACTTGGAGACCAAGGAAGTAGGAGAGCTCACCCATGGTACTCATTTCAAACTTAAAATGCATAAGGTCAGAAAACCTCTTGCATAGTTTGGAATCAGTAGACCCAAATATAATGTCATCTACATATATTTTACTAATAAAGTTTGATCCTTATGGTGCCTAGTGAACAATGTTTTATCTACTATGTCTCTAGTGAATTTATGCTTTATCAGAAAGCTAGCTAAGGTCTCATATCAAGCAATTGGAGCTTGCTTTAAACCATATAGAGCTTTATGCAATCTAAAAACATATGAGGGATAAGTTGGAGAGATAAAACCTAGAGGTTATTCAACATAAACCTCTTCTTTCAATACTCCATTCAGGAAGGCACTCTTTACATCCATCTGATAAACTTTAAACTTTTTGTATGCAACATAGGCAAGGAAGATTCTGATTGCTTCTAACCTTGCAACTGGTGCAAATGTTTGGTCATAGTCTATACCCTCTTCTTGTCTATAACCTTGATCAACAAGCCTAGCCTTGTTCCTCATAATTACACCATTGACATCAAGCTTGTTTCTATATACCCATTTGGTTCCAATGACTGGGTAGTCTTTGGGTCTTGGAACCAAATCCCAAACTCTACATCTCTCAAACTGGTTGAGTTCCTCTTACATTGCAATGATCTAGTGGGGATCTTGCTCAGCATCTTTTATGGATTGAGGCTCAACTTGAGAGAGGAAATAGGCATGCATCACATCTTAGTTGAGTTGATGCCTTGTCTGTACACCTACTGTTATATCTCCAATCACTTGGGATCTAGGGTGATCCCTTAGTGTGACGAGCTCAGTGGGTGGAGTTGGTTCAGCAACAGTATTTGGAATTGATTCCTCTTGTGGAATTATGTTTGTTGTTGAATGAGGTTCGGCCTCTTCCAAAGATTCATCTTCACTGTCTTCAACAACTTGTGGAGGAGAGGGTGCTATAGCTTCTTGTGGAAGGTTTAATTCACCCATTTTCTCACACAAGTGAGGTACCTGCAAGGTGCTATTGGTAGAAATTACTTTCTCCTTGTATGACATGTTAGCCTTATCAAAAGTGACATGAATTGATTCTTCAATTTTTAAAGATGATTTATTAAACACCTTATAAGCTTTGCTTACTTGGAAATATCCTAGAAAAATTCCCTCTTCAGCCTTAGCTTCAAACTTTCTAATATATTTCTTGTTATTATTATGTATGTAACATATACAGCCAAATACTTTAAAATAGGTGATTTTAGGTTTCTTCCCTTTAAGCAATTTATAGGGAGTCATATTCTTAAATTTATGTCTTAGGCTTCTGTTCAGTACATAGTTTGCTGTGCTTACAGCCTCTGCCCAAAAGGATAGGGGCATGTAAGCATCTACAAGTAATGTACCTGCAGCTTCAATTAGGGTTCTGTTCTTCCTTTCAGCTACCCCATTTTTTGGGGGAGTTCTAGGAGCTGAGAAGCAGTGCCTGATACCTTCCTTCTCACATAACTCATGCATAAGAAGAGACTCAAACTATGCACCATGATCACTTCTGATCAATGCAACATGAGTAGAGTACTCAATCTGTATGGTCCTGAGAAAATCTATAAGAACTTTGAATGTATCTGAATTAGATCTCAGAAAGAACACCTAAGTGAATCTTGAGAAGTCATATACAATGACTAGAGTATAGGATTTCCCTCCTAGGTTTTGTACAGCAATAGGTCCAAAGAGGTCCATGTGTAGCAAGTACAAAATCCTAGGTGAATCACTTTTATTAACTGATTTAAAAATAGATTTATTTTGCTTTCCTAGTTAACAAGCCCTGCAAAGGCCTTCCTTCTTGTAGGGACCAGAAGGTAAGCCTCTTACAAGGTTGTCTTTAGATAGCCTAGTAATATTTTTCATGTTTACATGTCCTAGTCTTTTATGTCATAATTCATTTTGATTGCTAATTAAATTAAGTAGACAAATGTCTGAAGGTGCAGAATTAAAATCAACTAAGTATATGTTTCCTTGTCTATTTCCAATTAAAACTTTTTGTTTTTCTTTATTAGAAATAATACAGGATTTTGAGTTGAAGTGTACCTGATAACCTTCATCACATAGTTGGCTTATGGAGATGAGGTTATGCTTGAGTCCACTTACATATGTCACTTTCTTGAAAGTGACTGCTCCAATCTTTACTTCTCCAAACCCTTCTGACTGGCCCCAATTTGAATCACCAAAGATATCCTTTTGTCTCAGCTTGGACTTGTAGTTGTTTAAGTTGTCCTTGCTGCCAGTCATGTGCTTGGAGCAACCACTATTCAGATATCATTGTTGATTAACAGTTGGACAGCTCTTTTTCTGCAATGAAAATAGTTAGTTATTCTTGACCCAAGTTACCTTAGGTCCTTTATATTGTTGATAAAAAAAGCTTGATATCACAAAAAATTCAGGTTGTGATTTATAGCCTAAGGGGTGATATCTTCTAGGAGGAATTATCCAATCAGTCACTGGATTAAAAGGTTTCCTAGATTTATTAGAGTTGTTGTTAAAGTTATGACTTTTATTAAGTCTTTTTGGGTTCGACGAAATGTTGTGAGTTTGTCGACCAGAGTTCGACGAAACGGGATGAGATCGTCGATCTCTGCTCAGAGAATGAACATGTTCATTTTCTGTGCCACAAGTTCGTCGATCTCTGCTCGACAAACCATACACAGTTCGTCGATCGCAGTAAGATGAATGATTATTATATAGATTTGCGTTCAGCATTCTTCGACTTGAGTTCGACAAACTGGCCACATTTCGTTGATCTGAGTTCGACGAAATCTGCTGAACTTTGTTTTTATCTATGGTTTTCTGGTTTCTGTTATTATGATTTTTAAAGTTAGTTACTTCTTTTGTGGTTTGGTTGTTGTTCATTACTTCTTTACTCTTAGCTGTAATAAATCTGATGGGGGTTGATAATATGTTCTTCTTGAGAATGGGGGGAAAACTTGATGATGCACCCAAGCCAAGTTTATCATTCAGTCTGGCATTGATTGTGCTTATGATGTCCATCAGCTTAAGGCTTCTCCCATTGAGAGATTCCTCAAGTTGTTTAGCCTATCATAGTTCAGTTTTTAAAGCAATAATTTGTTCATTAGCTAGTGTAAGTTCTTCTTTTAACTTGGTGTTTTCAGCAATCAGAGTTTCTTGATTAGCTAATTTTTCCCTAAGTGTTTGATTTCCTTTTCAGAATTTATTAAATCAATACACATAGTCTTAAAATCAATTTTGAAATTATCAGAATTATAGTCAAAAGTGGACAATACCTGATCAGCTTGTGATTCAGAAGCTTCTTCATTGTCAGATGCATCTTCTTCATCTGATTGACTTCTGGAGGCATCAATGGCCATGAGGCAGACTTCCTTGGCCCTTGCCTCTTCTTCTTCTTCACTAGAGCTGGAGGATGTGGATTCATCTTCAGTTTCACTCCAGGATTCAGCTACAAAACCGTTCTCCTTCTTTTTATATTTGCTGGAGGAAAGCCTGCTGCTTTGCTGTCTTCTTGAATCCTTCCCTCTTCTTCTTTCTTTCTTTTGATTCTCTGGACACTCTGAGATGAAGTGTCTAGGTTTCCTGCAGCCAAAGCAAACTACCTCTTTAGTATGGGTTTTGTCATACCTTGGCTTGTCATCCTGCCTGGATGACTTTCTTCTGAAATCTTTCCTTGTCATTTTATAGAATCTCTTGGCAAAGATACTCATCATGTAACACTCCCTATCCGTCACATAGCATATAGCAGTAGGTCCGGCCCGGGCCCGACGCCATATACCACAAACAGACCGGGTGGTTACTTAATGGAAACCATCCAACCAATCCAACGTCCTACACAGAGCATTCTAGCGGAAGCAATTAAAATTGTTGCATTATTAAAGAACCCAACACAAGCATGAATGTCCACTAATACGCCAAAAGGAATGAAGTACAAATGCACCAGTACTGGCTTTATGGCCTTACAATAGTTTTCTCAAATTACATGTCTTCAGACCTCGGCACGCAGGCCGACCATACATGAATAAAAGAAAACACTCAAAAAATTAGGCCTTCGAGGGTCGGCTCAGCTACTTGGGCTTTAGCGCGCTATTTACCGCTCGGCTCCGCAGCACCTGCAAGCACAATCCACCGCAACGGTGGCAAACCAAAGCAACGGTCAGCAATGTTGAACAAATTATAACGATCCCGCACCAAATTCGGGGCGGAGATGCTCCTTCCCTGCACTTTATTAGCATAACCGGGCAGTATAAAAATACATTGCATCACAGGCATTGGCACGCACGGCCACCCCCCCTTGCTCTCAGGGCACATTCTCGGTGATCACAGTCAAAGTCCGCCGACTTACCACCGCCCCCAGGACGGCAATATCTCGTGAGCAATCTGGTCTTTCTGGCCACTGCCTAAGACCCTCCATCTATGCCAACGATAAGTGCCAAGTCACTTTAGGTCTCTTTAACCGAACGACATAGATCGGGTATGGTTCCACCTGACCTGTTGCTCACACCGCAACGTCAACTTAAGTCGTCTGCGCGGGTCAAGCTTCCCCTAGTCCCGTATCTCCCATACATATCACATAACCCAGTTATGTTCAGGTTGGCTCACAGGCCACCATGATGGCAGAACCACGCGTCCGCCCAGTTTTCCGAGTGCACCTTGGAGTTAATCCCCAAGACTCCCTGTTGCAATCTACCTCGTAGAAAAACCCAAAAAACAAACATTTGCACGGAGTCTTCTCCGGCCATTTATGCAATGCAGCATCACCGATCCAGACCAACTTGTCCGGGTAGGCTTCACACATCATGCCTATATCCGTTCTCGATTACGGACTCTACATGTACACAACGAGGACTATTCATATCTACACAAAGGAACGCCTGAAACTCACCGCAAACTCGCGAGAGCGGGCTTCCCTATGCAAAAGAAGTAGAGCTTCACATGCTCATGTAGAGAATCGTTACCCTAACATTCTTCCTTGGCCCCATGGAAATGTAAGCAGATGAAAAGGACCGCACTCTCCTTGCCTCCGTAGATCCGAAGTCGGTTCGCCATTTGGAGCTCCGAAGCTCCGCCGGTGACCGGATCTAGGCTTCTTCTTCCTCCTTCACTCTCCCCTCTCTCTTGACTTAGAAAGAGAATCACACAAGTGAAATGAGGGTTTCAAAGGACCAATCCCAGGTATATCCTAGTAGGAATAACCCCCAACCGTCGGATCCCAAAATAAGGAAACGAATGGCTACGATTCGTACTTGAAAAGTAAAACCTGGGCTGAACACGGCCTGCGACACGCCCGTGTCCAGGGCCGTGTCCCTCATTCGCCGTCAAAATCAACGCGTTACAAAAATAACACAGGTCCCGACACGCCCGTGTTTAACCTGACACGCTCGTGTTCAAACTGACACGGTCGTGTAGTTGGCCGTGTGCCCCCATCGACACAGCCCCGAAAACAACCCGAGACTCACACGGGTCTTAGACACGCCCGTGTCCTATTTGACATGCCCGTATCAAACCCGAACACTCCTGGGCTCCAGGCCGTGTTCACTGTCTCGACACTTTGTCGAGCGCAGTTCATCGACCACCCGACACGGCCTTGGACACGCCCGTGTCCTAGGCTGTGTTCCCTGTCTCGACACAACGTCGAGCGAAAATCGTCGACTTCCCTGGCAGATCGTCGACACGAGCTCGACACGCCCCGAGACACGCCCGTGTCTCAGGCCGTGTTCGCTGCTCGACAATCGTCAACTCCAAAAATTCGTCGACCTCACGGCCAAATCGTCAACTCGAGCCTGACACGCCCTGGGACACGCTCGTGTCCCAGGCCGTGTACCCCCTGCCAAATTCCAAATTTGTCCCAAAATGCCTCCCGACGCTCTTTTGAGTTTCAGGGCGTTACAACTCACCCTATCTTAAAAGAATTTCATCCTCGAAATTACATAAAGGAAAGAAACATAAAACTTAAACGGTACCTGAGTGAAATAACTTCGGGTACTCCTCAAGCAAAGTCTGCTCTCGCTCCGAAGAGAGCTCCTCTCGATCACAATTGTCTCAACGGACCTTGACCATCCTGATCTCTTTATTGCGTAGCCGCTTGACTTCTGAGTCCTCAATACGTACGGGCTTGACCTTCGTCGTCAACCCACTATCAACCGGCACTTGATCGACCGCGATCACTTGCGTGGGCTCTTGCACCGCCTTCCATAGTACCGATATATAGAATACATCATGTAGACCACTATGATCCACTGACAGCTTCAACCAGTACGCTGCTTCACCAATCTGCTCCAGAACCTCAAACGGTCCAAGGTATCTCGGGCATAGCTTCTTCAAGCGCCGCACCCGCGAGACACCCTTGAACGGCTTGATCTTCAAGTACACCCAATCGCCAACAGCGAACTCAACGTTCCTGTGCTTGGCATTATAATACTTAGCCTAGCGGTCCTGAGCGATTAGCAACCTCTCCTGAATGGTTCTCACCAAATAAGTAGCATCCTCCACCTCTAGTCGCTTATACAACTTTGATTCACCCGTTTCCAACCAGGACAACGGCGTGCGACGTTTTCTACCATAAAGGGCCTCGAAGGGCGCCATTTAAATGCTCGCATAGTAGCTATTGTTGTAAGCGAATTCCACCAAGTATAGGTGATCTTCCCATTGCTTTCCAAAGTCCAGGACACACATGCAAAGCATGTCTTCCATTGTCCTATTGACCCTCTAAGTCTGCCCATCCGTTTGCGGATGAAAGGTTGTGCTAAAACTCAGCTTTGTTCCTAACATCTACTGCACCAGCCTCCAATCATTGGACGTGAACCGCCCATCTCGGACACTCACGATGCTGCGGGGCACACCATGAAGCCATACAATATTATCCACATATAGCTTTTCCAATTTCTCAACCGGATCATCCTTCCTATGGGGAATGAAATGCGACACCTTCGTTAGATGATCTACGACCACCCAAATGGCGTCATTCCCCTTTTGCGACCTTGGTAACCCGTGCACCAAATCTATAGTAATGTTGTCGAACTTCCACTCCGGAATAGGCAAGGATTTCAAGAATCCTCCCGGCTTTTGGCATTCCGCCATCACCAAGGCGTAAGTTTGACACTTCGCCATGTAGAGCGCCACATCCTTTTTCAGTTCTGGCCACCAGAACAATTTCTTAACATCGCGGTACATCTTCGTGCTCCCCGGGTGAATTGAGTACTTGGTATGATGCGCCTCGTATAACAATTCCACCTACAAATTATCCACACTTGGGACGCACAGACGACCGTCTTTCCATAGTAATTTGTCCTCCACAACGAATTGGGAATTTGACCCATCCAGAGCCTCTATCATGAGTTGCTTCATGTGGACATCCATATCCAATGCCTGCCGAATCCGATCAGCCAGGTTATATTGGACTTCAGTCCAATTCAATACTGCTTTAGCACATGATTGCTTATCAACGCAAAAGATCTCCAACGCCTCTAACTCCCGAACCAACCGCTCATCATGGACCGACAGCCAATTGGCTTGAGCTGGGGCCCGGTGACTCAACGCGTCCGCAACCGCATTGCCTTTACCAGGCACATAGTGGATCTTGAACGTATAGTCCCCCAGGAACTCCATCCATCTACATTGTCGCATGTTCAGATCTTTCTGATCAATCAAATACTTCAGGCTCTTGTGATCGGTGTAGATATCAATCTTCACACCGTACAAATAATGTCTCCACAGCTTCAAGGGAAAAATCACGGCCACTAACTCCAATTCATGGACCGGATAGTTCCTCTCGTGCACCTTCAGCTCTCTCGAGTCATATGCTATAACGCTTCCATGCTGTAACAGCACACAACCCAAGCCACTGCCCGAAGCATCGCTATAAATCTCATAACCTTTGGTCCCACTCAGCGAACTCAACACAGGCATCGTGGTCAACCGACATTTCAACTCTTCAAAAGCTCGCGCGCACTCCGACGTCCAAACGAACTTATGCTCCTTCCTCGTCAAAGTAGTGAGAGGTAACGCTATCCGTGAGAAGTTCTCTACGAAGCGCCTATAATAGCAGGCAAGCCCCAGAAAGCTCCGGACTTCCGCTACCGTAGAAAGCTCAGGCCACTCTCGTATCGTAGCAATCTTCGCCGGATCCACTGCAATACCTTCCCCACTCACTATATGACCGAGGAACGCCACTGAGGACAACCAAAACTCGCACTTCGAGAACTTGGCATACAATTAATTCCTCCTTAGCGTCTCCAAAACCAAATGAAGATGCCTGAAGTGATCTTCCTCACTCTGCGAGTACAACAAAATATCGTCGATGAAGACGATCACAAAATGGTCCAAGTACACCCTGAAGGTCTTGTTCATCAAATCCATGAACACTGACGGCGCATTCGTCAGCCCAAACGGCATGACCGTAAACTCGTAATGCCCGTATCTTGTACTGAATGCTGTCTTAGGGATATCACTCTCCCTTATCCTCAACTGATAGTAACCAGACTTGAGATCTAACTTAGAGTACAACGTCGACCCGACCAACTGATCAAAAAGATCATCGATCCTTGGGATTGGGTACTTGTTCTTTTTCGTTAGCTTGTTTAACTCCCGATAATTAATACAAAGTCTCAAGCTCCCGTCCTTCTTCTTTACAAAGAGGACCGGTGCGCTCTAAGGCGATGAACTTGGACGCACAAACCCTTGCTCCAACAACTCTAGAAGTTACACTGTCAGCTCCGTCATTTCCTTAGGCGCTAGCCGATACGGAGATCGTGACACAGGCTTCGCACCTAGCACTAGCTCAATAGTGAAATCTATCTTCCGTTGAGGCGGGGCTCCAAAAAGATCAGCGGGGAACACATCATGGTACTCAGCTACCACTGAAATACTATCCAGCATAGGCTTTGGCTTTACAACCTCCACTAGTTTAAAGAACAGCTCTGCACCAGCACGAACCGCCTTCCCACCTGAAGAGCAGACATCAACGTCTTGCTCGACCCTTTCAAGCCCGTAAAAGTCGTCTCACGACTTGCTCCCAACTTGACTTTCTTGCGACCGCAATCAATATAGGCTTGCTGCTCCGAGAGCCAGTCCATGTCAAATATAACGTCGAACTCCACCAGCGGTAGTAACGACGCTTGCAGATCAAACTCTTGATTCCCAATGCGAATCTTAACACCGCAGATTTTATCCGCGCGCATTGAACACCCATTCGGTAACAAAACATCCAACTTGTCCTTCGCCATCGAAGAAGGTACTCCGATGCGCGATATGAATCCTTCGGACAAGAAGGAGTGTGAAGTTCCCGTATCAAAGAGTGCTCTCGCCGGAAACTCACGAATCAAAACAAATCCTAAACAAGCAGTGGTAAGGTAACATACGCATAATAAGTATTTAAAGAAACTTAACTTGCTACAAATTAAACCGTACCTGTCACAACATCCGCTTGTTTGATGGCCTCCTGTTGGCCAAGATTATAAATCCTTGGTTGAGCCGGAGCATAATGGGACGCGGTTGACTCCACCGCCTTGCCCTTATCTTTATAAGTTGCTCCCGGCTTCCTCTCGGACTTGGGACGTCCGCTCCAACAGTCACGGGCAAAGTGCCCTGGCTTCCCACAAGTAAAACATGCACCCGGGGTCCGACCCGTAGTTACCCCAGAAGCACCGGATGAAGGAGCTGGACCCGAAGTCCTAGCCTTCTTAAAGAACTTACGGTGCCCAAACTTTGAGTTAGCTGATACCTTGAACTCAGTCCTCTTATCACCCAAGCTCTTCTTCGCTTGAACATTCTTCATGTCCTTCTCCAAGGACCGGTCCGTGTCGACCAAGGTCAAAAAACCCTGCGTCATCGGCCCCGAGAGTAGTAGCCTCAAGTTATCTATTAGACCTTCGTAGAAACGGTTGGTCTTACGCTCCTCATTCGCGATGATGGAGCTAGCATACCGACCCAACCGAGTAAACTCGTGGAGATACTCATCCACGCTACTCTCTCCTTGCACCAACCTCTGGAACTCATTCTCCAAAGCTATCATCTGAGTCAAAGGGAGGTACCTAGCCAAGAACAGTCTCGAGAACTCCTCCATCGAGACGTCTGTAAGTTGCCTTCCTCTCAATAGATGCAGCTCCAAACCCTCCCACCACATCCTAGCATCTCCATCCAACAGGAACGTAGCTATAGTGGTCATCTGCCACTCCTCCGTCTCCGTCGCTGTCAAGACTCTCTTCACATGGGAGAGCCAGTCTTCAGCTTGAGATGGGGTTCCCAACGCCGAGAATACCGGAGGATTAAAGCTCATGACTTGTTTGAGCTGTCTCTCGGTTGCCCTCCTTGGCACCAACGGCTCCACTACTACCTGCTCCACTCTTCTCAGCTCAACCTCTGGAAGAGGTACCTGCTCCCTCGCAGGAGCGGGCTGCTGCATTTTCCTTGTAGGCTGCGCATTAATCATGGAACACACCGCTTCGGCCACCAATCGTATGGTCTCAACCGATGGAGATGTTGCAGGAGCATCATTTGGTGCACTACTAGCCTCAGAAACTCGGCATTCCGACGGCCCAGCACCGCTTCTGGTCACCTATAGTGGTACAAAACTCCGTTAAGCGACCAAACAAAATTGCAAAATGCAATTATAGGAACACGCAGGTTTCTCAAACACGTGTATTTTTCATTCCTAAGTGGACATTCATGGGTTCTTTTGCTATTATAACGATGACGCACACACATGTGCTCACCACCCTTTAAAAGAATTCGCCCACGAATTCAATTTAAGCCTGACCGAAACTAGTATTCTGATACCAAATTGTAACACCCCCTATCCGTCGCATAGCATATAGCAGTAGGTCCAGCCGGGGCCCGACGCCATATACCACAGACAGACCGGGTGGTTACTCAATGGAAACTATCCAACTAATCCAACGTCCTACACAGAGCATTCTAGCGGAAGCAATTAAAATTGTTGCATTAATAAAGAACCCAACACAAGCATGAATGTCCACTAATACGCCAAAAGGAATGAAGTACAAATACACCAGTACTAGCCTTATGGCCTTATAATAGTTTTTCTCAAATTACATGTCTTCAGACCTCGGCACGCAGGTCGGCCATACATGAATAAAAGAAAACACTCAAAAAATTAGGCCTTCGAGGGTCGGCTCAGCAACTTGGGCTTTAGCCCGCTATTTACCGCTCGGCTCCGCAGCACCTGCAAGCACAATCCATCGCAACGGTGGCAAACCAAAGCAACGGTCAGCAATGCTGACCAAATTATAACGATCCCGCCCCAAATTCGGGGCGACGATGCTCCTTCCCTGCACTTTATTAGTATAACCAAGCAATATAAAAATACATTGCATCACAGGCGTTGGCACGTACGGCCACCCGCCCCGTGCTCTCAGGGCACATTCTCGGTGATCACGGTCAAAGTCCGCCGACTCACCACCGCCCCCAGGACGGTAATATCTCGTGAGCAATCTGGTCTTTCTGGCCACTGCCTAAGACCCTCCATCTATGCCAACGGTAAGTTCCAAGTCACTTTAGGTCTCTTTATCCGAACGACATAGATCGGGTACAGTTCCACCTGACCCGTTGCTCACACCGCAACGTCAACTTAAGTCGTTTGCGCGGGTCAAGCTTCCCCGAGTCCTGTATCTCCAATACATATCACATAACCCAGTTATGTTCAGGTTGGCTCCCAGGCCACCATGATGGCAGAACCACGCGTCCGCCCAGTTTTCCGGGTGCACCTTGGAGTTAATTCCCAAGGCTCCCTGTTGCAATCTACCTCGTAGAAAAACCCGAAAAACAAACATTCGCACGGAGTCTTCTCCGGCCATTTATGCAATGCAGCATCACCGATCCAGACCAACTTGTTCGGGTAGGCTTCACACATCATGCCTATATCCGTTCTCGATTATGGACTCTACATGTACATAACTGGGACTATTCATGTCTGCCCGAAGGAATGCCTCAAACTCACCGCAAACTCGCGAGAGCGGGCTTCCCTATGCAAAAGAAGTAGAGCTTCACATGCTCAAGTAGATAATCGTTACCCTAGCATTCTTCCTTGGCGCCATGGAAATGTAAGGGGACGAAAAGCACCGCACTCTCCTTGTCTCCGTAGATCCGAAGTCGGTTCGCGATTTAGAGCTCCGAAGCTCCGCCGATGACCGGATCTAGGCTTCTTATTCCTCCTTTGCTCTCCCCTCTCTCTAGACTTAGAAAGAGAACCACTCAAGTGAAATGAGGGTTTCAAAGGCCCAATCCCGGGTATATCCCAGTAGGAACAACCCCCAACCGTCGGATTCTAAAATAAGGAAACGAATGGCTACGATTCGTAGCTGAAAAGTAAAACCTGGGCTGAACACGGCCTACTACACGCCCGTGTCCAGGGTCGTGTCCCTCATTCGCCGTCAAAATCAATGTGTTACGAAAATCACACGGGTCCCGATACTCCCGTGTTTAACCTGACACGCCCGTGTTCAAACTGACACGACCGTGTGGTTGGTCGTGTGCCCCCATCGACACAGCCTCGAAAATAACCCGAGACTCACACGGGTCTTGGACATGCCCGTGTCCTATTTGACACACCCGTGTCAAACCCGAACACGCCTGGGCTCCAGGCTGTGTTCACTGTCTCGACACTTCGTCGAGCGCAGTTCGTCGACCACCCGACACGGCCTTGGACACGCCCGTGTCCTAGGCCGTGTTCCCTGTCTCGGCACAACGTCGGGCAAAAATCGTCGACTTCCCTGGCAGATCGTCGACACGAGCTCGACATGCCCTGAGACACGCCCGTGTCTCAGGCCATGTTCGCTGCTCGATGATCGTCGACTCCAAAAATTCGTCGACCTCACGGCCAAATAGTCGACTCAAGCCTGACACGCCCTGGGACACGCCCGTGTCCCAGGCCGTGTGCCCCCTGCCAAATTCCAGATTTGGCCCAAAACGCCTCCTGTCGCTGTTTTGAGTTTCGGGGTGTTACACATAAACTCTTCATTGACTGTTGAGGCTTCAGATTCTTCAACAACCTTGAATGCCAGGTTATGTTCCTTCCTTACTGGTGGAGGTGTCCTTTGCTCTGCTGCTTCTCTAGATTTAATGAGCTGCTCATAGGACTTGAGCTTTCCCAAAAGATATTTAGTGGAAATCTCATTTAAGCTTATGGCCTCCATGATTGGCCAGATCCTTGAATCCCATGATCTTGGGAAGCACATAAGGATTTTGTCATTCACCTCAATGAGGGTGATGTCCTTATCTAAGGTCTTCAGCTCATTAATGATTGAGCTCAGACTGTTGTACAAATCTGCAACAGATTCTGCATCCTCCTTCTTGAAGTTTTCATATTGGGATATGAGATTGGATTTTCTATCTTTCCTCTCATCAGCTGATCCAGCTACCATTTGGTTGAGAGAGTCCCAAATTGCCTTAGCTGATGTGCATTCATCCACTCTTTGGAAAATGTCATCTAACATTGTTTGGGCCAGAATGTTCATGGCCTTGGCATCAGCAACCTTGGCTTTCTTTTGTGCTTCAGTCCACTCAGGTGGTGGAACTGCATTAGTGCTTGAAGCTGCTATAGATGTAGAGGTAGTTGCTTGAGGAGGACCTGTCAAAATAGAATTGTAGATGTCCTCATCAATAGAATTCATATATAATTTTATTCTTGCCTTCTAGATGGCAAACTTATTTAGGTTGCACACTGGAGGTCCGGTGCTTGCATAGTCTTTGTTCTGTGTCATGCTGTGAATATAAACTTAATAGAAGTAAAAGTCAGATCTAACACAGGATCTTTTGGTTCAAGGGTTAACTTGTACAACCAAAGGAACCTTGCTCTGATACCAATTGAAAGTAAGGGTTAGATTTGAAATACTCTAGAGGGGGGGTGAATAGAGTATCTTGAAAACTTAAAAACATTTTTGCTTTAAATAAAAAACAGACCTAAGATAAATTAATCTAGCACTATCACATGCACAGCAAAACCTAACTATTACAGCCACAACAAGAACAAAAGAAAAAGAAGGCAACCAAACAACAAAAGAATTTTATAGTGGTTCCCCTAAACTTGGGTACATCCACTCTTCTACCACCCTGGTAGGAATCCACTCAGGTGTTTGATCAGGTGACTGCCACTAATGAGCTTTTGATCAGGTGCTCAAAAACCAACTCAAGTCTTTTGATCAGGATACTTGCAACCAAGAATAACTTTTGAAGGGAATTAAAGAATCCTTTTTACAGTGGGGGTGAGAGAGTGATTATGTCTTCTCTTTCTTAAAATACAACTGAGTAGACTTTAGTGGATCTTTGATTGTTAGCAAACCTCCCCCTGAGATGTTGATTTGTTCAGGAAAGTTAGAGCTTTGTTGCAGGGTGAGTAGGCCTTCAATCTTTTGTCTTGACCAGAGGTGCTCCAGGAACTTCTTGACTGATAAAGTTTCTGTTGTCCTTGAAGAATCCCTAGAAAGAAGAAGGAAGAAGACTCTTGATTTTGAATGGATGTTCTTCTTCTTCTTCAGCTTGTTGTTGTTTCTCTAGTCTAGGGCTTGTTGTTTCTTTTCTATTCTATTGCCCTTGTGTATCTTGTTCTCTGTGTTCACTGTATTCTGTATGTCTTCTGTATTGTTGTGTCTTGTTGTGAAGGAAGAAGAGGAAAAATCCTTTTTATATTTCTGTGTAATCTTCCTTCTGAATTTTGAATTCTTCAGCACTGATCACTGGAGGCCTGGAGAATGTTGGCATTAAATGATTTCCCCAACTGTCCCATTGCAAAGAGGCAAGTAATAATCCTGATGAAGACCATAATCAATGCTTGCTTCTAATAGTAATATTCAAAAAATATTTAAGCATTGATTACTCATGAATTATTGCAATAGAATGAGGACAAAGGGAGGGAAATTTCCAAGTCTGGAACTGCACAGAAATCGTTGAGCAGAGAATAGAATTCGTCGACCTGGGTCCTGAGTTCGTCGAGCTGAAAAGTTATGTTCGTCGACCAGATAATCTTTGTTCGTCGAGCTGAGATCCAAGATCATCGAACTAAGAACAGATAACTGCTTTCTCCAGAGTCTTTCCAATTGTGTGAGTTGATTTCGTCGAGCTGAGATCCAAGATCGTCGAACTAAGAACAGATAACTGCTTTCTCCAGAGCCTTGCCAATTGTGTGAGTTGATTTCGTCGAGCTGATAATTGATTTCGTCAACCTGAGAATTAAGTTCGTCGACCTGAGAATTAAGTTCGTCGAGTGGAGAACATGAATTTGTCGACTGGAGTATGATTCTGGACGTAGAATATTTTAGATGTTTCTGGACTTTAGAATGTTGATGTAGACCATCCAGAAATCGTCGACCTGAGAACCAAATTCGTCGAGCTGATATTTTGACTTCGTCGACTGGGGTTCAAAGAAAGGAATTCTGGACTTGGAATGTTGATGTATAGTGTCCAGAGATCGTCGACCTGAGAACCAAGTTCGTCGAGCTCAGCTCAGAAAATTTTCTCTGAGTTCGTCGAGCTGATCACAACTTTCGTCGACCTGAGTTCGACAAACGTCGAACTCATTTTCTGAGTCTTTGAAATTTCTCTAAGTCTTGAGTCTTCTGCAGTCTGTTGATGGTTGTTCCATGTAGTGTTGACTCTAAGGATATGGCCTAGATTGTAAGACACAAACATGACCCTAGCTATACATGTTGAGTCAAACATCCTAATTTAGTGAACCTAACACAAATCCAACTAGGGATCCAACAGTCACATATTTAGCTCTTTCTAATGCAACAAGTATTTCAGGATCCTATGGTTCACAAAGATGTCAACCTTTACGCAATACAAATAATGTTGTCATTGCTTAAGATTAAATATCATGGCCGTAAATTCCAAGCTGTGAACCGGATAATTCCCCTTGTGCACTTTTAGTTGGCGAGAGCCATAAGCAATCACATGGCCAGATTGCAGAAGAACGCATCCAAAGCCGCTTCCTGAGGCATCTCTATAAATTTCAAAGCCTTTTGTTATACATGGAGAGCACAACACAAGAATCGTGGTAGAACGACTCTTCAACTTCTCAAAAGCATGCGCGCACTTTGGCATCCAAATAAACTTCTGATTCTTCCTTGTCAATGTAGTGAGAGTTAAAGCAATCCTCAAAAAGTTCTCGATGAAGCGCCTATAATAGCTAGCAAGTCCAAGTAAACTCTTGACTTACACTACAGAAGCAAGTATAAGCCACTCTTGTATCGCAACTATCTTTGTCGGATACACAACAATACCCTCTTAAATAATTACATGACCAAGAAAAGCCACCGACGATAGCCAAAATAACACTAAGAGAACTTAGCATATATTTCATTCCTTCTCAGGGTAGCAGAACCAATCTCAAATAATTCGCATGATCCTCTTCTGACTGAGAGTATACCAGTATGTCATCAATAAAGAATGACAAAAAGGTCCAAGCACTCTCTAAAGGTCTTATGCATCAAGTCAATAAACACTGATGTCGCATTAGTGAGCCCAAAAGGCATCACAATAAATTCATAATGCCTATAGAGTGTACCAAACGATGTCTTGAGAATATCACTTTCTTGAATTCTCAACTGTTAATAGCTGGACTTCAAATCCAACTTTGAATAAACAGTCGATCCAACCATCGAATCAAACAAATCATCAATTCACTGAATCAGATACTTATCCTTCTGTCAGCTTGTTCAGTTCACGATAGTCAATGCATTGATGTAAGATTTTGTCCTTCTTCTTCATAAAGAGGATCGGTGTACTCCAGGGAGACATACTTGGACGTATATAGCATTGATCTAGCCATTCCTACAACTGAACCTTCAGTCCCGCATCTTCTTTCACATTACATGGTACGGTGAGCATGACATAGGTTTCGCACCTGGCTACAAATCAATCGTGCAATCAATATCTCTCTGGGATGGAAGTCCGGGGAGATCCTTAGGAAATACATCTCTAAACTCCAACACAAATGGAGCATCACTCAAACTGGGCTTTGGCGCTACAAACTTTAACATCGTGAATAATAATTCTGTGCCCTTCCGAACCACCTTAACTACCTGAAGATCAAACATAAATATCTTGCTTGATCCTCGCATACCCGCGAACTTAGTCTCAAGTTCGGAGTTTTCCCCAGTATGACCTCCTTTGAGTTGCAATCAATACAGCCATGCTGCTCTGAGAGCCAGCCCATGCCAAAGATAACAACAAACTCAGATATCGACAGCACATATGCTTCTAAGCCAAAAATGACTTCCTATCCACACCTTAACACATCAGGCTCTATCTGTGCACATCAAGCACTCGTTAGGTAGCAATATATTCACTCCATCTATCGATACAAAAGAAGTCACTCTAATATGCACCATGAAGTCCTCAAAAAGAAAGGAATGAGAGGCTTCTGTATCGAACAGTGCTCTCGTTGGACAATCCAAAATCAGGACAAAGCCTATTTCAAACAAGTTAAACAATGCACAAGGTATCAAGTATAAAAATCAGTTAAAATTGTATCCTAACTCATATATATTACTACGTCACTTTGTTTAATGGCCTCTTGTTGGGCAAGATTGTATACTCGGGGCTGTGCTGGAGTATAATGGGAAGCAGTCGACTCTGCTGCCTTCCCTTTCTCTGCATAATAGACACCAGTCTTTTTCTCCGTCCTTGGAGTACTACTAGGACACTCTCGGCATATGTGTCCCGGCTTGCCACAAGTATAACAAATAATTGTGCCTCGCCTAGAAGTCACGCCAGATACAATAGAAGAAGGAGCTAGTCTAGAAGATTTGGACTTCTTATTCCACCTTCGATACCCAATCTTTGAAGAGTTTGGTACTTTAAACTCTGGCTTGTTTACTACCAAGTCATTTTTAAACTGTGCGCCCTTTATATCTTGCTCAATGGATCGTGATGTGTTGACCAATGTCAGAAAACCCATATGTAATCGGACCTGAGAGAAGCAACCTCAGATCATCTCGCAGTCTTTCATAGAACCAATTGGTCTTTCGTTCCTTATCTACAAACGCAAAGCCTTCATACCACCCCAATCATGTAAACTCATGCAAGTATTCATCCACGGAACTATAGCCCTAAGCTAACCTCTAGAATTTATTTTCCAATGCAATCCACTGTGTAGATGGAAGATATCTCTCTGGGAAGAGCCTCGATAACTCCTCCATCGAGATCTCAATCAGCAGCCTACCAGCAAACTAGTGCAGCTCTAACCCATCTTACCATATCCTCGCCTCTCCATCTAATAAGAAGGTAGCTATAGTGACTTTATGCCACTCCTCTGTTTCTGTTGCTGTCATAGTTCTCTTTATTCTCGAGAGTCAATCTTCAGCTTGTGTTGGGGTTCCAGTACCGGCAAACACAGGAGGGTTGAAACTCATCACATGTTTCAATTATTTTTTCATTTCTCGTCTTGTGGCCACTGGCTCCACGACCACATGTCTGACTGCAACATGCTCAATTACGCCAACTGGCTCATGGGACACCCCAGGAGTAGGAGGTTGTACTTGCCCTCTTGGTTGCGCATTGATTAATACGGACACGGCTTCAGCAATCAACTGTATCATTTCAGCAGAAGGATGAGGTGTAGGCACCTCATTTAGTGCATTATTCTCCACAAAATTCTGGGGTTCAGGCTGCCCCGCACCACTTCTAGTCGCCTATAATCATGAAACAAAGAATTAATCAACCAACAATATTGCAAAATGTAATTATAGGAACACATAATTTCCTTACACATTTGTATTTTCATTCATAAGTGGACATTCATGGGTTCTTTCATATTGTAATGGTAGCGCACATACACATGCTCACCGCCCCTTAAAAGAATTCGACCACGAATTCGAATAAGAAAGACTGACACTAGAAGCTGATACCAAATTGTAAGACCTCCATCCGTCACGAAGAATATAACAGAAGGTCTGGTCGGGGCCCCATGGTATAGTACATGGACAGTCAGCGGAGTTACGCATTAAACCATAATATTCACGCATCCAAACTCAAAGTGAATTCTAACGGAAGTATTTAAATTTTCTTAGAACCCAAATACAGGAATGTCCACTAACAACACCATATGAATGATATTTAAAATACACAAAGTGTTTTGACATTAAGACCTTACAATTGTTCTCTTCACAAATGTATATTATATACATCGGCACACAGGCCGTCCATATATGAAAAAAAGATTTGTCTTTGGGCCTTCGAGGGTCAGCCAACATAGCGTATGGGACTTCAGCCCGCTACTTTCCACTTGGCTCTCAAGCTCCGACATAAGCATGGACCACCAAGATGTGGCAAAACAAGGCAACATCCAGCATTAGCTGACCAAATTATAACAACCCACCCCTCACTCGGGGCAGCGGTGCTCCTTCCCTACAAACAGTAGTATATATCTCTCTTAGCATCAAAACTTGCAATTTAAGCACTATTCACCACAGACGTTGGCATACACTGCCACACGCCCTGTGCAATCAGGGCACATTTTTGGTGTTTTGAGATTCAAGCACCATCACCGTACTCAGTGACGGTCCATATTTGAGCATTCTCTTTTGGTGTGTTGAGATTCAAGCCCCGCCTATTTGAGCATTTCTAGTCTTTTCGGCCTGAAGCCTATGACTCACCCGTTTGTCGTAGCTCTATTACCTTGAGATATAATCCAGTGACTAACTCCAAGTCAATCGACATAGGGTGGGTATAGGTTAGCCACAACCCGTTGCTCAAACTATTAGGCTCGCAAGCCACGACGCGATGTAGCCTCCACTTATCCATTCATACAATACATAACCGCGTTATGTTTCAAGGTTATCTCTCACGGCCACCATAGAGGAGCAATTTATACTCACAACTCCACATATTGGCCCATAGTCCCTATGAGACAGGCCTCATAAATAGCTCTCTGGGAGCTACCAACAGTGGTAGCACTACCACCGTGTGGTAGGGGATAGAACATTATTTCTTCCCCAAACTTTGGGTATTTTTTTGGAGACCAAGTCCAGTACTCTCACTGCAGCAACTTGCATACCACTGACTCCATAAACTACATATTTAATCACAGAGTCTTCTTCGACACGCAAATTAATCATCACCAATCTAGACCAACCTGTCTAGATGGGATTCACACAGTATGTCTATTTTGTACTTCGATGCCAAATTTTATATTTAAGTTTTATACCAGGGATATCAACGATCAACCTGTTGGAAATCTCTTATTCTTCACTAAATGGTGAGGATTTCCATACACATGTAAAATAAGGACTTCACTTATCTAAGGAGGAAGATAGTTACCCTTGTAGATTTCTTTGGAGCCATGAACACGAACTTGATCTTGATGGAAATGACCGCAGCGCTTCCCTCTCCATGGGTCTAGCTTCAGCTTACAAATCCAACCACAAGAATGCCTTCACTGCTACCCTTCAGGGCCGGATCAGCCTTTCCCTTGCTCTCTTATCCTTCTCCTTCTTCTACCTACGGATCCAAGAGAGAGAGAGAGAGAGAGATAGAAAATGAGAAAGAATTCTCAATCACAAGCTTTTATCATACCGCTACCGTCACGTGTTACCTTGCTACTGCCGCGTGATAGCTCAAGTGGTGGTCGTTTGGCCCAATCAGTGCCTTTTTGTCGCTCAAAGACTGCTTCAACCTTATCCTACACATGGCACACTACCTCCAGCGTTATCTCTACCGCCGAGCGGTACCATCCAGATACAAAGGTCGACTTAATTCATTGGCTACCGCTGCGCGATAACATACTACCATCAAGCGATACCTTCCAGATACATTGGTATTTTAAATTAGTTGGATACCGCCAGCGCTAGCTCTACCGTCTGGCTTTAACCTCTAGTGACCAACTACCTACATTGTTCAGGAAATTTGGGGCATTACACTTCCAGCATAACACGTTGAAGAAGGAGAATAGTCAGATAATAAAATGCTGGATGAGTACTTGAACCTGAAGTCTATAAAAAAGTAGAAAGTGGGTGTTATTACTGAGGGAGAGCCTCACTTTTTGCTCCCAGCTCAAGGTGCTGAAATGGTTAGTGTGCATCCAGAGGTTGACGATGTAACCCACATTGGGTTGGGATTCCAAAAGGGCCAAATAGTAATTTCTAGAAAATGGATGAGTGTAATCTCAAACATCAAAGGCTGATCTTGAGGAGAAATCTTTGAAGAAGTCAGAAAGAGGGAGAGTAAGAGTGTGAATGTGTGAATTCCTTGAGTTAGAGAGTGTTAGAGTGTAAATGTGTGAATACTGAGTCTGATAAAAGGTTGGCTGAGTAAAGGAAGTTGTAGCTTTACAAGAATGATGCAAATGTAATCTTTGCTCTAAATGTCTAAACACATTTGATTGAACATTTAAATATATATATGATATCTTGAATGTTTCTCTAAAATATTCTGAATATTGCCATAATCTTAATCTTTATGGTAAATTATCAGTATTTTCTCTATTATTTATTGTGTCACTGAGTGGGCTCTGACTTCTTAAAATAGGGGAATTGTTGGGAACATTGCCTATAATATTTTAGATTGCTCCACATAATGATAAGTACATTTTGTATCTTATGATAATTTGATGTGACATGTGTAAGCATAGTAAAAATCATCTTGAATGAGTCAGGAGGTCAGTTAAGGCCAAGAGAATGGTTTTCTAATTCATAGAAATTGATTAAGCACAAAGGCGGTGCTAAGGAGAAAAGTCATTATGTTCAGATAAATAAAATGGTATAATAATAATCATCACAAAGAAGCAAAAAATATTCTAAGTTATAATGTGTCATATTGACTGCTCAAGCGCCATGTGAAGCCTCAACTTATAGAAGATTACGATAAGTGAAGGAAGGACTCTGGGCATCGTGTTAAGGCAAGATGATGTAGTATTATTTCGCTAAACAAAGTGCCATGACAACAGTCAACACAAAGAAGCAGAAAATATTCTAAGTAAAATATCATTGCCTGTGCAACACTCACACAATGATGTCATTAGGGTGACACTCAAAGGAAAAAAGAAAGGCGTGATTTCAACTCACAAAGGCGTGCAAAAACATCATGCAACAATATTACTATGTCAACTCACAAAGGTGTGATTTCAAATTGAAGGAGGCGTAAAAATAAAATATCAAATCAATCTTTTCTAGAAAGTACTCTGACATAATTTTTCTAATGTTTCGACCGTTAGAATTATTAGACTTATAAAGGAGAAGAGAAGGGTCGCAAACCTTAGAAGTGTGAACTTAACAAACTCTACAAGACGGCTGTCAAAATATAATAAAACAGAAAACTCGGTTATAGGCTAAGAAAGTTTTAAAAGAAGAAGAAGTTTACCGTCTGAAGAAGAAGATTCAAGGATTATTCAAGCTTCCATCACTACAAATCTTCCAAGAGCAAGAAGACTTATACTTAGAAAATTTCAGCATAGTTTTTTATTCAAGAAAGATTTATCAAAAGGCTTCTAATGTGAAGAAAGGAATTTTTATAATAAAGCCTAAGAAGACTCAAAGCATCAAAGTGTTATCATTATTGAGTCTAGATCTATTGTATCTACTAATATCTTTTTACTATTGTAAGATCTCCTTAAGATCTGAGTGTACGATTCTGTTGGAGACTTGATGTTGGATCTAGGGATTGGATCTCACTGTAGTGTTCTCTTGGGTACATAAGGTAGGATCCAGAAATTGGATCCGAGTGTCGGGCTTATGCTATGAGCCTGAGGTAGTGTTCAAAAGTGAACCCGATGTAGGGTTACTGTTGTGCACTTGAGGTAGGATTTAGTGGAATCAAAGTAATAGGCGTGGTCTCACTCTGAGATATAGGATCCAAGATGTGGATCTGAGTTGTAAAATCTTTGATCTAAGATATTGGAGGAGTTGGCCTAGTCTTGCACACTGATAGATAGATGGAGTGGACGGTAGATGTACCTATAATTAATGAACCGCTATAAATCTTTGTGTGTTTTTTGTGCTTTAACTTTCATTGATACCTTAATTGAAAATTCATAAAAAGAACTAAAAATCAGAAACACCTATTCACCCCCCTCCAAGTCATTGTACTACTCTTATTCTTTCACGTATACCCTAATATTGGCCTGTTATTTGACAACTTAGACATACTTTGACCTTGACCCATATGCGTGACCCACCCTAGGGTTGACTTTATTCAAACCCTCTAAAAAATCATTTTTTGAATTAGCATAAAGACTCCACCACACCTTCCTTGGAGCCACCTACCAAAGCCATCATAGGCCCCCTTCCCATCCCTATATGGGGTCTGATATTTTAGCAAGACCGTTGAGGAATGGCATTTGGGACAAGAAAGATGCCACTCGCTCTCTTTCTCCCTTTCCCCAAGCCCAAGACCAAACCCACCCAAGGTAATCTCCTTGATGCATACAGGTGGCAGTACTACCCTCCTGATGACTGTTATCTACCCTAACAAAGGCCAAAGTCTCTTAGGATGGGGTGGATTTATCCCACACTGTGATAATATGAGAGGGGTACCATGATATCCTATATAATGGACCCCCTTCCCTTAGAGGGAAGACAGCCATCTCCATAAGCCCAATCAAACCCAGCTCCACCTTTGTTGGATCCATGCCTAGCCGGAAAACCCTGCATGAGCCACCTCCTACTTCTGTCGCCTTTAATGACAACTCTACCTAGGAGCTCGTAGAGGCCCCTAACACATATGGATTACCCTTCTCCCCTCCCTCCCAAGTTTGTCGTCGAGCTGTATGGCGCCCCCGGCCGTCGGAGCGTCGTCGCTACCACCAAAGCCATGATTCAAGATCGAGTGGTGGCCAGGTGGTGTGGACTTCACCATACACTGTGGTGGCACTGGAAGGTTGTACCTGGCCAAAGGAGGGTCAGCGGCCCCCTTCGGGCAGAGGAAAGGTGGTGGTGCTGCTGGAAAACAGGGCTCTAATGACCCCCGAGAGCTAACTCTCTGTAAATGCAAAATGTCATGGTCGTCAGTAGTGCCATGTCGCCAAACCACAATCAGAGGAACAACTAGCCCTTGACGAGTCGATCGGGGGTGATGGCGCGGAGAACCACCGGCCAGACGACGGTGGGGAGGCCCCGAAAGATTGGAACTTATAGGAAGTTATAGATGTCGAGATCGCCTTGATTATCTTAAAATAATCAAACCAATCATTGAATCCACACAGCAGATCGACGCTAGTTACATTGTGGGGACAATGCGCAGAAGCTCTGGCTTGATCTCAGTTGTATATCATTCTTCAACATGTGTGCTTCGTATTATATTTGTCTAAAGGGGGATTTTAATTTTTCTAAGGATAATGTGGGCCTTTAATAAGAAAATGAAGAACATGAAAGTTGTTACTTATGATGATAGCTACCTCTCATAAAAATGGGAATTTTTAATATTTTATAGTAGTTTTAATAATTAAAATAAGGGGTATTTTACAATAGAGGATCATTTATTGGTATTAAAATCTGAGAAAATTCATAAGGTCTTTCGGAGCCTATATACACTCTTTGTAATTAATTAGGGATTTTTAATAATAATTTGCCATTTTAATGATTTAAATTAAAAAAAACTCTCTTTATTATAAAATCCTAGAGGGAAGTCTACTCAATTAAAATTCTGGATATTTTATATAGTGTTGGTTAGGGAAAGACACATCCCCTAGAAAATTATCAGATTTTAAGATGCATTTTTGATATTTTAAAGATTTAAATAATGGATAATTTAATGTTTTTAAAATATCAGAGGCCTTTAATTTTGGTATAAAAATATGAGAAAATCTTTGGATGACACTGGGATTGAAAAGGTTATCTATTAAAAAAAAATCTGCTCTCTTTGTTATTCTAAACATCACAAAGAGCTTCTAATTGATGATATAAATATGATAAAATTTTGGAAGCTCTAAATGTTAGAATAAATTCTCTATTAAAATTTGGAAATTTTAGGATTAGTAAAAGTATATTTTGGAATTTTTATAAGGGTTATTCAAAACAAATAATTCATTGCTTGTCAAATCAAGCTCAAAATGATTTTAGAAAATTATGGGGTTTATGTTAAGCTAAATTCAACCTCTGGTTCAAGTTTTATAATTTTCCAACTCTTTTTGGTCCATGTGGTCATTACGTGTCAAATGCATAATGCATAGAAGTAATATTTGCAAGAAGGTTTTTCCAAAACAATTTTCAAAATACACTATTCATTGCATGGACTCATAATACCTTCATCGGAATGATAATAGGCTCACTGCCTTAGGCCAAAATGAAGATTTGGTGGTTGATAATAGATGGGTTAATCAATATAATCCTTGGCTTCTACTCAAATATGACTATCACATCAATATTGAGATATGTAGTAGCATAAAGAGCATTAATTTGTGCATCAGTAGCACTGTGAAAATTATTTAAGTTGTAGATGTATCAAACATACCCATCAGTAGTGTGTCTGCAGATCGTATTGCCTAATCAACATACAATTTAGTATCAGATTAACCAATTTGTTTCAGAAGTGTTAGTTGATGATCAGAATTTAAAAACTCTGTTAACCAAAATATATAATGCTAGTCTCGAGGAAACTACATATTTGTACATTAATTTATCAAAATACTATAAATGGTTAATTACAAGTCGAAAGTGGATAAGAAGGTCCACAACTCAGAAAGTTGTGGGCCTCTTATATGCCATTTTGCCCATTGACGGTGAAAGGTCCTATCTTCGCCTTTTGTTGAATCTCATTCTTGCACCTAAGTACTTCAAGCACTATGCACAGTTTCTGGTCAAAATTGTATAATATTCAAGAAGGCTGCTGAGCTTTTGGGGCTTCTCGAAGTAGATAGTAGCATTTCTAATTGCTTATAGGAGGCATGAGACTTCAAAATGCCAACTGTATTGTAGATACTCTTTGCAACTATTTTGTTGTATTATGGACCAAATACCTTTCGAATATTGTGCGATAATATTTTATTTGCTATGATGCAAGATTATGCGAGTACAAGCACTACAAAGAGTATTTATTTAACAAATAAGTTATTTCATGATTTAGATACAATATTGTATCAATATAATAAAAGTACATTAACTTTTAAATTCCTGATTTGAAGAAGGTCTCAATATGACAACAGACATCTTGTGTTTGATGGTTATTCAAATTTTGGTATGACATGTATAATTTAAGTGCATGGTTAATGTATGGTTAGACACTTGGTCACCCAAACACGGTTTTGCCCTTGTAATCCCTCAAGGAGCAAAATTCATATTGATCTCTAAACTAATCATATATTAGACAGACCACTATCAATGAAAAAAATCACCAAAGACAAAAGAAATCAGAAGCAGAAACAAAAATTTACTAAGGAAAAATTCAATTACATCAAGTTCATTACTAAGAAAAAATTCGACAACATCAAGTTCATTACTGAGGAAAAATTTGATTGCATCGAGTTCATTACTAAAGAAAAATTTGACTACATCGAGATCATTACTATGGAAAAATTCAACAGCATCGAGTTCATTACTAAGGAATAATTTGAATGCATTGACTTCACGATAAAGGAAAAGTTTGATTGCATCGACTACGTCGAAGAGAAAAAGTTTGACTGCATCGACTGCATCGAAGGGAAAAATTCGACTACATCAACTGTACGGTGACAGAATGTTTTTTGCAGGATGAAATGGCTAAGTGCCAGGAGTTTTCTTATATAAATTCTATGTTTAAGTTGACCATACATATTGTAACACCGCCATCCGTCACATGGAATATAACAGAAGGTCCGGCCGGGGCCCCACGCCATATTCCACAGACAGTTAGTGGAGTTACATAAGAATACCAATTTAGCAGCATAGGAATACACATCCTAACTTAGAGCATTTTAACGGAAGCTTTTAAAACCATTATAAGAACTCATACAACACATGAATGTCCACTACAGCCACATTAGGAATGAAATAACATACACCAACACTATGACCTTACAATAGTTTGATCAATAAAAGTGTCTTACAAACTTCGGCTCGCAGGCCGATCACACATGAACATAATAAAGTAAACATTTTGCTTTGGCCTTCAAGGGCCAGCACAGCATCAAGGTCTTCAACCCGCTACTTGCCACTAGGCTCACCTGTTCCTGCATAAGAACAATCCACCGCACGGTGGCAAAACAAGGCAACAGTCAGCTAAAGCTGACCAAATTATAACGACCCCGCCCTTTAACCGGGGCGGCGGTGCTCCTTTTCTGCATTTCATCAGCATAATCAAACATGATAGTGAAAGTACATTTTAAGCACACTTCACCACAGGTGTAGGCACGCATGGCCACACACCCCGTGCATCCAGGGCACATTCTCGGTGAATCCGGTCCATTCCGAGGCTTCACCACCACCCCCAGGATGACAAACATCG
The DNA here is from genome assembly GCA_039583875.1 of Platanthera guangdongensis. Taxonomy (NCBI): domain Eukaryota; kingdom Viridiplantae; phylum Streptophyta; class Magnoliopsida; order Asparagales; family Orchidaceae; genus Platanthera; species Platanthera guangdongensis. Next base: position 113,671,747 of record CM077159.1, on the reverse strand, counting down.
TGAGCATTTTAGTCTTTACGGCTGAAGCCTAAGACTCGCCCTCCATGCCATCGGTAAGTACCACGTACCTTAGGTATCTTTAACCGAATCACATAGAACGGGTACGGTTCCACTCAACCCGTTGATCACACCGCCACATACATTTAAGCTATAGGCACGGGTCAAGCTTCCCCGAGTCCCAAAGTATCGATCATACAATAGTACATAACCCGGTTATGCACAAGGTTGGCTCACAGATCAAACCAACCGGGCTCCCAGAGCACACAACCTCACAACACTGGCCCCCAGGTCTCAAAGAGATAGGCCTCGCAATAACAGAGCTATCGTCGCGCGGTACCTAGCAGAAATACGTGTTTGCCCAGTTTTCTGGGTGCACCTAGGAGTTAGTCCCCAAGTCTCCCTGTTGCAATCTATCATGTAGAAAACCTGAAAAACAAACGACACGGAGTCTTCTCCAGAAATGCATGCATAATGAAAATATCACCGATCCAGACCAGCATGTCCGGATAGGCTTCACACACCATGCCTACGTCTGTACTTCGATTCCGGACTCTATATGCAAAACTACGAGGATAAACCATATCTATCCGAAGGAATACCTCACACTCACCTCCCACTCACAGGAGAGAGTTTCCTATGCAAAAAGAAATAGGACTTCACATGTCCAAGTAGAGAATCATTACCCTAGAGGTTCGCTTCGGCGCCATGGAAAACTAGCCAGATGAAAAGCACTGCAACGGACTCGCCTCCGCTGATCTGGACTCGGCTCGCGATTCGGAGTTCCGAAGCTCCAACAATGGCCGAAATCCATCTTCTTCTTCTCCCTTTGCTCTCCCCTCTCTCTAACTATTAGAAAGAGAAGTGTCCAAATGGAATGAGGCCTAAGCCCTCATTTCCCGGCTATATACCAACAGGAGGGATCCTGGGCCGTCGGATCCCTCTAAAATGAAACGAATGACCTAGATTGACCTTTAAAATCGTCTACCTGGGGCCGCACATGGCTTGTGACACAGGCGTGTCACAGGCCATGTCTCACTTTCGTACAAGAATTCGTCGATCTCTGAATCAGGACACGACTTCTGACACGCCCGTGTCCAACCTGGACACGCCCGTGTCAAATCTGGACACGCCCGTGACACAGGCTGTGTGCTTCAATTGACACAGAAACCGTCACGCCTGAACAAGACACGACTTTGGACACACCCATATCCGCGCTGGACATGCCCGTGTCTGACCTGGATACGCCCATGTCCTAGGGCATGTTGCACACTCGATACAGCCCGACAAACACAGAGCAGGACATGGCCTTGGACACGCCCGTGTCTGCAATGGAGACGCCCGTGTTCGCCCGGGAGACGCCCGTGTCCGACCAAGACACGCCCGTATCCCCAGCCGTGTTCAACACTCGATATAACTCAGCCAATTCCAGAAAAGGACACAGCTCTGGACACACCGGTATCTCAGGTCGTGTGAAACCATAATGGCTCCAAAGCTCTCAAAAACACTACCCATTTATATTCGAGTTTTGGGGCATTACATTTCTCCGCCGTTAAAAGAATTTCGTCTCGAAATTACAGAATGGAAATGTACACAAAGTTAACTGGTACCTGATTAAAAAAGCTCGGGATACTCCTCAAACATGGTCTGCTCTTGCTCCCACGAAAGCTCCTCACGACCACAATTGTCCCATCAGACCTTGACCATCCTGAAAGCTTTGTTCTGCAATTGTTTGGCCTTTATATCCTCAATCTGAATGGGTCTAACTTTCATTGATAGCCCACTATCGACTAAACTTGATTCGCAGAAAGCACTTACACTGGTTCTTCCACGGTTTTGCGTAGGACCGAGATGTGGAATACATCATGCAATCCACTCAGTTCTATCGAAAGAGCTAACTGATAGGCGGCTTCACCAACTCGCTCCAATATCTGAAAAGCCCAACATACCTCGAACTAAGATTCTTTAAGCGTTGAATCCTTGTTACGCCTTTAAATGATTTTATCTTGAGGTATACCCAGTCGCCCACCGCAAACTCCACATTCCAATGCTTAGCATTGTAGTACTTGGCATGTCTATCTTGAGCAATCAGTAGTCATTCCTGAATCAACCGTATCGTTGACGTAGCATTGTCAACCTCTCTACGCTTATAAAGCTTTGATTCTCTTGTTTCTACCCAAGCCAAAGGTATAAGGCACCTCCTTCCGTATAGAGCCTCAAAAGGCGCCATCTGAATACTGGCTTGGTAGCTGTTATTGTATGCAAACTCAATCATGTAAAGATGGTACTCTCACTTTTTACCAAAATCCAATGCACACATAAGAAGCATGTCTTCCATCGTCCTATTCACCCTTTCAGTTTGCCCATCTGTCTGCGGGTGAAAAGTTGTGCTGAAGTTCAGCTTGGTACCCAACAACTGATGAATGAGCATCCAATTGTTAGATGTGAACAGACCATCACGGTCACTAATGATGCTACGGGGGTACACCATGCAATCGGACTATATTATCCACATAAAGCTTCATCAGCTTCTCCACAGATTCATCCTTCCTATTAGGTATAAAATGTGACACCTTCATTAAACAATCAACAATCACCCAAATGGCGTCGTTCCCCTTGTGCGATCTCGGTAAACCGTGCACGAAATCCATAGAGATATCACCAAACTTCCACTCTGGTATAGGCAAGGACTTTAGAAATCCACCTGGCTTCTGGAATTCGGCCTTCACCAAGGCACGAGACTGACACTTCGCCACGTATAGCACTATGTCTTTCTTCATACCTGGCCAACAGAACAGCCTCTTCATGTCTTTGAACATCTTTGTGCTCACAGGGTGAATTGAGTACTTGGTAAAATGCGCCTCGTACATCAATTCTTCTCGTAATTTCCCAACATTAGGGACGCACAACCGACCACCTTTCCATACAAGGTTGTCTTCAACATAAAGCTGGTCATTTGACCCATCCACGGACTCTGTCATGCGATGTTTCAAGCTTACGTCCAACTCCAAGGCCTGTCGAAACCTGTCCGCGAGGTTGTATTGAACTTCTGTCCAACTCAAACAAGCATTAGCACTAGATCCCTTGACAACACACGAGATCTTCAAAGCCTCCAAAATTTGAGAGTGAATACCACGGCCGCCAACTACAAGTCATGGACCGGGTAATTCCTCATGCACTTTTAACTAACGTGATCCATATACCATCACCGACCCGTGCTAAAGCAGAACACAGTCTAACCCACTCCCAGAGGCATCAGTGTAAACCTCAAAGCCTTCAAAACCACAAGGCGAACATAACACAGGTGTCGTGGTAAAACGACACTTTAGTTCTTCGAAAGCTTGTGCGCATTCAGGCGACCAAATGAACTTATGATCCTTCCTTGTCAGAGTAGTGAGGGGCAATGCTAGCCATGAGAAGTTCTCCACGAAGCGCCTGTAATAGTCAGCAAGCCCCAGAAAACTCCGACCTTCTGCCACCGAAGACAACACAGGCCACTCTCGTATAGCAACTATCTTTGCCGGATCTACCGCAATACCGTCACCACTAACCACGTGACCAACGAATGCTACCGAGGACAACCAAAATTTGCATTTAGAGAACTAGGCATACAGTTGGTTCCTCCTCAATGTCTCCAATACCCTATGCAGGTGCTTGAAATGATCCTCCTCGCATTGTGAGTACAACAATATATCGTCGATAAAGACTATGTCAAACTGGTCCAATTATTCTATGAACGTTCTATTCATCAAATCCATAAACACGGATGGCGCATTCGTCAGCCCACACGGCATGACAGAGAACTCATAATGCCCATAACATGTGCTGAAAGCCCTCTTGGGAATGTCACACTCCCTTATCCGCAGTTGATAGTATCCGGATTTCAGATCCAACTTTGAGTACACAGTAGACCCCACCAGCTGCTCAAACAGATCATCAATCCTAGAGATCAGATACTTATTCTTTTCCGTTAACTTATTCAACTCACGGTAATCAATACAGAGTCGTAAGCTTCCGTCCTTCTTCTTAACAAAGAGGACCGGTGCAATCCAAGGCGACGAACTTGGACGCACATAACCTTATTCCAATAGTTCTTGAAGCTATGTGTTCAACTCTTCAATTTCCCTCGGTGCTAAGCGGTAAGGAGACCGCGACATTGGTTTGGCACTTGGCACCACATACTAACGTACTTTTAACTTAGTCTAGCGCTAAGTGTTCAGTCCTAGTGCGACTCCTTTGAGTTGTAAAACAATATATGCACGCTACTCCGAGAGTTAGTCCATGTCACGGATTACGTCAAACTCCACTAGGCAGAATATACGCTTCCATGTCAAAGGCTTGGCTTCCTATTCGCACTCTCAAGCAACAAACTCTTTTTGCGCACATTGAACACCCATTCGGTAACAACGCATCCAACTTACCTTTCGCCACTGAAGTAGGTACTATGTTATGAGACACGAAGATCTCAGATAGGAAGGGATGTGAAACTCCTGTATTGAACAGCTCTCGAGCCGGAACGTCCAAAATCATAACGAATCGTAAAACATACAATCATACAACCAAAGCATAAGATGTAAGGTATTTTAACACTAACGCTAAACTATAGCGCATACCTAACACCATGTCTCCTTGCTTGATGGCCTCCTACTGGCCAAGGTTATAGACTTGCGGTTGGGCTGGAGCTCGATGGGATGCGGTTGAATCTACCGCCTTTCCCTTTTTAGCATAAGTTCCCCCTGACTTGTGCTCTGATATGCCACTCCAACAATCTCGAGCCATATGACCCGGCTTACCGCAAGTATAACATCTAATTGGGTCTCGCCCAACTGTTTCTCCAGAACCTACCCCCTTTTCCACCGGAGTATCACTCCAACAATCTCAAGTAATATGACATATCTTGCCACATGTATATCAAGTAAGTGGAAGTCACCCTGCAACGGCTCCCGACTTAGCTTTCTTTGTCTTTGGGGCATCACCACGACAATCTCGGGCTAAGTGTCCTAACTTGTCACAAGTATATCAAGTATATGGAGCTCGACTAGTAGATGTTTTAGATCTCTTATTCCTCTTCCTGCGGTGTTCAGACTTTGCTGAACCTACAGAGTTTGGTACCCTGAACTCTGACGTCTGGTTGACTTTTGCCAAATCTTCTTCCAACGATCTAGCTGACTCCACCAATGCTCGGAATCCAAGTAGCTTTGGTCCTACCACCAGAAGTCATAAATCATCACGCAGACTGTTATAAAATCTATTAATTGTGGTCTATTCGTTCTCCATCTCAAACCCTGAGTATCTCCTTATCAAGACAAACGCATGCAAATACTCATCCACTGAGCTTGTTCCCTGAGTCCAAAGCATATTAAATTGCTACTCTGATGTTCTACCATATGCCCTTTGCTCCAGCGCGCCAATCGGTACTGCAGCCATCCCAGGGATAGGGAGCTGCACATGCCCTCCATGCTGGGCTTTGAACATAATGAACACCGCTTCAACCACCATCTGAATGGTTTCTGCAGAAGGAGGGGCCTCAGACACATCGTTAGGTGCATTACGCTCCATGAAATATTGTTGTTGCAACTGCCGCATACCGCTCCTAGTCACCTATAGTCGTACAACACACCATCAAGCGACCAAACAAAATTGCAAAAAGCAATTATAGGAACACGCAGGTTCCTCAAACATGTGTATTTTCATTCCTAAGTGGACATTCATGGGTTCTTTTCATGTTATAACGATGACGCACACACATGTGCTCACCACCCCTTAAAAGAATTCATCCATGAATTCAAATAAGCAAGACCGATGCCTTAGTCTGATATCAAATTGTAACACCCTCATATGTCACATGAAATATAACAGAAGGTCTGGTCGGGGCCCTATGTCATATTCCACAGACAGTTAGTGGAGTTACATAAGAATACCAATTTAACAGTATAGGAATACACATCCTAACTCGGAGCATTCTAGCAGAAGCTTTTAAAACCGTTACAAGAACTCATACAACACATGAATGTCCACTATAGCCACATTAGGAATGAAATAACATACACCAATACTATGGTCTTATGGCCTTACAATAGTTTGATCAATAAAAGTTTCTTACATACTTCGGCTCGCATGCCGGCCACACATGAACATAATAAAGTAAACATTTCGCTTAGGCCTTCAAGGGCCAGCACAGCATCAAGGTCTTCAGTTCGCTACTTGCCACTAGGCTCACCTGTTCCTGCATAAGAACAATCCACCGCATGGTGGAAAAATAAGGCAACGGTCTGCTAAAGCTCACCAAATTATAACGACTCCGCCCCTTAACCGGGGCGGCGGTGCTCCTTCCCTAAATTTCATTAGTATAATCAAACATGATAGTGAAAGTACAGTTTAAGCACACTTCACCACAGGTGTAGGCACGCGCGGCCACACACCCATGCACTCAGGGCACATTCTCGGTGAATCTGGTCCATTCTGAGGCTTCACCACTGCCCCCAGGACGGCAAACATCATGAGCATTTTAGTCTTTATGGATGAAGCCTAAGACTCGCCCTCCATGCCATCGGTAAGTGTCACGTACCTTAGGTCTCCTTAACCGAACCACATAGAGCGGGTACGGTTCCACTCAACACATTGCTCATACCACCACGTCAATTTATGTCATAGGCTCGGGTCAAGCTTCCCTGAGTCCCAAAGTATCAATCATACAATAGTACATAACCCGGTTATGCACAAGGTTGGCTCACAGACCAAACCAACTGGGCTGCCAGAGCACACAGCCTCACAATATTGCCCCCGGGTCTCAAAGAGATAGGCCTCGCAATAACAGAGCTACCGTCGTGTGGTACCTTGAGAAATACGTTTCTGCCCAGTGTTTTGGGTGCACCTTGGAGTTAGTCCCCAAGGCTCCCTGTTGCAATCTACCATATAGAAATCCAGAAAAACAAATGGCACGGAGTCTTCTCTGGCAATACATGCATAATTAAAACATCACCGATCCAGACCAACATGTCTGGATAGGCTTCACACACCATGCCTACGTTCGTACTTCGATTCCGGACTCTATATGCAAAACTACGGGGATAAACAATATCTACCCGAAGGAATACCTCACACTCACCTCCCACTCGCGAGAGAGAGTTTCCTATGCAAAAAGGAAGAGGACTTCACATGTCCAAGTAGAGAATCGTTACCTAGAGGTTCGCTTCGGTGCCATGGAAAACTAGCCAGATGAAAAGCACCGCAACGGACTCGCCTCCGCGGATCTGGACTCGGCTCGCGATTCGGAGTTTCGAAGCTCCAACAATGGCTGGAATCCTCCTTCTTCTTCTCCCTTTGCTCTCCCCTCTCTCTAACTCATAGAAAGTGAACTGGCCAAATAGAATGAGGCCTAAACCCTCATTTCCCGGCTATATACCAACAGGAGGGATCCTGGGCCGTCGGATCCCTCTAAAATAAAATGAATGGCCTAGATTGACCCTCAAAATCATCTACCTGGGGCCGTAAACGGCGTATGACACGCCCATGTCACGGGCCGTGTCTCACTTTCATACAAGAATTCGTCAATCTCTGAATCAGGACTCGGCTTCTGACACACCTGTATCAACCCTGGACATGCCCGTGTCAAATCTGGACACGTTAGTGTCACAGACCGTGTGCCTCAATTGACACAAAAACTATCATGCCTGAACAGGACACGGCTTTGGACAGGCCCGTGTCTGCGCTGGACATGCCTGTTTCCGACCTGGACACGCCCGTGTCCCAGGGCGTGTTGCATATTCGACACAACCCGGCAAACATAGAACAGGACACATCCTTGGACATGCCCGTGTCTGCCCTGGACACGCCCATGTCTGACCTGGACACACCCGTGTCCCCGGCCGTGTTCAACACTCAATAAAACTCAGTCAAATCCAGAAAAGGACACGGCTCTGGACACACCCATGTCTCAGGCCGTATGAAACCATAATGGCTCCAAAGCTCTCAAAAACACTACACGTTCATATTCGAGTTTTGGGGCATTACACATATTTCATAAGGGCCATTTGACTTTGTTTATGGCATCATGTCATGGTCAATTAGATCCATTTTCTCTAGTTAGACACGTGGCACAACAACTAGGTGCTTGATTTAAGGCGCGAATTTTGCAGAGATTTTAAATCAGGTTGACTAATAAGATTTGCTTCATAAAGTCAGGGATTGCCAGCAAGGATAATTATTCTTACTCATTTGAGAATATTTTCAGGATTTCAAAATCATTACTTAGTTAGATTTTGACAGGCATTAAATATTCTATGTCAAGATTATTTTCTATAATGCATGCTAGTCGTTTGATAATCTCCAACTACTATGATTCCTATTCAATAAATCTTCCTTAAGCTAATTTAAAATAGCCAAAATGATTCCTATTCAGTAATTCTTCCTTAAGATAATTTAAAATAGCTATTTGAGGTTTCCTAATCAAGAAATTGCCTAAGGAGGATTGACTAGCCGTTCGAGATTTGTAATTCAATCTTTGTTCTTCCTGTAGGCAAAGTCAAGTATAAAAGAGGGACTTAGAGATTTGAGAACATGTTTTTTAAGATATATCCTTCAAAAAATATTTTCAAGCACTCAGTACTCACAAAGATCCTTCAAACCTAATACTTCAAAGTCATGTGAAATATTTGAACATTGGTCAACCTTCATCAAAAATTCATCCTCAACCATTGCAAGTTTAGAAAAAGATTCTTCATGTTTACTAACAATATATTTTATGAAGAATTCCTTTTCTCATACAAGTTCACTTAATTAAGGTCTGTCATTCCAAGAAGATAATTCAAGTGATGATCAAGTCAAGAAAGAAGATGCTTGTTTTGTGCTTCTACTTGAAGACTCAAGCTCTAGGGTGTTGAGTCAATTTTCATTTGCTGTTATTTTGTAGGATCCTTGAACAATCTGAGTCTGTAAGATCTGAGTGTAGATCTCTACTGATAGAGATTGAGTTTGTAGGGCTTGTGGTGCATGTGTTTGTAGGGCTTGAGGAAAGCCTGAGTTGTAGGATCTGTTTAAATATTTGAGGTACAGGACATGTGTATAATGGTCTGAGGTAGGGGACGTGTGTTCCTGAGATTGAAATATTTGAGGATCTGAGAAGAAAATTTGGAGAAGTTTGTCCTAAGCTAGCTCTCTGCTAGATAGGTGATGAGGGAAAGTGGATGTACCCATTCTTATGTTGTGTGGTGTGTTGTGTTTCATTGTTGTGTTATGTTTACTCATTGTACTCCCTAAGGATAACTCAAGAAATTTCAAAAATAAGTAAATCACCTATTCACCCACCTCTAGGTTAAGAGCAACACTTGACTTTCAAGTGGTAACAAAATGAGATTGTTCAAAATGCTTAACAGCTAAACAAGATCCTTAAGGGTTGAAATATTTAAAGCACAATGGGCTCTAGAGAAAGCTATAAAGAACTTAGCTCCATGAAACTTCCTATCTATAGGAAGGAGAATTTTGGAATCTAGAAGCAGAGAGTTAAACTCTTCAAGGAAGATTTTAATCCTGGAATCTTTGTTATTGGTTAAAAGGGATCTTATGTCCCAATGAATGTCTCTATCATAGATACAAACCTGAAAGTTTCCAAGAAAGTTTTAGTGTTATTGATGATTCTACATTTCAGAACCTCATTCACTATAAAACTACAAAAGAAATATTCGAAACATTGATTGTATATAAATATAAGGAACTGAAAAATTTAGGGATGACAGAAAATCCCTTCTAAATCAAAAGTATGAAGCCTTTAGACAAGATAAGAAGGACAACATTTCTAACAATTATGAGATGTTCTTAAGAATTATAATTGGCCTGAGAAATTATGGAAGAACCTTCTAAAACTATGAATTAAATAATAAGTTTTTGAGATCCCTGCACGAGGAATGGGATGTTAAGATTTTTGCCATTAGAGAGATGAGAAACTTGGGGAACCTTGAGCCCCAAAAACTTTTTAGGAAACTATTATCCTATGAACTTCACCACAACCTAAGGAAAAATGAAGAATGGCGTAGCAAGGAAAGATCCATGGACCTGAAAGTTGATAGCTATAGTAGAGTTAAGGAGAAATACTCACTTTCCACAAGCAAAGAAGCAACATCAGAAGAGTCTGAACCAAGCACTTCTGAGGAAGAGATGTCTGATAAAGAATTGGCCTTGTTTATAAGGAAATTTAAGAAGATGCAGAGTAGGAGGAAGCATTGAAATAATTCCAAATCCAACTCCTCATCCAAATCCAGAAGGCACAATCAGATCTCTAACAAATTCAGAAAGGATCCCAAGAGGGATAAGTATGCTTCTAAATAGAACAAATGGTTTAATCTTGATATTATTTGTTATTGTTGCAACAGGCCTGGGCATATCATTGCTGACTATCCAGTCAAAAGAAAGGACAAAAAAGGTCATAAGGAAGATAAGAAGTAGAAAGATGAGAAGGCTGAAAAGAGCCTCCTGGCCAAGAAGGAAAGAATCTGGAGTGATAGTGACACTAGCTCCTTTGGATATGAAGAGGAAGAAGTCTATGTAGGGCTGACTGCATTATCTGAGGACTTAGTACATGATCTTACTCAGATGAGCACCAGGGCTCCACATCATCCTTTGATAGTGATGATGAAGATGAGGAAGATAGCTATAGATTAATAGTTATGAAAGATAAGGAGGATCGGGATGACTCACATCTAGATGAAGTAAACCTTAAAAATATTCTGTCAAACTCATATTATGAAATTGGTGCTGAGTTATAGGCCACCTCCTCATCTGTAAATGGGGAGGACTCTGAACTATAGAACACCTTTGATGAAATGATGGAGAAGTATGGTGCCCTCCTTGAGGCATTGGGTAAAAACAGGAAGCTTATTAAGAAGCAAGCTGAAGAGCTTGAACTCCTCATACCTCTAAAGGCTTAACATGAGGAAAGGATGGACAAAATTGGTTAAGTGAAATCAGAAATAATTGAGCTCAAGGAAATAATTGACAAGCGTACTGAGCTTCATATTCAAAAAGAAAGAATCATTAAGAAGCTTGGAAATGATCTCCTCAAGGACATAGAATTTGTGGCTAAATACTCTAAGACCCAGACTGTTCTCCCAATCATAGAAGCCTTCTTTGCACCATACAGAAATGGTGTAGGATATAAGAAGATGAATAGGAGGAGAACCAATGCCAAAGAGGAGACATCCATGCTATCCATTAACTTCAAAAAGGTTCTCTTAGCCTCTAATTATTATGACCTAGAAAAGGTCTATGGACATAGGAAAAATGGATGTTCCACTAGTGGAACCAAAGATGTGCATTGCGAGAAGAGTGCCCTCAAGGAATCCCATGAGGAAGTTGAGATGAAAGATCATGGCCCCCTTTGTGTTTGGTATCAAGACCAGTACCAAGGGTAAGGTAAGTGGTTCTGGAAGAAGAGATGCAATAAAGAGAAAGGTTGTGGTTGTAGATCTTAAGTTACCACCAGCACCACACCACAAGCCATGTAAAATATTCATATGTAATCTCTTACAGACACCCTTATGATCACAAAAAGACTCATGCAACTCTTGTTGAGAGCTCCAAAAGGAGGTACAACAAATTTTAGTGTTGGTGCTATGGGAAGGTTGGATATTTTGTTATTGACCGTTTGTTTAACATAACTGTCTCTAGAGTACTCCCTGGGAGACCAGCACCCAGGCTTCGACAATTCTATAATGCACCTCCATCAGGTCCAAATCCAAGGCAAGGTGTTATTGTTAACCAGAATCTAGGACCCAATAAGATTTGGGTTCCTAAGAAAAGGTATTATCTTTTGCAGGGATGTCCAAAGGCCAGCCAAACTCCTTTTTGGTACTTGGACATTGGATGTTCTAGATATATGATTGGAATAACAAGCCTTCTAACAGACTACTTTGTAGTTTAAGATGGGATCAAAGTCATCTTTGGAGGTTCTGACAGAGGAAAAACTACAGGATATGGTAAGATATCCAATAGCATAGTCATTATCTCAAGGGTAGCTTATATTGAAGGATTGCAACACAATCCGATAAGTATAAGTAAATTGTGTGATCTTGGCTATGTCATTTCCTTCCACAAGAATGAGTTCCTAATTAAAAAGTCTAGTGAGATCATACTAATTGACACTATAGGTGGAAATATTTATTATTTAAATTTTATTTTAATAATTCTGACTCTTCTATATGTATTATAACTGAGAATAGAGAATCACTCTGTGCAGTGGCACAAGAGGCTGGCTCACCTCAATTATAAGATAATCAATAAGCCGCTCTCAGAAATATAGTTAGAGCTGGACTATAGTTGAAATGTGTCCAAGAAAGCCCTTGTCATGCATGCCAAATTAGCAAGCAAACCAAGGGCGCATTCAAACATATTGTGGTTAAGGACTCCACTTGGTGTTTATACCTACTACACATGGACTTGTTTGGTCCTATGCCAATTCACAACTTTGGATAAAAGGTCTACACCTTTGTGATTGTCAATGATTACTCTAGGTTCAATTGGGTGTTCTATCTCAAACAAAAGTCAAAACTCTGGAAACCTTCATAGGTTTTGTCAAGCAAATTTAGAATGAAATAGGTAGTTCTGTGGCCAAGATCAGGAGTGATCATGGGACTGAATTTCAATCTAGTTCTATGACCAAACTATGAGAAACATAGGTATATTTTAGGAGTTTTCTTTCCCAAAACTCCACAATAAAATACAGCTACAGAGAGAAGGAATAGAACCCTAATTGAAGCTTGTAGAACCTTGTTGAGTGACTCCTTACTACCATAATACTTCTGGGTTGAGATTGTCAACATAGCTTGCCATATTCAGAATAGGACTTTGATCAACAAGACTCGCAATAAGACTCCTTATGAGCTTGTGAAGGGACGAAAACCAACCTTGGCCTACTTCAAAATCTTTGGAAGTAAGTTCTATGTATTAAACAATGAGAAGCATTTTTGACCAAGTTTGTTGAGAAAGCTCATGAGGGGATTTTTATTGGATATAGATCTTATAGTAGAGCCTACATGATATTTTAAAAAAATACTATAGTAGTAAAAGAGTCCATTCATGTTGTATTTGATGAGACCAGACCGATATATAAGGGTTAGTCTAGTTCTTCTAGTTTTGTTGGTATAGAAAAAGTTTGGCAAAAGCAACCATCAATGAACAAAGAAAGAAGCTGAACTAACCTCACCAAATGAACTGATCAAGGATGGAAGTAACACCAATGTAGATGAAAGTGAAGCTGCTGAAAGGACAGAGCTACCTACAGCTCAACCTGAACCTGAAGAATAGGAGGATACAGATTTGGTGCCAACTGCTACGAGGCATCTAAGGGATCACCCTCAAACTTAAATTATTGGTGACCTAGATCTTGGAGTACATACCAGAAGCATGGCTATAAATGAAGTGCTTCACCTGATCTTTCTTTCTTAGGTAGAGCCAAAGAAGTTTTAGGAGGCCAACACAAATCCTTCCTGGATCTTGGTTATGCAAGAAGATCTTGAATAATTCAGGAGATGTAAGGTCTGGAAGCTGATCCCCAATCCTCTCAACCACAATGTCATAGGAAAAAAGTGAGTGTTTAGGAATAAGTTCAATGTGCAAGGAGTAATTGTCAATAATAAGGTAAGACTGGTAGCAAAAAGGTACAAACAATAAGAAGGGATACACTTTAACCAGACCTTTACACCAGTGGCAAGATTGGAAGTCATAACATTGTTTCTAGCATATGTTGCTCACCAAATATTCAAAGTTTACCAAATGGATGTAAAGTATATCTTCCTCAATGGAAATCTAAAAGAGGAAGTATATGTAGAACAACCTCTAGGTTTTCTAAATTCATCTCATCCAACTCATGTTTATTATTTGAGAAAGGCTTTATATGGTCTCAAGCTGACACCTAGAGTCCGGTATGAAACATTGTCTAATTTTCTCATTGTAAACAAAATTTTCAAGAGGAAAGATAAACAATACATTATTTCTAAAGGACCTTAAAGGCAAGATTTTGCTTGTTCAAATCTATATTAATGACATTATCTTTGGATCTACATATGATAACCTTTATAAAAAGTTTGCTAAATGTATGCAAGGAAAGTTTGAAATGAGAAGCATGGGAGAGCTGAAATACTTTTTAGGGCTCCAGGTGAAGCAATCTGAAGATGGAATTTTCATCTCACAGACCAAGTTCATAAAAGGGCTTATAAAGAAGTTTGGATTGGAGAATGCAACCTCTATGAGGACTCTAATTAACTCCAATGTATCTCTAGACAAAGATGAAAAGAGGAAACCCTTTAATAAACCCATGTATAGATATATGATTGGGTCCCTGCCCTACCTTACTGCCAGTAGACCATACATCGAGTTCTACACATATGTTTGTGTTATGTATCAAGTGAACCCTAAGGAATCTCACTACACTTCTATTAAGAGGATTCTAAGATATCTTAAGGGTACACCTAATCTTAGCTTATGGTACCCTAATAGTAATAATTTTGAGTTAATAGTTTTTCAGATGCAGACTTTACAGGATGCAAAGAAGACAGGAAAAATACTTCAAGAACATGTCAGTTGCTCGGAAGAAGGCTCATCTCCTAGAGCAATAAGAAGCAGACTAGTATGGTCATATCCATAGTAGAGTCAGGGTATATTTTAACTGGAAGTTGCTATGCTCAAATACTTTGGATACAACACCAACTTCAAGACCACAACATTCAGTTAAGTAGAGTACTTATATTCTGTGACTCATCTAGTGCAATCTCAATTGCTAAAAATCATGTGTCTCACAGCAGGACCAAGCACATTGAGATAATGTATCACTTCATCAGAGAACATGTAGAAAATGAAGATGTCTGCCTTGAGTTTGTATCCACTGACAAACAAGTAGCAGACATCTTTACTAAGCCTCTTGATGAACAAAATTCAATTATTTCAAAAATGAACCAAACATGCTAAATCTTGATTGAATTCAATGCCAAACCTCTACACTATATGAGGTGTACTATATTTAAGTTAATTCCTCTCATTTGATCTGTAAATAGAATTCATTGATTCTCTTTATTATTATTCTGTGGTTTGTTGATAGTATCTAGGGTACAAACCAAGATGCGGGAAAAAAGACTAATCAAAAAGGAAGAAGATGGAATCTGCAAGAAATCAGCACAAAATTTCAAATTTTTAATCAAAAGGATATCGACGCATTTTGTATGTGAATTTTATTCCATAAATAGGTATGTGCCATTTGGAATTCCTTTTTATATTAATAAAATTAAAAATAGCGAGAAACATTAGGTTAAATACGCCCTAGAACCCCAAACATCGATACCTCTGTTCTCGTACTCCCGCTCCCATCTCGACAAAGAAAAACCCTTCTCCTTCAAACCCTAGTTTTGTCGATGGCACCAAAGGAGAGCTCGTCAAATAAAATCAACACTGGAAGTGAAGTCGTAAGGTGCGGCTTCAGGACATGTTCAGAAGAAATTCAAAACGTGATATTCCTCTTTAGCGCAACAGGCTTAGAGGTAGTCCTATCAGAGCCAACCATGATTGTTCCCATAGTGGTAGAAGAGTTTTTTCAGAATGTAAAGCTTAGTAGCTCCGGGTCTAAAATCAAAGCTAAAGTACTAAACCACCATCTGCAAGTTACGGCGAGAAGCATGGGCCTCCATCTGAAACTTTTTACCCTTCAATATGGTGAATAAGAAGAGGAAATTACAAAGGAGGACATTATTGCTGCACTCGAATGGTGAAATTACTCTAGTAAAGACTACGACACTGGATAAAAGTGGCATGAATAGTTTCCCCTTCAATAGTTTACCTGGAGGAAATTACCCTTCAATAGTTTACCTGGAGAAAAACCCTCCAGGTAAACTATTGGCATACATAATAGGACGAGCCTTGTAATGCAAACCTGGATCACATGAAAGGATCTCTAGGGAAATGTTTAAAAGTATGACTACAGTTATCTTGACCAAAAGAATTGACTGGAGTAGTCTAGTTCTGAGAAAATTCAAAGCTTGCATGTCAACCCCCAACATGGGTAGAATAGTTTATCTTTATGTGTTCAAGATCCTAGGGGATAAGTGGTTGAAGTACCTGAGGTACCACTCCACTACCTCAAAAAATGGATCATAGAATCATAGAAAATTGGATAAACCCTTTCCCAAACCTAAGAGGGGAGGGGAAAACTCTAGGCTCTACCAGGGAGAGGAGAAGTAGAAAAAGAAGGAAAATACTGATTCAGGTCCCAAAGGGCAAGTGGCTACAAAAAAGAGAAGACTAAAGAAAGCTACTCAAGCTAAAAGCTCTCACCCAACCTCCAGTCATGTTGAGGGGGAGAAAATAAGGGACCATCACCCTGATACCTATAAAAAAATGATTGTTGAAGATCTGGAAAGCATTGCCCCCATTGATTAATCCAAGGGTGTGGATGGTCAAGAAGGACATGAGATGGGAGAAGTTCACCAGGAACTTGCTGCCCTAAAACCTGTTGAAGAACATCTAATACAAGTTCATGGGGAACTTGCTCCTCAGTTCACAACTATAAAGGTGCAGGAAGCCTCCACATTTCACACAGAAATGGCTGAAGGAAAGATTTATCCACCCTTACTCCTACCAGGTATAGTTGAGTGGGAGACTGCAGTTGAGGCTTCTACCCAACAAACTAAAGAGGTTAAATCAACAGAAGATATTCAAGGCGAGTATAGTCTGGATGACTCAACACAAGAAAATTTTGTTGAGGAAGATGTTGAAAAAGTAATCTGCAAAATGCTGGCTTTCATAGCAGTAGTGCATTCTATTGAAGAAAACTCTACAGAATTCAGTCCCATAGGCAATGAGCTAATGTTATGGAAAGGAAAAAAGTTTGCTTGAAGATCAAGAAATTGACATAGGCACCTCAAATAAATATACTATAGATTATCTTTATGAGGATTATGAGAGTCTAGCAGCTACATCTCATAAAGTTGCTAAGGCAACTTCCCAACCTATTGAAGAATCAAGCTCCTTTCTGGCTCAACTACAGAAAATGATGGATGATCAAAAAAAGAGCATAGAAGTATGTGGAAAAGACAGTTTAAGGACTGAGAACAGAAATATATGAGAATATCAGAAGTGGAAAGGGAAATACATCACTTGAATACTCAAACTTTCCAATTTTTCATGAAGGCAGCAAATACAGTGGACTATATTGTAAGATAGAATGACATGACACACCAGGATATTCAAGATGCGATAGACAACTAGGATGACACTAGAGAGAACTTATATCATGAATTCCAAGCAATAAATGCAAGAATGGCTGACAACAAGATGGCCATCATGGAAAGGATGGACTCATGCAACCAACTAATAGATAGACACCTTCTGCAAACCAAGAACACTATAGTAGCTGGTATCAACATACTGTAAGAAAGGATTAGTGAAGCCCAAGAGGACATCTGTAAAGAAACTAAAAGATAAATCTATGGATAGTTAATCACTTAGATGAGGGTGAATAGGTGTATTTAAAATTTCTTTGTCACTTATACTAAAAGTTCAGTAGAATCTTGAAAATAAACATTGACAAACACACAATACAATCAATACACAGAGTACACAGAAATTTTATAGTGTTTCCCCTATCTAGGGTATATCTACTTTCCCCCTTCTTCCTCACTAGCAATGTGCTATATAAGGTTATATCTCCTCGTCTTCAACTCAGATCAACAGATCTTGCAGGCTCAGTTTCTGTTAAGAAACCTACAACTCATACCCACTGGTCCTACCTCAGAGATTCACCCAATCTCCTAGCTCAGGTCCCTTAAGAACTCTATCTCAGCCTTTATAATGCAGGCTTACACCTTAGTGATCCTACACAAATCACCTACCTCAAGTCTCTCAAGAACCTTACCTTAACCTTTATAAATCAGGCTTATAACTCAGAGAATTTATCTCCTGCCCACTCAGATCTTAAAGAGATCTTACAAAATTAAGAGGTAAATAAGAAAGGAAGTAATCTCAGAAAACAGCAATTCTGTAATCTGACTTATCTGAGAAGCCAGATTCTTCAATTTAGCTATACAGGAATGGTTCTTGATAAGCAGGCTGACTGAAATGATTCTTCTCTGGATCTGTAATGTTCTTGATGATGATCGGCTTGATTTCCTTGAAGAACTTGTAGAACAGATCCACCTTAATCCTCTGATCAACTTGTTGAAATGATCAGAGACTTTCTTGAAGACCAACGTCTTCCTTCTTCTTCTTAGAGTTGTTGCCCTCCTCTGACTTAGGAGAAGTCAAAATGAGAGAAATGACATCATCATTATCATTACGCCATCATAATCTAAGTGTTCCTTCAAACAGTTTCTAATGAGATATCAAGCTACTATAGCTGACATGACACTTCTGACTTGACTTGACATTCCTGTGTTGACTCAGTACAATTTCAGAATCAGAAGTGTCGAGATGTCCCAAGTGTCTCGACACAATCTCTGCAAGGTGTTGAGACATCTTAGCAATCTTAACACAATAATACTGCAAGGTGTCGAGACATCTTAGCAGTCTCGACGCAACTGTCTGCTAGGTGTCGACATCTATTTTAAATCTTCACTGTGTCGAGACAATTGAATTGTAACTCCCTCATCCGTCACATGGAATATAACAGAAGGTCCAGTCGGGACCCCACGCCATATTCCACAGACAGTTGGTGGAGTTACATAAGAATACCAAGATAACATCATAGGAATACGCATCCTAACTCAGAGCATTCTAGCGGAAGCTTTTAAAACTGTTATAAGAACCCCAAAAAACACATGAATGTCCACTACAGCCACAATAGGAATGAAATAACATACACCAAATATCTCGGCTTTATGGCCTTACAAGTGTTTACTTAAACAATACATGTTTTCCATACATCGGCACGCAGGCCGGCCACACATAAACAAAATAAAGTAAACATTTCGCTTTGGCCTTCAAGGGCCAGCACAGCATCAACGGCTTCAGACCGCTACTTACCATTAGGCTCACCTATTCCTGCATAAGAATAATCCACCGCACGGTAGCAAAACACGGCAACAGTCAGCTAAAGCTGACCAAATTATAACGACCCCGCCCCCTAATCGGGGCAGCGGTGCTCCTTCCCTGCATTTCATTAGTATAATCAAACATGATAGTTAAAGTACAATTTAAGCACACTTCACCACAGGCGTAGGCACGCACGACCACACACCTTGTGCTCTCAGGGCACATTCTCGGTGAACCCGGTCCACCACTGCCCCCGGGACGGCAACATCATGAGCATTTTAATCTTTCTGGACAAAGCCTAAGACTTGCCCTCTATGCCAATGGTAAGTGTCACGTATTTTAGGTCTCTTTAACCGAACCGCATAGAGCGGGTACGGTTCCACGCAACCCGTTGCTCACACCGCCATGTCAATTTAATCCATAGGCGCGGGTCAAGCTTCCCCGAGTCCCAAATCAATTACATAATTTTACATAACCCAGTTATGTACAAGTTGGCTCCCAGGCCACCAAGATGGCAGAACCACACATTTGTCTAGTTTTCCGGGTGCACCTTAGTTAGTCCCCAAGGCTACCTGTTGCAATGTACCACGTAGAAAAACCCGAAAAACAAACAGCACAGAGACTTCTCTGGTAATACAAGCATAATGAAAACATCACCGATCCAGACCAACATGTCCGGGTAGGCTTCACACACCATGTCTGTGTCCGTACTTCGATTCCGGACTCTATATGCAAAACTATGGGGATAAACCATATCTACCCGAAGGAATACCTCACATTCACCGCCCACTCGCGGGAGAGATTTTCTTATACAAAAATGAAGAGGACTTCACATGTTCAAGTAGATAATCGTTACCCTAGATGTTCGCTTCGGCGCCATGGAAAACTAGCCAGATGAAAGGCACCGCAACGGAATCTCCTCCGCGGATCTGGACTCGGTTCGCGATTCGGAGCTCCGAAGCTCCACAATGGCTGGAATCCTCCTTCTTCTCCCTTTGCTCTCCCCTCTCTCTAACTCTTAGAAAGAGAAATTGCCAAATGAAATGATGCATAAACCCTCATTTCCCGGCTATATACCAACGGGAGGGATTCTGGGCCGTCGGATCCCTCTAGAATGAAATGAACGGCCTAGATTAACCTTTAAAATCATCCACCTGGGGCCACACATGGCGTGTGACACGCCCATGTCACAAGCCGTGTCTCACTTTCGTACAAGAATTCATCAATCTCTGAATCATGACACGACTTCCGACACGCCTATGTCAACCCTGGACACACCCGTTTCAAACCTGGACACGCCCGTGTCAGATGTCATGTGCCTCAATCGACACAAAAACTGTCACGCCAGAACAGGACACGGCTTTGGACACGCATGTGTCCATGCTGGACATGCATGTGTCTAACCTGGACATGCCCGTATCTCAGGGCGTGTTGCTCACTCGACACAGCCCGACAAACACAGAGAAGGACACGGCTTTGGACACGCCCGTATCCACGCTGGACATGCCCGTGTTCGACCTGGACACGCCTGTGTCCTAGGGCGTGTTGCTCACTCGACACAGCCCGGCAAACACAGAGCAAGACACGGCTTTGGACACACCCGTGTCCGCGCTAGACACGCCTGTGTCTGACCTGGACATGCCCGTATCCCAGGCCGTGTACAACACTCGATAAAACTCGGCCAATTCCAGAAAAGGACACGGCTCTGGACACACTCGTGTCATAGGCCGTGTGAAACCATAATGGCTCCAAAGCTGTCAAAAACACTACCCATACATATACGAGTTTTGGGGTGTTACAATTCTCCCCCCTTAAAAGAATTTCGTCCCAAAATTACAGAAAGGAAATGTATAGAAAGTTAAGTGGTACCTGAGTAGAAAATCTCGGGATACTCCTCAAGCATGGTCTACTTTTGCTCCCACGAAAGCTCCTCACGACCACAATTGTTCCATCAGACCTTGACCATCCTGATAGCTATGTTCATCAGTTGCTTAACCTCCGTATCCTCGATCTGAATGGGTCTAACTTTTGTTGTTAGCCCACTATCGACTGATACTTGATCCGCACCAACCACTTGCGCTGGTTCTTTCACTGCTTTGCGTAGGACCGAAATGTGGAATACATCATGTAAACCACTCATCTCTACCGAAAGAGCCAACTAATAGGAGGCTTCACCAACTCGCTCCAAGATCTCAAAAGGCCCAACATACCTCGGACTAAGCTTCTTTAAGCACCAAATCCTTGATACGCCTTTAAATGACTTTATCTTGAGGTATATCCAGTCCCCCCCCCCCCCCCGCAAACTCCATGTTCTGATGCTTGTCGTTGTAGTAATTGGCATGTCTATCTTGAGCAATCAGTATTCGTTCCCGAATCAACCAAATAGTTGACGTAGCATCTTCAACCTCTCTTCACTTATAAAGCTTCGATTCTCCTGTTTCTACCCAAGCTAAAGGTGTACGGCACCTCCTTCCATATAGAGCCTCAAAAGGGGCCATCTGAATACTGGCTTGGTAGCTGTTATTGTATGCAAACTCAATCATGTAAATATGGTCCTCCCACCTTTTACCAAAATCCAATGCACACAAACGAAGCTTGTCTTCCATTGTCCTGTTCACCCTTTCAGTTTTCCCATTTGTCTGCGGGTGAACATTTGTGCTGAAGTTCAGCTTGGTACCCAACAACTGATGAATGAGCCTCCAATCATTAAATGTGAACTGACCATCACGGTCACTAATGATGCTCCGGGGTACACCATGCAAACGGACTATATTATCCACATAAAGCTTCGCCAGCTTCTCTACGGAATCATCCTTCCTATTGGGTATAAAATATGACACCTTCGTTAAACGATCAACAATCACCCAAATGGCGTCGTTCCCCTTGTGCGATCTCGGCAAACCATGCATGAAATCCATAGAGATGTCATCAAACTTCCACTCCGGTATAGGCAAGGACTTTAGAAATCCACCTGACTTCTGGCATTCGGCCTTCACCAAGGCACAAGTCTGACACTTCGCCACGTATAGCGCTATGTCTTTCTTCATACCTGGCCACCAGAACAGCCTCTTCATGTCTTTGAACATCTTTATGCTCCTAGGGTGAATTGGGTACTTGGTGAAATGTGCCTCGTACATCAATTCTTCTCGTACTTTCCCAACATTAGGGACGCACAATCGACCACCTTTCCATACAAGGCCATCGTCAACATAAAACTGGTCATTTGACCCATCCACGGACTCTGCCAAGCGACGTTTCAAGCTTACGTCCAACTCCAAGGCCCGTTGAATCCTATCTGCGAGGTCATATCGAACCTCTGTCCAACTCAAACATGCATTAGTACTAGACCCCTTGTCAACACACGAGATCTCCAAAGCCTCCAAATCATGAATGAGCCGCTTGTCATGCATCTGCAATCAGTTGGCCTGTGCAGGAGTTTTATGACTCAGAGCATCTGCCACAACATTCCCCTTCCTGGGAATATAATGTATCTTGTAGGTGTAATCCCTAAGGGATTCCATCCACCTACGCTGGCGCATATTCAGGTCCTTCTAATCAATCAAATACTTCAGGCTCTTATGATCTGAATAAATGTTAACCTTTACTCCATATAGGTAATGCCTCCAAAGCTTGAGAGCGAATACCACTGCCGCTAACTCCAAGTCATGGATCGAGTAGTTCCTCTCATGCACTTTTAACTGATGTGATCCATAGGCTATCACCGACCCGTGTTGAAGCAGAACACAGCCTAACCTACTCCTAGAGGCGTTAGTGTAAACCTCAAAGCCTTCAGAACCACAAGGCGAACATAACACATGTGTCTTGGTCAAACGACACTTTAGTTCTTCGAAAGCTTGAGCACATTCAGGCGACCAGACAAACTTCTGATCCTTCCTTGTCAGAGTAGTGAGGGGCAATGCTATCTGTTAGAAGTTCTCCACGAAGCGCCTGTAGTAGCCGTCAAGCCCCAAAAAACTCCGGACTTCTGCCACCGAAGACAACAGAGGCCACTTCCGTATAGCAACTACCTTTGTCGGATCCACCGCAATACCTTCACCACTAACCACGTGACCAAAGAATGCTACCGAGGACAACCCAAATTCGCATTTGGATAACTTGGCATACAGTTGGTTCTTCCTCAATGTCTCCAACACCATATGCAGGTGCTTGAAATGATCCTCCTCGCACTGCGAATACAACAGTATATCGTCGATAAAGACTATCACGAACTGGTCCAAGTATTCTCTGAACGTTCTATTCATCAAATCCATAAACACGGATGGCTCATTCGTCAGCCCAAATGGCATGACAGTGAACTCATAATGCCCATAATGTGTGCTGAAAGCCGTCTTGGGAATGTCACTTTCCCTTATCTGCAGCTGATAGTATTCGGATTTCAGATCCAATTTGAGTACACAGTCGACCCCACCAGCTGGTTGAACAGATCATCAATCCTTAGGATCGGATACTTATTCTTTTCTGTTAACTTATTCAACTCACAGTAATCAATACAGAGTCGTAAGCTTTCGTCCTTCTTCTTAACAAAGAGGACCGGCGCGCTCCAAGGCGACAAACTTGGACGCACATAGCCTTATTCCAACATTTCTTGAAGCTGTACTTTCAGTTCTGCCATCTCCTTAGGCGTTAACCGATACGGAGAGCGTGACACAGGTTTGGCACCTGGCATTAGCTCAATGGTGAATTCAATCTCTCATTGAGGTGGGGCTCTTGGGAGATTTTCAGGGAATAGGTCAGGAAACTCAGATACAACTGGGATGCTGTCCATACCAGGTTTGGGCTTCAAAGCCTCCACTAAATTGAAAAATAGCTTTGCCCCACTACGAACTGCCTTAACCACTTGGAGAGCAGACATCAAAGTCTTTCTTGACCCCTTCAAGCCTGAGAACGTCTGTAACGCCTCCATTCGTCACATGGAATATAACGGTGGGTCCGTCCGGGGCCCCATGCCATATTTCATAGACAAATGGCGGAATTACGTGTGGAAAGCAAAATCTCATTCTACTCGTATCCTAACTCAAAGCATTCTAACGCAGCATTTTATGTTAGATGAACTCAGCACAGCGAATGTCCACTAAATATATAGTGTTACAATCACAGCCTACTAGGCAGGCAAGGCCTGCATGGGTGCCAGTACGACCAGGTGCAAGGCAAGAGCGCACTGAAGTTATGGTGGACGAGAAAGCAACGGATGAGCAGTTGAAAAGGTTTATGGAGTTTCATCCACCTACGTTTGGTGGGGCGATTTCCCCAATGCAGGCGAAGGATTGGCTTGCAAGAGTGAAGAGGATCCTGACTGCAATCAGGACTGTGGAGGAGCAGAAAGTAACCTTAGCCACGTTTCTATTGGAAGGCGATGCGTGTCTTTGGTCGGACAAAGTGGAAGTACATCTCTTGATAGGGCGAGGATTGGAAGAAATATTGATCGAATAATTCTCACAGTTATTTATGGCCAAGTATGTACCAGTGTCGCAGCGGATTGCCATGGAGAATGAATTTCTACGTCTGGTGCAGGGTGAGCGTGATATTGATACTTACATGCATGAGTTTACCAGACTGGCGCGCTATGCAGGGTATACCTTTACTGAGCAAGCGCGAAAGACAAATCAATTTTATGAGGGACTACGTGATGAGTTGAGGTTAGCACTCCCGAGTTCGGTGAACCAAGGCTTCCAAGCGTTGGTCGATACAGCCCGGGCATTGGAGAAGGATTTGAAACGGGTACAAGAGAAGAAGAGCCTGGCGGTGGAGAAGCCGGAATTTAAAGTTACGCAGCCGGAACCATCAGAGTTTAAGAAACGAGATAAGAAATGATTCAGGTCTGCCGACCCAACACTGTCGACGGACTCTTTGGGAGCAACTTATGGACAAGGACGTGTGGAGACACGTATATGTTTTAGATATGGCAGGTAAGGACATTCCATACAATTATATAAAACATCCATACTTACAAGTCATACACAACTATCAAATACACGGAGTCTTCTCCGGTTTACCCATAATCATCACCAATCCGGACTAACCATCCAGATTGGCTTCACACAGCATACTTATGCTGTACTACACACTTTCAGCTCTAGATGCAAACTCGGCCAAGGAATCACTTACGATATCTACTTCTTGTTGGAGGATTCCATGCATATGCATAAAGAAAGGACTTCGATGTCCAAGAAGGAGATCGTTACCCTTGAAGATCGATTTGGAGCCATGAACTAGCCGGATAGAAATAACTCCTCAGCTTTACCTTCACGAATCCAAACTCGGATCTTGATTCTGCACTCTGCAGCTCCTTGTGGTGTGAGCGCTGTGAGCGTTAATTGCTCTGGGAGAGCGAAAAGCTGCGGCTAATCAGGAGGGAATACCAACCCGCATCTAGTGGTGCGCTACTGACGGTTTGAGCACGGGAAAGGCTGATATGCCCCTGGTTGTTTTGGGAGGTCGATTGGTGGCAATGTTTGGGAGGTCACGAGGCAGACCCTACTTGCTACACCATAGTGGTGGGTCGATCTATTATTGCTCAAGTTTGTCGTGAGGTTATCACCTCTGAGTGGTTTGGGCGGAATGCTCCCAGCTTGCGGGTTGGGGTGACTAGGACCGGCCAGCCAACAAGTTAATAATTCTCTGATCGGTGGTGTTGCCATGGAGTCCGGTACACCGTAAGGTGCCCTGAGTGCACGGAGCATCTGGTGAATGTCGGCGTTTGTGATATGATTGTGATTGGTAGCTTGATAGATGTTATGATGGCAATGCATACAGGGAAGGAACCACTGCCCCGAGCAAGGGGTAGGGTCGTTATAATTGGTCAGTTAATGCTTACCGTTGCTTTGTTTACCGCTCTTGGGGTGGATTACTATTTATAGGTACTAGTGGATTGAATTGAATTGAGCGGAATAAAGGCTTGCTGTGAAGGCCCTCGAAGGTCGTGCGAAGAATGTTTGGATTTCACGTGTGGCCGACCTGCGTGCCGATGTATGAAATTGTATATGTTTGTAAAGAGCAACCTGTAAGGCCTTAATGTCGTGAGCGTGTGTGTGTTGTAAACATTCCTGATATATATATAAATGTGGAGTTTATATATTTAGTGGACATTCGCTGTGCTGAGTTCATCTAACATAAAATGATGTGCTAGAATGTTTTAAGTTAGGATACAACTAGAATGAGATTTTGCTTTCCACACGTAATTCCGCCATTTGTCTGTGAAATATGGCATGGGGCCCCGGCCGTACCCACCGTTATATTCCATGTGACAAATGGAGGCGTTACAAAGTGGTATCAGAGCCAGGTTTGAAATTTATGGGAGGGAGAACATAATTGAACTCAAGAATGTCCACTAGGAATGTTATACATGCACGTGAAGAGCGTCACCATATATTCAATGTATAATTACCATTATGCACTGGATGATTATTGGTGTTTTGTACATTGATAGGTGGCGAGGAGTGGTGCTGGGCAGTCTGAGCCCCAGCGATCCGACGAGAATGCGGCACCAGTTGAAGCGCCTACACCTCCCTCGGCGGAGACCATACGTGTTGTGACGCTCCTTACAACACACACACGCTCACGACCTTAAGGCCTTACAGGTTGCTCTTTACAAACATATACAATTTCATACATCGGCACGCAGGGCCGTCTACATGTGAAATCCAAACATTCTTCGCACGGCCTTCGAGGGCCTTCGTAGCAAGCCTTTATTCCACTCAATTCAATTCAATCCACCAGTACCTGCAAATAGTCATCCAACCCAAGAGCGGTAAACAAAGCAACGGTCAGCATTAGCTGACCAATTATAACGACCATACCCCTTGCCTGGGGCAGTGGTTCATTCTCTGTATGCATTGTCATCATAACATCTATCAAACTATCAAATCACAATCATATCGCAAACGTCGGCATTCACCAGACGCTCCGTGAACTCAGGGTACCTTGCGATGTACCGGACTCCGTGGCAACACCACCGATTAGAG
Source organism: Platanthera guangdongensis (assembly GCA_039583875.1). Taxonomy (NCBI): domain Eukaryota; kingdom Viridiplantae; phylum Streptophyta; class Magnoliopsida; order Asparagales; family Orchidaceae; genus Platanthera; species Platanthera guangdongensis. The sequence continues at coordinate 113,644,763 of CM077159.1, read as the reverse complement.
AATTATTAATTTGTTGGCTGGCCGGTCCTAGTCACCCCAACCCGCAGGCTGGGAGCATTCCCATCACATGACTAAATAGCTCAACCCCTATCCTAGCCACTAGGGGATACAACCAGCCACCAGGATACAGACACCTCACCCCCATTTCACCATGGTTAGCTTAATCTAACTCTTCTTCTTCCTTAAGAAATTATGGCCGAAGAGATAGAGAGAAGAGAGAGGAGGAGGGAGTTCTCCTCTCCGTCTATAAATAGGTCCCTCTGCCCTCAAAGGAGTACACCCCTCTCCAAGCTAAAACGAGCCACCACCATGCCTCTGCGGAGATCTGCCTCGCCGGAGAAAGAAGACCCGAGCTCTACCACCCTCCACCACCACTAATGGCGGAACTTGTCGAGAGATCCCGGAGACCCTAAGAAATGTGGAAAACTTCTCCTCTCCTTCCTCCCTATCTTTCTGACGTGTTGCATGCAAGCTCCAGCGGCCGGAGCGCCGCCGCCGTCACCCCCCTCCCTTCGGTTCAAAAAACAAGAGAGCTCTGGCGATGGCCGGCGGCGGCAGGCCGCCGGACCAGCGCCGGAGGGAGCGCCCGCCACCAGAGAGTTGGTCGGGGGCGGAGACACGGCCGGCCGGCGGCCGACCGGCGGAGGGGAAGGCCCGCAAGGGCTCTGTTTTGATACAGGTGGCGATCTCCTGTACATATATGTTATAATAAAAGTTTATAAAATTTTATAAATTTTATAATTTTATAATTAATAAAAAAGGGACTTGATTTTCTGAAGCTAAACTAGAGTCGTGATGGAAAATGTTTGAACATAAAAGTTGTTCCCCGTAATGGGGGCAATCTCCTCAAATATTTTGAGAATTTTCGAAATTGATTTGATATTTTTAAGAGCATAAATAAAAATCATTTGGCCAATTTAGAAGCCCAAATTTGCTCGGAAAATTTTGAAAAATTTACTAGTAACTGTTTAGGCACTCTTAAAGGTTGTATTAAAATTTGGGAATCTTGGGATAAAAATTGAAAATTTCCAATTTTTGGAGCCTTGGGTCGCGCTCAGAAATTTATGCGCTCAAATTCTTTGAAAATGAAAATCGAAGCGCGCGACCTACTTATATATTGAATATTAAGTTCAATTGATTAATCGACGAGAGTTATGGAGGCAAGATTTTCCAGCTCTGAGTATTTCGAGATTTTTGCGAAACCACTGAGCGCCTCGTTCTTAAAATAACTCGTGGGCATTTTGCGTGAACTCGAAAGATGAAAGTATGAGCTTCGTGTAATATATTCCTCCACCTCGTTTCAGGTAAAGAATTTCCCTCATGTGTTGAAAATGACTTTCGAGGTTGAAATTCGAGGAAGAATGTGTACTCTGACGAGATTCTTGGATTCGATCTAACGTAAGCAAACGAGTTGATATTTATTCTCGGATAAATAATAAAAATATAACTCATAATAATCTTCCACTGATCCGATTAAGCCATGATTAAAGAGGGCGCAATTGAATTGTTCTTGGATCTTAATAATGGGTGAAACCCAAAGAAACCTCCTGAGAATATAGATGGAACTGAACTAAATCTCCTGAGAACGAAGATGGAACTGAATATGCCTCCTCAAAACGGAGATGGAACTGAACATACATCCTGAGAACAGAGAAGAAACTGAAAATACCTCCTGAGAACGGAGATGGAACTGAAGCCTCCTGAATGGAATGATTGGACTACTAACCATTTTCTTTATGATTATTTCAGTCTTGCACTGGTCCAGTTCCTTTATTTATTTCAGTTTAGTAATTTCAATTCAGTTCTACTGCAGTCCCGTAGTGATCAAGTTCAATTCAATACTTTCATTACAGTTTTACTCCAGACCCGTACTGGCCGAGTTCAATTCAGTACTTTCAATTCAGTTCTACTCCAGTCGCGTACTGGCCAAGTTCAATTCAGTACTTTTAATTCAGTTCTACTCCAGTCTCATACTGGTCAAGTTCAATTCAGTACTTTTGATTCAGTTCTACTCCAGTCCCGTACTGGTCAAGTTCAATTCAGTACTTTCGTTTTAGTATTACTTCGTCTCGTACTGGTCACATTTCATTCCAGCACTCTAATTATACAGCTTATATTATCAGCATCTTTAATTACCACATTTTCATTACTGCAATTTATTATTATAAGCACGGGTCCTGTTCTGACGAGCAACCATCTGTTAAGGTCGAGCCTTAGTTAGGGATAACCGAAGTTGAGGTGTTCTTCCAGGTTTAGCCCCAACTAAAGTGCTCTCATGCTCCTTGTCGAAAGTTGAGCTGAGCGTTACTGCCCGAGGATTGAAGCATAGTAGGGCAGGTCGCCACAGACCCGGTGTGTGCTAACAAAATTGACTGTTTGATTGCTTATAAATTGTTTGCGGTAAACTGTGGTGGGTCAGTCATTTCAGCAGACCGTTCGTACTGGTGCGGGAAGTTCGACGACTCAAGGCGATGGGGAGATGAGTACCACTAGTGACCGGCCATTATGATTTTCCTGTTAGGTTTCCTCCGCTGGTCGGCCAAAATATTGAATCGTCGGATGTCGCTCACATCCAATACTACACTGGGTTGTACATTAGGGCCTGGGTTGTGCGATACGACCACCCCAGAAGTGGCAAGACTGGCCACTGTCACCGACGGCCATATTGGTGAGGCCCGCGGGGCTCGCTACCCTGCTTGAAAAGAAGCAGTCCATACTATGTCGACATAGGGTGTTATGCGCGGCTGTGAATGCCTGTGATATGTACGCGACTGTGAATGTCTGCGATGTGTATGCGGCTGTGAATGCCTGTGATGTGTGCGTACGCGGCTGTGAATGCATGCGATGGGTAAGCGGCTGTGAATGTCTGCGTTGTTTGTACGGGTTATGAATACTTGCTATGTTGTTGTGCTAGTGGAGCCTAAATTATACCTAACGTGTATTACTGCTGTTAGTCTAATTATATCATGTTGCGCCTCTTTTTGGTTGCTCTTAGCTTAATCATGAAATGTTGTACTAACCCTCTCATGCTTCGGCTATCTACTTTTGTTGGGTGCGTGAGCTCGTCCCCAGGATATGGATCCGGGGAGGAGATTTGTTTCCACTTAGCTCTGTGACTAATGGTTATTAAAATAACCATTCACAGGAGATGGTGCACCGTAGCAACCAGTAAGTGCAGGAAGATACGCCAGCTGATAGGACTACTCGAGCAAAGGTAGCCCCGTCGTCTCTAGAGTTTCGAGACATGAATACTAGCAAGCAGAGTTGAGTGAGAGAGAAGTTGTTAGTCATAGTACTATATATAACATACAGGCTCTATGTATAAACAGTGGCTACGGCCTTTCGCGATTTTGTTAAATATATAATGTTATATATATTTGTTGTGGTTTCCTGTTAATGCTTCTGCAATACTCTGTGATGTGATGTGAATATTGTGATTCAAAACGAGCAAGGCAGCCAACTTGTGCTTAGCAGAGTGGGTCGTTACCCCTTAAGTAGCACTGGATGGACGCCTTGGGCAGTAAGATCCCCTCTGGCCCGACCCAGGCAAAGGTTGGGGGGTCCTACACGTGCACACCTAGCCGCGCGGGTACCTGCGCTGGCCGCAAGTTGTGCGTGCGTTCTTGGTTATGCGTGTTGTTTGGTCCGTTCGAGTGCTTGTATATACGAGTCTATGCCCGTGTCAATATTTTTTTTATGCGGGGCTTGCTTTGAATTGCTTGAGACCAACTTTTGTTTCAAGCTTTTAAATGTACTGCGATACTGATGTGTATGTGTTTGTCTTTTACCGATTATCAGGTTACGATTTGGAGGAAGAGATGTGGTTTACCTGCGATCTTGAGGTGTGGATACAACGTATTGAGGAGAGGATCCAAAATCCTCCGAGAGGCCCGCTGATGGTTCGTGAGATCACTTTGACATCGGGTTTTAGTTCCCCACCATGCGAGGAGGTGATCGACATCTTGAAGTTCTGCGGTGTTCCAATATCACAATTTACTCCGCTGGGGATGGTGCGCCATATGGGATTGATTACCTTCCTCAGGGAGCATGATTCGAGATTTTTTCTTAACTGCTTTTGGGATTGGTGTGACATTCGTGTTGATGGCGGTGAATGCGTTGGAATTTTTAGTAATAAAAGCTAGCTTGACTTTGAGACCTGGATGGACCGTCATCATGGGAATACTTTATTTGGCTATGTCAAGAATTCCTCCACTGCTTCCTCTTTGAAGATGATGAAGAGGAAGTACTGGAGGAGCAAACCTTCCTCCTCCTTTCATCACAAGAAGGACCACTATAAGTCTGAGAAGAAATACTCCAAAAAAAGATAGGTATGACTCAAAAACTAGTAAACAAGTTTCTTCTAAAGTTGATTGTTAATGTTGTAGCAAACCTGGGCATGTTATTACTGACTGCCCAGTCAAGAGAAAAGAATCTGGTGAGAAGAAGCATCATCATCTCAAGGGCAAGAAGAAAAAGAAATTCCTTGTCAAGACTGGAAAAAGCTGGAGTTAGAGTGACTCATCTTCCTCAGAATCTGACGAAGAAGAAGAAGAAGCCTACATAAGACTATTTGCTGCTGAAGAAGCTGAAGACTATCTTGCTGCTAAGATAGGTATCAGGGCCCCTCTGTCACATTCAGACAGTGACTCAGAGGAGGATGATGAGGATGAAGATGCCAACAACTGTTATGGGTTGATGGCTATGTCAGATGAAGAATCCTGTCAGGATAAGCCTGGTCCAGATAAGGTACATTCTCTATCTAGTTTTTTTCTGAGACTGGCTATGAGACTATTCAAATTTCAGATGCATCTTCATCATGTAATGAGGATGAATCTGAATCTGGAGAAGATGTCAATCAATTGATTGACAAGTATAGTGCCCTTCTGGATGCTTTGAAAAGAAGCAAGAAGTTGTCCAAGAAGCAAGCTGCGGAGATTATCTCTCTACAACTAGCTACCTCCCAGCAGTCTGAGTCAGCATCCTCGATGGATCAGAAAAAGAGAGAAGTGAGCCACCTAAAGGCCATCTCAATCATCCAAATTGGGACCATCAACAACTAAAACATGATCATTATGGATCTTGAAGAGAAACTCCAGAGGGAGAAAAGAATTATGGCTAGTTTTCCTAAGCCTAAGTCAGTGTTACCCTTGATAGAATCCTTCTCCTCTCGAAAGGGTAGGAAGGGGTTGGGATTCAAGGGGAACAATAGAGTTTCCCACTCCAAAGGGAAAGGCAAAGTTCCAATTTAGCTCCTGGCGTCAAAGCCTCTCATCCCTTTTAAGAAGGTGATGTTACCATCAAATAGGTATGACCAAGAAAGTATTTATGATCACTGGTTGAATGGAAGTTCCACAAGTGTGAACAAAAATGTTCACAGCTATGGTGGAAGATATAGCAAGGGAATTAGTGCCTTCAAGGCCCCACATGAGAAAATTCAAATGGCCCATCATGGACCATTTGTATTTGGTACCCCAGCCCCCACACTCAAGAATAAGGCAGTGGTCTTTTCTCAGGATCTCCCGGCTCACACTCAGACCAAGGGCAAGTTTGTCAGCAAGCCTGACTTGGGTATTTCTAAGGCCATCAACAGTATGTCTTCTACAAAGAATACCACTGTTGGTAGAACTCAAGATAAACCAACCTCTTCTACTGAAAAACTCACCTTCAGTCGGATAGTGGCTGGAAGAAACAAGAATAAGGAAGTTGTTCTTCCTTCTGAATAGTCAGCAGCTAACCAATCTGCCAGACCTACTTAATATACATGAGTGTTGGTGTTGTGGCAAAGTGGGTCATTTTGCCTAAAATTGCAGGCACAATCCTACTATGCCCAGAGAAAGTGCTAATCCAAGTGCACATACCCCTATATGGTACTTGGACAGTGGATGTTCCAGGCACATAACTGGAACAAGGAGCAACCTAAAGGAGTACACTCCAGTGAAGGATGGACTCAAAGTAATCTTTGGTGGTCCAGAAAAAGGAGTCACCAAAGACTATGGTAAGATCACCAATGGCATAGTCATCATCTCAAAAGTGGCTTATGTTGAAGGGTTGTAATACAACCTGATAAACATAAGCCAACTTTATGATCTTGGTTATGTCATTGTATTCCACAAGGATGAGTGTCAAATTAAAAGATCAAATGACCAAGAGGTCATCTTGACAGACACTAGGAGTAGAAATGTGTGTTGTCTAAACTTTCTATATTTAAGTCAAGACTCTAATATATATCTAGTTGTAAATGAGAAAGTCTTATATTGTGTACAATGAGACAAGATACTAGCTCTTTTGAACTATAAGACCATTGGTAAGATCTTCAGGGAAGAGTTAGTAAGGAATGGTCCTAAGATGAAATGCGCCAAAGAAGGTATTTGTTCTGCATTCCAAAAGGGCAAACAGACCAAAGCTTCTTTCAAAAGCATTGGGACCAAAGACTCTGTGAAGTGTTTATACCTCCTGCATATGAACTTGTTTGCTCTTATGTCAGTTTATAGTCTAGGTAGGAAAGTTTACACTCGTATGGTTTTTGATGACTTTACTATGTTTTCTTGAGTTTTCTTTCTTAAGAAAAAGTCTGAAATCCTTGATATATTCAGTACTTTTGTCAAGCAAATTCAGAATGAGTTAGACAGTACTGTGGTCAAAATTAGAAGTGATCATGAGACTGAATTCCAGTCTGAAGGCATGACAAGATTCTATGAAGAGCAAGGGATTCATTAAGAATTTTCTTCTCCAAGAACACCCCAGCAAAATGAGATTGTTGAGAGGAAGAATAGAACCCTCATAGAAGCTAGTAGGACTTTGCTAAGTGATACATCTCTCCCAAAGTATTTTTGGGCTGAGGCAGTAAATATTGCATGTCATGTCCTAAATAGAGCTTCTATCACCAAGAGCCACAAGAAGACTCCCTATCATATTATGAAGGGCAGAAAACCAAACCTGGTCTATCTCAGAATCTTTGGTAGCAAATGTTATGTGCTAAATAATGGAAAGTCTTATGTGACTAAGTTTGTTGTCAAGTCCTATGATGAGATATTTGTTGGATACAATAATCATAGTAAGTCTTATAGGATCTACAACATGAAAACTCAAGTTGTAGAAGAGTTTATTAATATAGTATTTGATGAGTCTACTATGATTAACAGTGAGTTGCCAAGCTCCTCATCTAGACTTGTAGGCATAGAGCTGATGATGGGCAAGCTAACAATCAAGAAAGCTGCTCCAATAGTCTAAGATAAAGATGATGGAGTGTATATTCCAGAAGAAGTACAGGGCACACATGATGTGGATGAAGATTAGTAAGATGCATCCACAGAAGCTCAAGATGCTGAAGGAAGATTGCCTCCAACTGTCAGGCATCTAAGGGATCATCCCAGACATCAAATAATTGGTGATGTTAATCAAGGAGTTATAACAAGGAGCAGAAGTCTCAACACAGCCTTGTATTCAAGCTTTCTGTAACAAGTTAAGCCCAAAAGATTTGAAGAGGTCAACATAGACCAGTTCTGGATTGTGGCAATGCAAGAGGAACTGAACCAGTTCAAGAATGTAAGGTCTAGAAGCTGGTTCACAGACCACAAGGACATAATGTCATTGGAAGCAAGTGGATCTATTGGAACAAGCTTGATGAAAATGACATTATAATCAAGAACAAAGCTAGGCTGGTGGCTAAAGGATATAGACAAGAAGAAGGTATTGATTTTGATCAAACCTTTGCACCAGAAGCCAGATTGGAAGTCATCAAACTATTCCTTGCATATGTTGCACAAAAGGGATTCAAAGTCTACCAGATGGATGTGAAGTTAGCTTTCCTGAATGGTGACTTAAGGGAAGAAGTCTATGTAGAGCAACCATCAGGTTTTGTTAATCCTAACTCTCCTGATTATATTTATAGACTTAGGAAAGCTCTATATGGGTTGAAGCAAGCCCCTAGGGCATGGTATGAGACCTTGTCTAGCTTCATCATTGAGAATAAATTCTCAATGGGGGAAGAGAAAAAAGACTATATTCCTAAGGGAATCTAAGGGCAAGATCATCCTAGTCTAAATTTATGTAGGTGACATAATCTTTGGGTCTATTAATGATAACCTTTGCAAGAAATTTGTTAAACCTATGCAAGAAAAGTTTGAGATGAGCAGTATGGATGAGCTTAAGTACTTCTTGAACCTCCAAGTAAGGCAAACTGAAGATGGATTGTCCATATCTCAGTCTAAGTTTACTAGGGAGTTAATCAAAAAGTTTGGAATGGAGAGTGCCTCCATAATGAAAACTCTCATGAGATTAAGTATGTCTATAGACAAAGATGAGACAAGGAAACATATTGATGAAACTTTGTATAGAGGGATAATTAGCTCCCTCCTAATCTTACTCTAAGTAGGCTAGACATCATGTATGCTACATGTGTTTGTGCTAGATATCAGGCTAGCACTAAAGAGTCTCACTACTCTGTTGCTAAGAGAATTTTGAGATATCTTAAGAGAACATCAGATCTTGGCCTATTGTACCCTATGAATAGGGATTTTGAACTAACTGGCTATTCAGATGAAAATTCTACGGGCTGTAGAGAGGATAGGAAAAACACATCTAGCACTTATCAGTTCTTGGGTGAAAGACTTGTGTCTTGGAGCAGTGAGAAGCAGACAAGTGTGGCTATCTCAAAAGCTGAGTCAGAGTATATCTCAGCAGGAAGTTGATGTGCACAGTTGTTGTGGATCCAGTATCAGCTTCAGGACTATAACATCAAGATAAGTAAAGCTACTATGTTTTATGATTCAACTAGTGCAATCTCTATTGCTAGAAATCTTGTCTCTTACAGCAGGACTAAGAACATAGAGATTAGGTATCACTTTATCAGAGAGCATGTGGAATGTGAAGACATCAATCTTGATTTTGTTCTACAGACAAGCAAGTGGCTGACATCTTCACTAAGCCACTAGATGAAGTCAAGTTCAACACCTTCAAGTTTGAGTTGGGTATGTTGAACTTGGTATAGCTTCAGTTGCTCCTTATTTTGTTTTTGTTGCAGGAATTACTACTTCTTGCAGGTTTTTAAGACTTTAAGTGGTATCAAGACTGAAATGGACTAAAGTGTCTATTAGAGAGGATGATAGAAGATGCTCCTGCTAAGGGGGAACAAGTTCAGCACTTGCAGGAATAGGTTCAACTTCTTATTGAGAAGGAGCAAGCAGCTGCAATAGTAAAATTCTAAGATCAACACTGCTGATTTGTATGTCCTAAGGACAATGCACGGACTGAGGGGGAGATTAACTCTGAACTCCCTGCTCTAGAGATTATTTATGACATAGTCATAAACTTCTCTGAGTTTGAGATGGAATGCTGCTACTGAGAATACAAAGCTGTGAAGGAGAAGAAGATAATCAGAGAAAGAATTGATCAGGAAAATAGAGAAGGCCAGCACCTCCCTGACTATAGTTGCTTCTAAAGAAGTCAAAAAGGGGGAGAAGATAATGATCAAGGGGGAGTAGGAAATGTGAACACTATGCAGGCAGGAAAAATGTGTTAACCTATAACTTGTTATACTTGTTACTCTTTTTTCAAATATAATGTTTTATCTACTGCATATGATGATGTATATCATTGACTAAGAGTTTTAACTTCTTCAAATAGGGAAGATTGTTTGGTTCATTGATCACAATGTCCTAGATTTGTAGAACTCAAACAAGTCAATAGTATATACATAAATGTATTTGATGCATGCTTTAAGTTCAATGTGTGCAGGATGTTCTTTGTCATAATGATTATACATGTTGTCTAAGTGACAGTGACAGGTGGAAACAAGGAAGAATGTTGGGAAGATAGAAAATTTGTTTAAGTCCACAGGCGTTGAGTGAAACCAGTTCACTCAATGTCATATGTCAAGATGTGTTGAGTAAAGCATGGACAGTCAAAGCCTAACTATTAGCAAGGAAGATATTTGGTTAAGTCCAGAAGCGTCGAGCGAGTACAACTCACTTGATGCTAGAAGATAGAAAGGTCGACTAAACTATGTGCACTCAAAGCCTTTGAAGATGTAGACAGAAAATCTGTTTAAGTACAAATGCGTTGAGTGAGTACAGTTCACTCAACGCCAACTCAACAGAGAAATCAGCTAAGTACAGAAGTGTTGAGTGAAGGCAGTTCACTCAACGCCTCATCGTTAAGACAGCCAAAGTTTTTATTCATTGAGTATTGTCAACACACTCAACGCAAGGTGCTGCAAAATATTTGGCTAAGTGTTTTGGCGCTGAGTGACATACGTTCACTCAATGCCTCCTCAACTAAGCTGACAAAAGTTGAAAGCGTTGAGTGAAGCTAACTCACTCAACGCCTTCAGTAAGAGAAAAACGACTAAGTCCAAATGCGTTGAATGATGAAGGTTCACTCAACGCCTAAGCTGGAAAGACTATAAAAGTCTATAATTCGTCGAGTGATGAATGATCACTCGACGCCTAATGATACATAATATTAGCTAAGTCCAAATGTGTTGACTGATGAAGGTTCACTCAACGCTTATGCTGAAAGACTGCAATAGTCTATAATTCGTCGAGTGATGACTAATCACTCGACGCCTAGTGAGAAAGAAAATTATCTAAGTGTTTTGGCATTGAGTGAAGGTTGTTCACTCAACGCCTGTACTAAATTGCTTGAATTTGGCTAAGTTCACAGATGCTGACATCAGCAAAATTTAAAATCGTTGTGGGAAGTCTACAGCACTCGACAAACGGGGTCACATGCCTCCTGTACTGCATTTAATGCAAAAGCAAAGTTGCAGCCAACAACTACTGCTGGTCCTGAATCTCAACGAGTCGTTGGACGATGAAATAGAAAAAGGGATCAATCACTGAGAAGAGATTAACTTTTGCAAAAAGCGAAACTTCATTTCTTCCTCTCGACATTGTTGCAGAGTGTAACAACCCCATCCATTCATATGGTATATTCTAGAAGGTCCGGCCGGGGCCCCACAGTATATATCACAAAACAGACGGTGAAGGTACAGGATGATACCAGAGTAGTGCATCGCACCTATCACAAATCATTATAGCGGAAGCCTAGACTACAACTGGAACTCCTCATGAATGTCCAAACATAAAACTCCACATTTTATACAATATAGGAATGTCTTACGACAAGTATAAAGAGTTGGCCTTATGGCCTTTACATGGCTTTCAAACAGTGGCTTAAAACAATTGGCGCGCAGGCCGGCCACACGAAAAGAAAACACACAACATAACATAGAGCCTTCGAGGGCTCACAACAGTAGCAGCAACAACAGCAGGTACATCAACCTCTATGCGTCCCGCTCGGCTCTCCAGCACCTGTCCAGGGACAATCCACCCAACGGTGGCAAACAAAAGCAACGGTCAGCGTTCAGCTGACCAAATTATAACGACCCTACCCCTTCTCTCGGGGCAGCGGTATTCTTCCCTGCAAGCATATTAAATCATAAGTATGGCAATATATCATCAAAATGTGCTTTCACGCACACAAGCCATCACAACCGTTCGCCACCCGGCCCAACGGTTCGTGCACTCAGGGCACATTCTTGGTGTTCTGGCAAAGCTCTTGCCCACCACCGTATTAGGGTCACAACCCAACGGTAAATCTCTTGAGCATTTACTCCATGGCGTGCAGCCGGAGTTAGTCTTCCTACACCGGGATGGCCCGTAGCCCCCCATTGTGTCATGGAGCGCAGGCCGAAGACTCTTGCTATGCGCTCCAACAGACCGCACCTTTTGGTCTCACGTCGGGCGGACATAGCGCAGGTCAGATCCTCCACCCCCGTTGCTCAAATCGCCTTGCCTACTCCGAGTACAGCATACTCATGGCTATATCAAAGGCGCGGGTCGGTCTCACCAATCCTGTTCTTGGCATTCAAGCCTGGGTATTTCGTTATACCCATTTTCTTAGCACAACAGCGGGTCTTTCCTGGGCCTCCCAGTACTTCCTGTGACTCTCTCCACAGGTGGACACCGCACAAACACAAATGTCAGGGGTCTTTCCTGGCTATCATGACAGTACTTCCTGTTACTCGCTTCACAGGTGGATACCCTACGACATCAAGCATCACAAAGGGCCTTTCATGGTCACACCAGTACTTCCTATGCCGCATTCACAGGTTGGACCCAAAAACATCACATGGCTATTTTTCCTGGGCTACCACCCCAGTACTTCCTGCTACTCCTTTTCGCAGGCATCACCCGTAGACTCCTTAACCTACACGTTATCACGGAGTCTTCTCCGGTTCGTATGCAACATCACCAATCCAGACCAACCTGTCCAGATGGGCTTCACACAGCATGCCTATTCCGTACTCCAGTTCCGGATCTATATGCTAACAAAGGGGATGTCAAGCATCCACCCAAAGATTCCCAAAATCAGCCACCTCTTGGTGGGGGAAATCACAAGCTATGCTAAAAGGAAGCCTTCACATGGCTAGGAAGAAAAGTCGTTACCCTTGACGACCGCTTCGGTGCCATGACCTCAAAGCTTGCTTGAAAGACTCGCAAGAGCGTTTCCTCCGCAACGCCGGCTTCGGATTTCTCGTCGGTAACCTACAGCACCACCAGCAGCAGCCCTTCCCCTTCTTCCTCCTTCTTCCTCTCTCTTTCTCTCACTTAACTTGAAGAAAGATAAAAGCTAAGGAAAAATGAGAATAAGTTCTCAGTTTCGGCCTTTAGGAAAAAGAGGAAGAAGCTTCAGCCCTTGGATCCCAGCTGAAGGAATGGACAGCCAGAAACTTGCCAAAAATGCTAAATTTGACCTGACACGGCCTGTGACACGGCCGTGTCCCAGGCCGTGTGCCTCAAGCGGTGGTCAACCGACCTATCCAAACCAGTGACACGTCCATGGGACAAGCTCGTGTCATGGGCCGTGTCACCAACACGCCTTCAGACACGCCCGTGTCTGTGGCCGTGTGCCTGGGCGAAAAAAATCCCAAAACATCCCGAGACTCCACACGGCCTGTGACACGCCCGTGTCCCAGGCCGTGTGCCCAGACACGGCACAAAGACACTGAAAGTCCACCTAGTGTCAACTACCTTCACCTATGGGGGGGAATAGGTGACGTGCAGCGTTTTTGCGGAATTTAAAGTTATACCTGCACACGAAAATAAAACAGCACAGCAAATAGAGTACACAAGCTATTTATAGTGGTTCCCCAATTTGGGTACATCCACTTTCCCCCTTCGACCTATCTCCCAACAAGGGACGACTCGGTCTCTTCACCAACAGGATTGAAATCCAATCCTTGCACTATCGGAAGGAACCCTTCCACACGTAGGAGACAACGCTACCACAACACAGGTTGCACCCAACCCTTACAACTCAGAACCAACGTTCCTTTACAACAAAAATGAACTAGAATGTACAAGAAATACAAACTACTTTTGTAGACTAAGGTGTCCCTCTTCGTTTGATGACGTGTTCTAGAAGTCACGAAGAGTCCACAACCCTAGATCTCACTTGGAGAGAATCTCCCCGAAACCGGCGGCGGCAAGAAGGGCGGCGGCTTGGTTCTCGGGATCGGCGGCGACAACGGTGTGCGGCTGCTGTACTTTGGAGATTCAAACTTCGTAGCGAAGCAAGCTAGGTCTTCCAACGGTCACACTAGGATCGATCGTCTCGATCGATTCGGACGGGGAAGGTTTTCCCGATCAACAAATCAAGAGACAAAGGATCTCTGGTTAGACGCGTGAGACTCTAAGCTTGGCTAAGCTTCTGTCGCCGGAAGATCTGGAAGAAACCACGATCAAGGTTGGCGAACAACTTGCACGAGCGGCGACGGCGACGGAGCAGGTATCGCGATCTAGGTCACGGTCGGCGGCTCGTGTATTTCTTTCTGTGTTTTTACTGTTCAGAAATACGCGTGTATTTATACACAAGTATACTCCTTAATGACCGTTGTGGGTCCCACCAGAAGAAACCCTAATTCTGGTTCAAAACAGTGCCAGCGGCAGAGTCCGGTCCAGCGGTTTCCAGAAAATTGTCCAAGTCAGATTCGGTGAGAATCGAAGGAGATTCTCGACGAGTCGGCGAGAATCAGCCGGTGATTCTCGACGATTCGGCAAGAATCACTAGTGATTCTCGCCAAATCACTTGATGATTCTCACCGAATCACTTGATGATTCTCGACGAATATGACTTAGCGCCAGATTTGCCCGCTTTAATGTAGCCGGAAAGAAACGGCGAGAATCAGCCAGTGATTCTCGACAATTCGGCGAGAATCTAGTGATTCTCACCGAATCGGCGAGAATCACTTGGTGATTCTCGTCGATTATCACTTAGACGATTTTTCGTCTTTCCACCCAAAAGCTGCTCTTTGACCCATCCTTGCTCCTTGTCTGCTCTTGCATAATCACAGCCCTGTACTTGAAAGTAAGTACACTCCAATAGAGAGAGTACATGTAGGCCAACACACTGATCTGCTCAATGAGGGATTACGTCGTGCAGACCCGTGTATATTGACCTACTGCACCCTGACATTGGTGTGCACTTAGCGTGGAATAACTGCAAGCACAACTTGAAATATTTTGTCAAATACATTGTCTATTTACCTAAGCTTGTTCAGGGGCTTCTTCAAATCAGGTACGTTGTGGATACAATACCCAACAATCTCCCCCTATTTGAAGAAGCCTAAACCCTACAAGCTAAGGTGAATAAAGCGTATGGGAATGAAAATCATAACCTTGAAATTGAGTTGAGAGAGATATTCATTACCAATACCAATTTCTTGAGAGCAAACTGGGAGCCACCTTAGCCAACTTGGAGCCACCTTAGCCTTAGCCGAGAGGGTAATCTCCCCCTTTTCGGCTTCGGCAAATCGGGGTCTGTAGCATTTGACCCCTTGCTCCCCCTCAGTTCTTGCACCTGTGCTCACACTTGAGTTCCTAGCAAAGGCTCCCCCTAGATGCACGAGCATGGAGCTTCTGTAGTCTTCATTCCTCATAGTTTAGCATCCCCAATTCAGTTTTGAAAAGACTGAACTTGGCTTCGTCTAAGGGCTTTGTGAAAATATCTGCAATCTGCTTGTCCGTGGGGACATAACAGAGAGAGATGTCCTTGTTCTCCACGTGCTCCCGAATGAAGTGGTAGCGCACTTCAATATGCTTCGTTCTGCTGTGCGATACCGGATTGTTGGCAATTGCAATTGCACTGGAGGAGTCGCAGTACATCGGTACTTCCTTGAACTGAAGGTCGTAGTCGGCTAACTGGTTTCTGATCCATAGGAGTTGTGCGCAACAGCTGCCTGCCGAGATGTACTCAGACTCTGTTGTGGAGGTAGCTACACAGTTCTGCTTCTTGCTGTTCCATGAGATAAGCCTTCTTACGAGGAATTGACACGTCCCGGAAGTGCTTTTCCTGTCATCCCTACTCCCTGCAAAATCAGCATCTGAAAAACCTATTAGCTCGACATCATTGTTTCTCGGGTACCACAAGCCAAGATTGGGAGTACCTTAAAGGTATCTTAGAATTCGCTTTGCAGCGACATAGTGAGATTCCTTAGTGTTCACCTGATATCTGGCACAGACACATGTGGAGAACATGATATCTGATCTACTGGCAGTAAGGTAGAGCAGGGATCCAATGATGCTTCTGTATTTGGTTTCATCGAAAGGTTTACCTTTCTCATCCTTATCCAGAGACATAGTGGATCCCATTGGAGTCCTCATAGAGGTTGCATTCTCCATACCGAATTTCTTGAGGAGTTCATTTGTGAACTTCGTCTGAGAGATGAAGATTCCATCCTCAGACTGTTTCACTTGAAGTCCCAAGAAATACTTTAGCTCTCCCATACTGCTCATTTCAAACTTTCCTTGCATAAGTTTGGAAAACTTTTTGCAAAGATTGTTGTCCGTTGAGCCGAATATTATGTCATCGACATAGATTTGCACCAGCAAAATCTTGCCTTTGACTTCCCTGAGAAACAATGTCTTATCTATTTTACCTCTAGAGAACTTGTTCTCAAGAAGAAAACTAGATAAAGTCTCATATCAAGCTCGTGGAGCTTGTTTTAAACCATATAAAGCTTTATTAAGAAAATAGACATGATTGGGATAAGTAGGATTGACAAAACTTGGGGGTTGAGCGACGTATACTTCCTCTTTCAGGTCTCCGTTCAAGAATGCTGATTTCACATCCATTTGATAGACTGTGAATCCTTTGTGCGAAGCATACGCCAGGAACAATCTGATTGCCTCGAGCCTTGCCACTGGTGCAAAGGTCTGGTCGAAGTCAATCCCCTCCTCCTGTCTGTAACCTTGAGCCACCAGCCTTGCCTTGTTCTTTATGATGACACCATGTTCATCCAGCTTGTTTCTGAAGATCCACTTGGTGCCAATCACATTCTGCTTGTGTGGTCTGGGAACCAGCGTCCAAACGTTGCATCGTTCGAATTGATGTAGTTCATCTTGCATGGCCAAAATTCATGCCGCATCTTTGTTTGCCTCGTCGAACTTCTTTGGCTCAACCTGTGACAGGAAGCTAAGATGCAAAATCTCGTTAATGGTACCTCTTCGAGTTCTGACACCGTCACGAGGATCTCCGATGATCTGATCTCTAGGATGATCCCTCACGTGCCAAAGCTCAAGAAGTCTGGCGTCTGGAGCTTCGACTACTTCTTGAGCTTCTCCTTCTTCTAAGAGATTTGTTCCATTTTGATCTTCAACATTCCCAGTTGACGTTGAGGTGGAAACTTTGACGTACTTAGGAGTTTCATCTTTAGCGGTCTCATCGAGACACAGCTGTTCAAGTCGTGCACCTGCATCTTCAAGAATACTACTAGAAGAATTGTTGTTAAGCAAACTTCCTTCATCAAATACAACATTAATTGATTCTTCTACCACTAGGGTTTTCTTATTGAAGACCCTATATGCCCGACTGTGGGAACTATAGCCCATGAATATGCCTTCGAAGCATTTTTCACCAAATTTAGTACGCGGGTACTTCCCATTATTCAGTACATAGCATTTGCAACCAAAGATCCTCAAGTAGGACATGGTTGGTTTCCTGCCTCTCAGTAGCTCATAAGGCGTCTTACGATGATGCTTGTTGATCAATGCTCGGTTTTGTACATGACAAGCTGTATTGACCGCCTCTGCCCAGAAGTATTCTAGGAGAGAAGCGTCTTTCAACATTGTCGTGCAGGCTTCAATGAGAGTTCTATTTCTCCTCTCCGCAACTCTATTTTGCTGAGGAGTGCGCGGGGAGGAAAACTCATGAAAGATACCTTGTTCTTCACAAAACTCTGTCAAAGCACCAGATTTGAATTCTGTTCCATGGTCACTTCTGATTTTGACCACTGGGCAGTTAAATTCGTTCTGTACCTGCTTGACAAAACTAGTGAAGATGTCAAACGTATCCGACTTTCATTTTAAGAAAAACATCCATGTAAACCGAGAATGATCATCAACTATCACTAGCGTATAGGACTTGCCTCCCAAGCTATGAACTTGCATTGGACCAAACAAGTCCATATGTAGAAGGTAAAGACATCGGGAAGAGTTTTTGTCTGCAATGCTCTTAAAGGTAGCCCGAGTCTGTTTGCCCATCTGGCATGCAGGACAGGGGCTATCTTTGATGCACTTGATAACGGGAGCATCCCTTACTAAGTTTTTAGAAAACAGCATACTAATTGTTTTGAAATTAATATGTGTCAATCTCTTGTGCCATTGTTCACAAAGAGATGCACTGCTTGTTGCCACAAGGCATACGGGGGTAGATGAATCTAAACTGAGAAAATTTTAGCAGAAGATATTTCTGCTCCTAATGCCTGTTAATACCGTCTCAGAAGAGGCACATGAGATTATCAGACATTTATCCTTGCAGAACTTAACGTCATAACCTTTGTCACATAACTAACTTACACTGATCAGGTTATGGTTTAACCCTTCAACATAAGCCACGTCGGTGATAGAGATTATACCGTTGGAAATCATACCGTAACCTCTGGTGACTCCTCGATCTGACCCTCCAAAGATGACTTTGGGTCCATTCTCGACTGGAGTGTAATCACGCAGCAGGCTTCTTGTCCCAGTCATATGCCAGGAGCATCCACTGTCCAAGTACCATATTGGCGTTTTGGTGGCCTTTGGACATTCCTGCAAAATAAAATTAATTTCCCTTAGGAACCCAATCGAACTTGGGTCCTAGATTCTTGGTTAGCATACCCCCCCCCCCCCCCTCGGTTGGTTAGCCTTACGAGTGGTCGGCCTCGCAGTGCTAACATAGGGAGTCTCGTTATACCTCGGATTAAACCAACAATCCACGGCAAAGTGACCGACTTTGCCACAACACCAACAGTCAAATCTGTTGTACCTCTTCCTAGACTCCTGCTTTACCCAGGGAACGGTGGGTACAGCCGGGGCTTTGGATCTGGAGGTGGAGGCCTCATAGTGATTGCAGTCACATGACTTCTTCACCTTCTGTTCCTTCAGTATAACAGGCTTGGCTCTTGGTGCCTGCTTTCCATTATGGCCGCTAGAGAATTGACCATAATTTCCCATGTGGATTTCCTCATAAGGTGCCTTGAAGGCACTCTCACCGAAGTTGCGGGGAAAAGTCCAACCATCATATCGGCTCTTTGGCTTTGCAACCGAGGGCCGGAAATTATGACCAAAGGTTGATTCAAAGTCATGTTGGTTGCAAGGAAAGCTAGGCTTTCTGAACGTAACAGGACTGAGCGGAGCCTTTCCCTTTTCAGCAGCAGAGCCCTTCTTGGCGGCCTTATTCTTCCTCTGGTTCCTGTTTCTCCTGGATGAGGAACCAGATACCCCTACATGCCCCAAGCCAGCTCCTTTGGCCTGAGCAGAGAAGGTATCAACTACTGGAAGAACTATTTTTGCCATAGAGAAGCTCTTGACGATCTTCCTTTCTGCCGCAAGTTGTTCTTCCAACTTGTCGACTTCCTCCTGCTTAAGATCAAGGAGCTTAAGAGACTCTGAATGCTTTGAAGTCAGGTCAAGGTGCTCCTGTCGGAGAGAAATCAAACTGGTGATCTCTTCCCTTAGGGAGACACTCTCTCCCTTAAGGAATTTCACTTCCTTTTTCTCAGCCTTCAATCTCTTACGGCACTCCTCGAAAGTGTTGAGCAGAAGCTCATACTTCTCGAGGAGCTCCGCTTCACGGGCCGAAAGGCTATCCTCAGGGTCATCATCCTGAGACTCAGGATCAGATTCAGAGTCGGAGAGAGGGGTGTGAGCTTTTACCTTCCCAGTAAATGGGGGGCATTCTCCTTCTGAGTCGGAGCGACCCACCAGCCCGAAGTAGGCTTCCTCATCATCACTGGAGTCTGAGGAATCAGACTCACTCAGTGTCTTTGGCCTTTTGGCGATGTAGCTCCTCTCTTTCTTCTTATCTCTAGAGGATTTGTGCTCCTCTCCTTTCCCTTTTTCTCTCTTGCCTTGGTAGCAGTCGGCCACGACGTGTCCTGGCTTATTGCATCCAAAACAAATAATGTTAGAGGAGCGATGTTTGTTCGGTTTAGAAGCATACCTGTCAGAAGAATAATTTTTCTTCTGATGCCTGGAGGAGGAGCCGTCTTTCTTTCTTTGATTCCTCATCTTGAGGAACTTCTTGAATTCTCGGGTGATGAGGGAGAAATCCTCCTCAGACAGCTCTGAGCTGGAGGAGCATGGCTCGAAGTCCTCCTCCTCATCCTTTTTCCTGGCACGGTATGAAACCGCACCCTTGCCTTTTCTGGAGTGAATGGCTTTTAGAGCCACAGTCTTTTCTTTGGCTGCAACCTTCTCTGCTTCTTCTTCTGCTTTCCTGGTGTTCAGTTGAAGCTCATAGGACATCAGCTTTCCAAACAGAATTTGCGGGTCTGTTTCAGCTAGTCTGCCAAACTCTCGGATGGCGCAGATCTTTGTGTCCCATTCCTTAGTAAGGGACCTAAGGAATTTATCATTAAGTTCACCATCAGTGAACACTCTTCCATATCCTTTGAGGGCATTGACAATCTTGAGGAAGTTCTCGAAGGTGACTCCGATCTCTTCCTTAGGCCCTTGTCTGAAGGCCTCATATTTCTGGTTCAGAAGGGATCTCCGATCATCCCTCACTTCATCAGTGCCCTCCATTAGGATAATCAGGCAGTGCCAGATCTCCTTTGCTGTCCTGCAATTGCAGAAGTTCTGCATCATTGAGTCATCGACCGCGCTGACTAGAATGTTCTGCGCCTTCTTGTCAAGTCCCACCAGCACAATCTCGTCCTTGTCCATTTCAGAAATTTTCTTTGGCACCTTCTTGGTAGGATCTAAGGTGGAGACCTTAGTGGGAATATAAGGTCCCTCCTCCACGATCATGAAAAGTCGAGGATCAACTGCTTCCATGTAGAACCTGATCCTTTCCTTCCAGATAGGAAAGTTGAGCCTGGTGCACACTGGGATCTTGCCTGTGAACTTGAGCCCGTCCATAGTAGATGTTTGTCGTCTTCTTGACACTAGCGGCAGGATTCTACTCAAGGTGTAAACCTTTTTGATGAGTAACCCCCCTCTGATACCACTTGAATGTCCACCTAGTGTCAACTACCTTCACCTATGGGGGGGGAATAGGTGACGTGCAGCGTTTTTGCGGAATTTAAAGTCGTACCTGCACACGAAAATAAAACAGCACAGCAAATAGAGTACACAAGCTATTTATAGTGGTTCCCCGATTTGGGTACATCCACTTTCCCCCTTCGACCTATCTCCCAACAAGGGACGACTCGGTCTCTTCACCAACAGGATTGAAATCCAATCCTTGCACTATCGGAAGGAACCCTTCCACACGTAGGAGACAACGCTCCCACAACACAGGTTGCACCCAACCCTTACAACTCGGAACCAACGTTCCTTTACAACAAAAATGAACTAAAATGTACAAGAAATACAAACTACTTTCGGAGACTAAGGTGTCCCTCTTCGTTTGATGACGTGTTCTAGAAGTCATGAAGAGTCCACAACCCTAGATCTCACTTGGAGAGAATCTCCCCGAAACCGGCGGCGGCAAGAAGGGCGGCGGCTTGGTTCTCGGGATCGGCGGCGACAACGGTGTGCGGCTGCTGTACTTTGGAGATTCAAACTTCGTAGCGAAGCAAGCTAGGTCTTCCAACGGTCACACTAGGATCGATCGTATCGATCGATTCGGACGGGGAAGGTTTTCCCGATCAACAAATCAAGAGACAAAGGATCTCTGGTAAGACGCGTGAGACTCTAAGCTTGGCTAAGCTTCTGTCGCCGGAAGATCTGGAAGAAACCACGATCAAGGTTGGCGAACAACTTGCACGAGCGGCGACGGCGGCGGAGCAGGTATCGCGATCTAGGTCACGGTCGGCGGCTCGTGTATTTCTTTCTGTGTTTTTACTGTTCAGAAATACGCGTGTATTTATACACAAGTATACTCCTTAATGACCGTTGTGGGTCCCACCAGAAGAAACCCTAATTCTGGTTCAAAACAGTGCCAGCGGCAGAGTCCGGTCCAGCGGTTTACAGAAAATTGTCCAAGTCAGATTCGGTGAGAATCGAAGGAGATTCTCGACGAGTCGGCGAGAATCAGCCGGTGATTCTTGACGATTCGGCGAGAATCACTAGTGATTCTCGCCGAATCATTTGATGATTCTCACTGAATCACTTGATGATTCTCGACGAATATGACTTAGCGCCAGATTTGCCCGCTTTAATGTAGCCGGAAAGAAACGGCGAGAATCAGCCAGTGATTCTCGACGATTTGGCGAGAATCACCGAATCGGCGAGAATCACTTGTCGATTATCACTTAGACGATTTTTCGTCTTTCCACCCAAAAGCTGCTCTTTGACCCATCCTTGCTCCTTGTCTGCTCTTGCATAATCACAACCCTGTACTTGAAAGTAGGTACACTCCAATAGAGAGAGTACACGTAGGCCAACACACTGATCTGCTCAACGAGGGATTACGTCGTGCAGACCCGTGTATATTGACCTACTGCACCCTGACATTGGTGTGCACTTAGCGTGGAATAACTGCAAGCATAACTTGAAATATTTTGTCAAATACATTGTCTATTTACCTTAGCTTGTTCAGGGGCTTCTTCAAATCAGGTACGTTGTGGATACAATACCCAACAGACACGCCCTGTCGAAAAGCTTCGTCGGGCTGAGATCGTCGACCCAACTTGACACGCACTGTGACACGCCCGTGTCACAGGCCGTGTGCAACTTCTCGACACTCGACACCCACGTCTCGACACTCATGTCTCGACACTCGACGATCGTCGAGTAAAAGTCGTCGAGCACACGACACGGCTTTGGACACGCCCGTGTCCTGGGCCGTGTGTCTCCTCTCGACACATCGTCGAGCGAAAAATCGTCGACACCAAGGCCGATCGTCGACACAACCTCGACACGCCCTGCGACACGCCCGTGTCGCAGGCCGTATCCGCTGACACGCCCTGGGACACGCCCGTGTCCCAGGCCGTGTCACCCAAAAAATCCCTGCTTCAGAAATTTGGACTGTAACAATCCTCCCCTCCTACAAGAAATTTCGTCCTCGAAATTCAGATACAGGAAAGGCAACAGGAACCAGCAAGAAAAATGTTACAACATACAAAAGGTTATGTTACAACATCCTCTCTTCATATTACAAAAACAGCTCAGGAAACTCTTCTCGCATGGTTTGCTCTCGCTCCCACGTCAGTTCTTCACGGCCGCAATTGTCTCATCGGACTTTCACCATGCCGACCGTCTTGTTCCGCAACTGTTTCTTGGCTCGATCTTCGATCTGAATGGGTCTAACTCTCGTTGTTAGCCCATACTCCACCGGCATACGATCATCCGCGATCACTTGAGCTGGATCTTTCACGGCCTTCCGAAGCACCGAGATGTGAAATACATCATGTAATCCACCCAAGTCTACCGACAGAGCTAGCCGATAAGCCGCTTCGCCAACTCGCTCAACCACTTCAAAAGGACCCAAATATCTTGGACTCAACTTTTTCAATCGTCGAATCCTGGAGACACCTTTGAATGGCTTGATCTTCAAGTAGACCCAATCGCCAACCGCAAATTCCACGTTCCGGTGCTTGGCATTGTAGTACTTCGCCTGTCGATCTTGAGCAATAAGCAATCTCTCTCGAATAATCCGGATGGTTGAGTTTGCTGCATCAACCTCATTTGGTTTAAAAACCCGAGCTTCGCCCGCTTCTACCCAAGCTAAGGGAGTACGACACTTCCTTCCATATAGAGCTTCATATGGTGTCATCCCAATGCTCGCCTGGTAGCTGTTATTATATGCAAACTCTACCATATAGAGATGATCTTCCCATCTCTTTCCGAAGTCAAGGGCGCACATTCGGAGCATGTCCTCCTTTGTTCTGTTGGTACGTTCAGTTTGGCCATCCGTTTGGGGATGAAAGGCCGTATTGAAAGTCAACTTCGTGCCCAACAGTCGGTGAACTAGCTGCCAATCATTTGACGTGAATCGCTCATCTCGATCACTGACGATGCTCCGAGGAACACCGTGAAGCCGTACAATCTGGTCAACATATAACTTTGCCAAACTATCAACTGAATCATCCCGCCTGTTCGGGAGAAAATGTGCCACTTTAGTTAGCCGGTCAACAATCACCCAAATGGAATCATTTCCTCGCTGCGATCTTGGCAACCCGTGCACAAAATCCATGGAAATATCATCAAATTTCCACTCTGGTATTGGCAATGACTTCAAATAACCGCCCGGCTTTTGGCATTCCGCCTTCACCAACACACATGTTTGGCATTTAGAGACATAAAGGGCAACATCTTTCTTGAGCCCTGGCCACCAGAATAGCTTCTTCATATCGTTGAACATCTTTGTGCTCCCGGGGTGAATGGAATACTTTGTAAAATGCACTTCATACATCAATTCTTCCCTCAGTTTCCCCACATTTGGGATGCACAAACGGTCCTCTTTTCGCAAAAGACCGTCAATCCAGGTGAATTTGCCCTCTGGCCCTGCATTCACATAGCGTAAGAGATCTTCATCCAACTCCGTTGCCCGTCGAACTCGGTCCGCAAGGTCACATTGCACCTCGATCCAGTTCAAACATGCCGTGGCAGTGGAATTCTTGTCTACACAATAGATCGCTAACGCCTCCAACTCCTGGATAAGACGTTTATCATGCCTTTGTAACCAATTCACTCTAGCCGGAACCCGCCGACTCAAGGCATCAGCGACAACATTCCCCTTCCCGGGTGTATAGTGAAGCTCGAAAGTGTAGTCCCCAAGGAACTCCAACCACCTTCGTTGTTGCATGTTCAAGTCTTTCTGCTCCAAAAGATACTTTAGGCTCTTATGATCGGTATAGATCTCCACCTTCACACCATAAAGGTAGTGTCGCCACAACTTGAGTGCAAAAATCACCGCCGCTAGTTCCAAATCATGGACGGGATAATTTCGCTCGTGCACCTTCAGCTGGCGTGAGCCATAAGCAATCACCTTTCCGCTCTGCAGAAGAACGCAGCCTAAGCCGCTCCCTGAGGCATCACTTTAAATTACAAATCCATCGGTTCCACGTGGCGAAGAAAACACCGGCGTCGTGGTCAACCGAATCTTCAGCTCTTCAAAAGCTCGTGCGCACTCTGGCGTCCAAACGAACTTCTGATCTTTTCGCGTCAATGTGGTGAGCGGCAAAGCGATCCGCGAGAAGTTTTCCACAAATCTTCTATAGTAGCCCGCAAGTCCAAGGAAACTCTTGACCTCGGCCACGGAAGACAACATTGGCCACTCCTGTATGGCCCTTATCTTCGCTGGATCCACTGCAATGCCCGCTCCACTCACCACATGGCCCAAAAATGCCACTGACGATAGCCAAAACTCGCACTTCGAGAACTTGGCATAGAGCTGATTTTGCCTCAACGTGTTCAACACCAACCGCAAGTGAATCTCATGCTCAGATTTGGACTTCGAGTACACCAGGATGTCATCAATGAACACTATCACAAACAGATCCAGGTACTCGCGAAAAATACGGTGCATCAGATCCATAAACACCGAGGGCGCATTGCACAGTCCAAATGGCATGACTGTGAATTCATAGTGCCCATAACGTGTTCCAAATGCGGTTTTGGGAATGTCACCTTCCCGAATTCTTAACTGGTAATAACCAGACTTCAGGTCCAACTTCGAATAGAAGGTCGAGCCCACAAGCTGGTCGAATAACTCATCAATCCGGGGTATCGGATACTTATTCTTCTCGGTCAGCTTATTCAGTTCACGATAATCAATACACAATCGCAACCCACCGTCTTTCTTCTTTACAAAAAGCACAGGCGCGCTCCAAGGTGACATGCTTGGGCGTATATAACCTTGCTCTAGCATTTCTTGTAGTTGAACCTTCAACTCCGCCATCTCTTTTGGGGCAACGCGATATGGCGAGCGGGCCACAGGTTTCGCACCTGGCACCAACTCGATCATGAAGTCAATCTCCCGCTGGGGTGGTAGCCCAGGGAGATCTGTGGGAAACACATCTGTAAATTCTGCCACAATCGGAACCTCGCACAAACTGGCCTTAGGCTCAACAGCCTGAATTAGTGCAAAGTAACACTCCGCACCCTTCCGAACAGCCTTGACTACCTGGAGTTCAATCATCAACGTCCCGCCCACTCCTCGCATACCCGCGAACTTTGTCTCCTGTTCGGTATTCTGGCCCAACGTGATTTCTTTGGACTGGCAATCAATCATAGCATGCTGCTCCGCAAGCCAATCCATCCCAAAAATCACGTCGAATTCCGATATTGGCAAAACAAATGCAGTTAAATGAAAATCCTGACTTCCTAACTGAACCGCCACATCGCAAGCTTGATCTGCACGCATCCAACAGTCATTCGGCAATACCACTCTGACGTTATCTGTCTTTGCACGACTGGGTATCCCAAGCCGCGTAATAAACTCGCTAGACAGAAAAGAATGCGATGCACCCGTATCAAACAGTGCTCGCGCCAGCGTGTCCCGAATCATCACAAAGCCTATGACAAATATGTCACACACACAAACCGCAAACATAGGGGTACTAAGCAAAGCATATAAATAATAGCATATGCAAAACTAAACTCATACCTATGACCACGTCACTCTGCTTGATGGCCTCTTGCAGGCCAAGATTGTATACCCGGGGTTGCGCCTGCGAGGCAGAGGAATCCACCGCCGCCTTTCCTTTTTCCGCATAAGATGCTCCCGCCTTCTTTTCACTCTTTGGTGGCATCCTACAATCGCGCGCAATATGCCCCATTCGGCCACAATTGAAGCAGATACGAGTATCTGGCATGGAGGTTGCCCCTGACGTTGCTCTCGTTGCAACGGATGAAAGAGCTTGCCCACTAGGCTTGGACTTCTTGCCCCATCTCTTCTTATAAAATGGTTTCCCCGATCGGGGAGCCTTCCACTCCGGTTGCGACACCGCCAAAGCTCTCTTCCCTTGCACCCTTTTCATATCCTTCTCCAGCGCGCTCGCAGTGTCAACCAATGCTTGGAAGCCTTGGTTCACTGAACTTGACACAAGGAACCTCAGCTTGTCCCTCAGTCCTTCATAGAACCTGTTGGTCTTCCTCTGTTCATCAGCAAATATAGAACCCGCATACCGCCCCAAGCGAGTAAATTCATGCAGGTATGCGTCAACACTGCCATCACCTTGGGTCAACCGTTGGAATTCATTTTCCATGGCTATCCGCTGAGCCGCAGGAAGGTGCTTCGCTAGGAAGAGTCTGGAGAATTCTTCCATGGATACTTGGGTTAAAGGACGACCCGCCAAGTGATGCAACTTCATCTCATCCCACCATAATCGAGCTTCTCCTTCAAGCAAGAAGGTAACTAAGGTAACTTTCTGGTGCTCCGCCGTTCCAATCGCCGTCATCACTCGCTTGACGCGCGATAGCCAATCCTCAGCCTGCATCGGAGTTCCCGCTCCCGAGAACGTAGGCGGATGGAAACTCATAAACCGCGTTAGCTGCTTCTCAGCCGCTCGAGGAGCCACATCCACTACAGGTTCCGGCCTTGCCGCCACCTGTTCTGGCCTCACATCCACTTGTTCCTGCCTAAGTGGCTGGCCTTGGATCATGGTAAATAAGGCCTCCGCAACTAAACGCACATGTTCCATAGACGGTAGAGGTGTAGGCACCGCGGCTGGTGCCGTACTTTCATCAGAATGCTGGGGCTCAGACGGCCCAACTCCACTTCTTATCACCTAAAGGTGGACAAGACACACACATTAGCGGTCGCACCCAAGCAAACAACACAAAAGAAGAACACACAGGTTCTTTAAACACATCAAGTTTGCATTCCTATCATGGACATTTAGGAGTTCCACCGTAGACTTTGGTTTGCACAAACACGTGCGCGCCACCCCACAAAAGAAGTCGGCCACGACTTCGAGAGGGAAAGACCAAGACAACCGATACCAAAAATGTAACAACCCCATCCGTTCATATGGTATATTCTAGAAGGTCCGGTCGGGGCCCCACAGTATATATCACAAAACAGGCGGTGAAGGTACAGGATGATACCAGAGTAGCGCATCGCACCTATCACAAATCATTCTAGCGGAAGCCTAGACTACAACTGGAACTCCTCATGAATGTCCAAACATAAAACTCTACATTTTATACAATATAGGAATGTCTTACGACAAGTACAAAGAGTTGGCCTTATGGCCTTTACATGGCTTTCAAACAGTGGCCTAAAACAATTGGCGCGCAGGCCGGCCACACGAAAAGAAAACACACAACATAACATAGAGCCTTCGAGGGCTCACAACAGTAGCAGCAACAACAGCAGGTACATCAACCTCTATGCGTCCCGCTCGGCTCTCCAGCACCTGTCCAGGGACAATCCACCCAACGGTGGCAAACAAAAGCAACGGTCAGCGTTCAGCTGACCAAATTATAATGACCCTACCCCTTCTCTCGGGGCAGCGGTATTCTTCCCTACAAGCATATTAAATCACAAGTATGACAATATATCATCAAAATGTGCTTTCACGCACACAAGCCATCACAACCGTTCGCCACCCGGCCCAACGGTTCGTGCACTCAGGGCACATTCTTGGTGTTCTGGCAAAGCTCTTGCCCACCACCGTATTAGGGTCACAACCCAACGGTAAATCTCTTGAGCATTTACTCCATGGCGTGCAGCCGGAGTTAGTCTTCCTACACCGGGATGGCCCGTAGCCCCCCATTGTGTCATGGCACGCAGGCCGAAGACTCTTGCTATGCGCTCCAACAGACCGCACCTTTTGGTCTCACGTCGGACGGACATAGCGCAGGTCGGATCCTCCACTCCCCGTTGCTCAAATCGCCTTGCCTACTCCGAGTACAGCGTACTCATGGCTATATCAAAGGCGCGGGTCGGTCTCACCAATCCTGTTCTTGGCATTCAAGCCTGGGTATTTCGCTATACCCATTTTCTTAGCACAACAGCGGGTCTTTCCTGGGCCTCCCAGTACTTCCTGTGACTCTCTCCACAGGTGGACACCGCACAAACACAAATGTCAGGGGACTTTCCTGGCTATCATGCCAGTACTTCCTGTTACTCGCTTCACAGGTGGACACCCTACGACATCAAGCATCACAAAGGGCCTTTCCTGGTCACACCAGTACTTCCTGTGCCGCATTCACAGGTTGGACCCAAAAACATCACATGGCTATTTTTCCTGGGCTACCACCCTAGTACTTCCTACTACTCCTTTTCGCAGGCATCACCTGTAGACTCCTTAACCTACACGTTATCACGGAGTCTTCTCCGGTTCGTATGCAACATCACCAATCCAGACCAACCTGTCCAGATGGGCTTCATACAGCATGCATATTTCGTACTCCAGTTCCGGATCTATATGCTAACAAAGGGGATGTCAAGCATCCACCCAAAGATTCCCAAAATCAGCCACCTCTTGGTGGGGGAAATCACAAGCTATGCTAAAAGGAAGCCTTCACATGGCTAGGAAGAAAAGTCGTTACCCTTGACGACCGCTTCGGTGCCATGACCTCAAAGCTTGCTTGAAAGACTCGCAAGAGCGTTTCCTCCGCAACGCCGGCTTCGGATTTCTCGTCAGTAACCTACAGCACCACCACCAGCAGCCCTTCCCCTTCTTCCTCCTTCTTCCTCTCTCTTTCTCTCTCTTAACTTGAAGAAAGATAAAAGCTAAGGAAAAATGAGAATAAGTTCTCAATTTCGGCCTTTAGGAAAAAGAGGAAGAAGCTTCAGCCCTTGGATCCCAGCTGAAGGAATGGATGGCCAGAAACTTGCCAAAAATGCTAAATTTGACCTGACACGGCCTGTGACACGGCCGTGTCCCAGGCCGTGTGCCTCAAGCGGTGGTCAACCGACCTATCCAAACCAGTGACACGCCCATGGGACACGCCCGTGTCATGGGCCGTGTCACTAACACGCCTTCAGACACGCCCGTGTCTGTGGCCGTGTGCCTGGGCGAAAAAAATCCCAAAACATCCCGAGACTCCACACGGCCTGTGACACGCCCGTGTCCCAGGCCGTGTGCCCAGACACGGCACAAAGACACGCCCTGTCGAAAAGCTTCGTCGGGCTGAGATCGTCGACCCAACTTGACACGCCCTGTGACACGCCCGTGTCATAGGCCATGTGCAACTTCTCGACACTCGACACCCACGTCTCGACACTCATGTCTCGACACTCGACGATCGTCGAGTAAAAGTCGTCGAGCACACGACAAGGCCTTGGACACGCCCGTGTCCTGGGCCGTGTGTCTCCTCTCGACACATCGTCGAGCGAAAAATTGTCGACACCAAGGCCGATCGTCGACACAACCTCGACACGCCCGTGTCGCAGGCCGTGTCCGCTGACACGCCCTGGGACATGCCCGTGTCCCAGGCCGTGTCACCCAAAAAATCCCTGCTTCAGAAATTTGGACTGTTACACAGAGCAAGGAAAGGTTGTTCGAACTGCTGATCTGAAAGTTCAAGCAAAGAAGAAAGATGTTTTCACTCTCACCTTTAACAGCAAGCACAAAGAAATTCTTTGAAATAGAAGAAGAAGCAGTCAAGGCTAACCATAGATGCATCAGATCAGTTGATAGAAGTGAGTTGTTGTCATTCTCACCTGTAACAGCAAGTTCAGAGAAACTCTCTGAGAAAGAAGGAGCAGCAAGGGATAACCCTAGTTGTAGCTACTTCACAGTTCTAGCTGATCATTTCTGAAAAACATTTTCTAGAAGCTATGAAGAAGAAAGCTGAACTGAGTTTTCTCAGGACAGAAGGAAGAAGGCACATAGAACATTTTTTTGGAGTCAGATCATCATCAATAGACCTTTCATCAAGTAGGATATTAACAGATCTGAGTGTAAGCCTATTTTATTAAGTCTGAGTATATAATCTTTTGTAGATCAAAGTGGTAGGATTCAGGTTGTGAATCTGAGGTAGGATCCATGTGTGGATCTGAGTGTAGGGCAGTTTGCCTGAGGTAGGATCTGGTTCAGATCTGAGGTAGGAGATTATATCTCTGAGTTGTAGGGCTATCCTCCTAGCCTGAGTTGTAGGACTTGTACTCAAGTCTGAGATAGGGCATGTGTGCCTGAGTTGTAGGAGATAACTTCTCTGAGTGTTAGGGCTTTGTACCTGAGCTGTAGGTCTTAGAGGAGACTGAGAGATCATGAGGGATCTGAGTTGTAAGCTCTTAGGAGTTAAGTTTGGAGAAGTGTCTTGTCTAACACACTGTTAGAAAGGTGGGAGGGACAGTGGATGTACCCATAATCTGGGGAACTACTATAAATCTTGTGTGTATTGTTCTTGATTGTCTTGAAAGCCAAGTATAAATAAATTACAACACACCTAAAACAGGAAAAATAAAAAAAGGCCTAAAACCTATTCACCCTCATCTAGGTGTTAGCTACTCTTGAATCTAAAGACTTTCCGAGTTTCTTGTGTCAAGCCATGATTTGGCTGAGGTGGGGGATTGGCCGATGTTGGTGGCAGAGGAGGAGCGAGAGGTGCTCTCATATTTCTAAGCAGCGCAAGCATCTCTGTTTGTTGTTCCTCCATTTGTCGAACTCGAGTTTCCGAAGTTGTTACAGGTGCGAAAATAGACTCTGATTCGAGGGGTACATTCACAAAGTAATAAGAGCGGGTTGGTTCAGTGCATCCTCTTGGGACGGATCCATTAACTGTTCGAGCGCTTCTCTTTGTCATAGAAACCGACCTTGAATATTTTCGGGTTGAAAGTAGTATCTTTTGGAGGATGCTGGGAATCGTGTTCCCACGGATGGCGCCAAACTGTTACGGTCTAACTCAACGTCCCGATCAAATCGGAGTAACTTAGACCGCCTTAGCTCTCGGAATGGTCGAGCGCGCACACAGTAAATGAGATAAATCAATCATACACATGAAGTTTTAACATGAAAAACCTCTCAACCGGGTAAAAAATCACGTGACCTGGACTGCGCCAGTCAAAGTCCACTATTTGCTCATGATTACAATTGATTTGCTGAATCGAGGGCGACAGACTGCTCCTCATTACAATTTGGAGGTGAGAGAATACTTTGCACCCGGCGGACGACAGACTGTCTCGCTCGGCGTTTTGCACAAATTACACTTGGCGATGATGGGCGTCTTTGAGCGTTGCAATGGCGCTGGACGCAGGAGTAGAGCACTCGGAATGGTGCGGGTAGGGACTTACAGGAAGTTACGAAATAGGCTTCGTTGGATGGCTCAGAGGCGTCTTGAACGCGGCTCGAAGATGGCTTGGATGTGGCTTGAATGTGGCTTGGATATGGCTTGAAGGCGGCTTAAACGTGGCTTGAAGACGGCTTGAATGTTGCCCATAGGAGGAATCCAGCAGAGCTATGGCCTGCGCAAGAAGAAGACTTAGAGAAAAAAGATGAGAAATGAGAAGGCTTGGGGATCCTTTTATAACCTCCAGGATATGGTTATGGTGGTTATGCGGCTATCTACTGACCATAACCACTCAAATTAATATTTTTCATATAGTTTAAGGGTGCGCATTATGATCATCTATTTCGCTACCCGTAAACCAATTAATTTAATAATAAAATTCCCCCACTAACATGTCGGTTAGTGGGTGTTTACGCGCGAATCGGACGACGATGAGGCAGCTGGCTTGGCCGCCTCCTCGGTCGCACACCGGCGGCCGAAGAGGGGCGGCTGGTTCGGCCGCCACCTCGGCTGCGCGCCGGCGGCCGACGAGTGGAGGCCGGTTCGGCCGGCTCCTTGGCCGCGCGCCAGCGGCCGACGAGGAACGGCCGGCTCGGCTGCCTCCTCGGTCGCGCGTCGGCAGCCGACGATGGATGGCCGACTCGGCCGCCTCCTCGGCCGCGCACCGGCCGCCGACGAGGAGCAGTCGGCTCGGACGCCTCCTCGGCCGCGCGTCAGAGGCCGAAGAGGGGCGACCGGCTCGACCGCCTCTTCGGTCGCGCGTCGGCGGCCGAAGAGGGGCTACCGCCTCTTCGGTCGCGTGCCGGCGGCGGAAGAGGGGTAGCCGACTCAGCCGCCTCTTCAGCCGCGCGCCGGCGGCCGAAGAGGGGCGGCCGGCCGGCCACCACCTCGGCCAAAGAGGGGCGGTTAGCTAGGCCACCACCTTTGGCGCGCATCGGCGGCCGGGAGTGGGCGGCCGGCGGCGGCAAGAGGCGGCGTTCCGCGTCCGGAGATGATGTCGACCGCTTGACGCCGACGAGGTGATGTCCTTGGTGGTTCGGAAGTCACGCGTAGTGGGATCGGCGCGCGACAGAATCGGACGTGACGATCGCATGCGCGGTCAAATCCATGATTCCACTAATTTAGTGGGGACCATGGGGGTGAAGTGGCTATGTGCACACTAACTCTTCATAAAAAAAGGGTTCAACCTCATCATTAATATTAAATATATAATATATATTCGATTATGATATGTTAATGTTATTAATATATATATATATATATATAATATATATTATATTATGAAAGAATGAAATGTTTGATATTATAAGCATTAATAATATTAATTCATAATTAATATTTATTGTTAATTATCATAATTAATATATTTAATATTTTAATGATTTATGAGAGTTTTTTTTTTGCATATAAATAGCTCTCTGGCTAAAATATGAGATTAGATATTAGATTAATCTCCTCTTCTTCACTCTTATGTTTTTATTTATTTTCTTGTGATACTGTGCTTGCTTTATTTAGTGAAAGTTTGGGTGGTTGTGCATCTTTCGTGTTCATGCACATCACAGTTTCAAAATCTAGTTGGGTGTTTATCTTTGAGAACCATCCGTTGAAAGCTCTGTCGGAGGGTGGTGGTACTTCTTTTGGACAGTAATCACACGACTTATCCATGTTCAATTTTTTACGTTATTTTTATATCATTTTATTTGATATTTTTCTAAATAGTTATTTTTCATTACCACGAAATCTTTCAAATATATTATTTTATTTTTTAAAAAAATAATTAGAAATATATTTGAAAATATAAGCAAATTTTCTAACATAAATATAAGAAACTTAAAAGAAAGGTAAATATAATTTCGAAAGATAGTGGGATGCAACCCGTAATTATGCAAACTCCTGAAGGAGGTCCTGATAATTAGAAATCACAATTCAAGAAGAAAATCAGCGAGAGATGTTATAGTTGTCGTGAAAGTTGATAGTTTGGACCGAAAGGAAAAAAACTAAGGCTTCGTTTGCGCCGTGGCCGGTGTTTGCGCCGTGGCCGGTGTTTGCGCCGTGGCCGGTGTTTGCACCGTGGCCGGTGTTTGCGCCGTGGCCGGTGTCGATCGTGAACGCAGTGATCATGAACCGTCGTTGGTGAACACCCAACCTCACCTAAAAAAAATCTTGATTTTTTTTGCTCAAAACTAGTTTAGTTTCTTGGTAGTGGTTATAAGTTATAACCTTTGCCTTGACAAACATATATTTTATGATAATGACCTTTTTGACCAAGCACACTAGAGCAAATAAGCCGTGCCAAACAAATCCTAAATAATCTTAATAATATATATATATATATATTAAAAGTGATCTTAAAAACAAATGGTTAATTTAAAAAACTCATTTAACAGCTAAATTTTGAAATTACTTGTTCTCTAAAATTTATCTAGTACACATTCAAGGGAACATTCTGATTTCAGTAAAAGAACCAGAGCTAGGAAAACAAATTGCTAATATCATGAGGCAAGGCATTGTATTGATTTCCAGAAATTTCATAGAAAGGGCAAAAGCATCGTCAAGCTCAAGAAATCAAAAAAAGACATTCCTCAGATATCTCTTACCAGGTCTGAAAGAAAAACTCCATCCTCTTCAATCATTCCTCAGATATCTCTTACCAGGTCTGAAAGAACAGGGGAAAAAAACTTAACAAGCTAAAGGAATCAAAAAAAGACATTCAATCTAACACGAATCATCTACTCCTCCATCCTGAGGGCATCTGATCAGCTCCAGTATCTTCACCACCTCGCTCATTTCCGGCCGATTCGATGGCACCTGGGAAGTGCAGATCAAACCAAGCCTCACAACCGGCAAAGCCTCCTCCACTGGAAACTTGCCTGCAAGTCTTCCATCCAAGCACTCCGCTACCCTCCCTTCATCGAGCGCCCCTCGAACAACATCGCAGAGGACTACCACATCATCTTCCATGTACTCAACTGGCTTTCTTCCGGTTACGACCTCAAGCGCAAGCACGCCAAACCCGTAAACGTCGCACTTCTCCGTGATCTTCACTTCCTGACAAGCAAACTCAGGAGCCATGTACCCCAGCGCGCTTTGAATTTTGGTGCTCAAAACATATCGGTCCAGCATTGGAAGTAACTTCGCAAGGCCATAATCTGCAACTTTGGGCTCACCAGTGCCGCCGTCGATGAATACATTACACGACTTCAGATTGTAATGGATGATGTCGTGCCTGTGAAGGTAAGCCAAGCTCCTCGCCACACCAAGAATTATATCGAACCTTTCTTGCCAGGAGAAGCAGTTAACTTCCGAGCTATCATGGAGATGTCTGGATAAGCTCTCACCAGAAACAAATTCATAGATGAGGAGCTGGAGTGATTGAGTCCAATAATATCCTTCCAAACCGACAAGATTCGGGTGCTTTGTTTTACCAATCTTCTTGATCTCCCTTTCAAAATCTTTACGAGACTTCACCAGGCTTGAAACGGCAAGCTTCTTAATGGCCACAGGCCTTCCGTCTCGGAGGATGGTTTTGTAAACCGTTCCGAAACCCCCACGACCTACTTCGCAGTCCTTGTTGAGAATCGCGTGTGCCCCGGTGCTGAATTCGGGATCGTCGCCAGTAAACATTACAAGGCTTCCCGAATTAGGGTCGGTTGCCGGCGACCCGCTGAAGTATCCGCCTTCGGAGATGTTGAGAGCGGCAGCGGAACTGGAAGCAACAGCTCGAATACGGAGGTTCAGGAGAGTGATGGTTATAACACCAATCGTGATAAAAACCGCCGCTCCAATTGCGATGAGCGCAGAAATGCTGAGAATGATCTTCTTATGACGAAGGTTTGCCGGAGATAACACAGAGTTTCGAGAGGAATTGGACGAGGACGAATTGGGGTTAAGAACAATGGGCTTAGGAAGCACGATGCTGCACGATCGATTGACTGCAGAGCCGCATAGGTCCGGGTTGTCGGAGAGGGAGGAAGAGGGAATGCTGTTGAATAAGCCGCCTGATGGAATTTCTCCAGAAAGGAGATTGTGTGATATGTTCAAGGAGAGCAGATGGGGAAGTTCTGAAAGTAGTTTTGGAAGTTTTCCAGTGAGGCCATTATGGGACAAATCTAGTATCTGAAGGCTAGTGAGTTTGGCTAGAGTTGGTGGGATTGGGCCTGAGAGATTGTTCTGTGAGAATATCCTGCAAAAATTGAACATTGTTAGAAATCAAAACATAAGGGATGTTCCATTCAATTTGTTATATTTGAAGACACCGAGATGAACGGAGTTTTGATTATCGTAGCCGTTTTAGGAGATTAATGTCCTATAAAATAATATTATATAAATGGCATTCAATTACAAGTGGGCCAAGCTCCCCAATGTTATTTTTTTTTCTGGGAGACCAAAGTTTCATAAAACAGTGGCTGGCATGACCCGAGTCTATCAAACGCTCCATTTTACTCTGGTGCTGTTTTGATAACCTCCATTTTGGATTTTCACTGCATTGTAAAAGAACCAAAACTTGGCTCCATTTCCCACAGAAATGTGAGAACTCGACCTCTCACTGAAGCATACACCGCTCTCCCAAAAGGAGCTCGAGTCACAAACTGGCAGTTTAAGGGTCTATTTGTTTCAGTGGTGACAATTGGAGCGGAGGGAATGGGAGCATTGACAATGGAGCGGTGGGAAATGAAGGGGGTGGCTTCGGTCTGAAAAAAAGAAGATTAAACGGTGTTTTTAGCATTGATATTTCCCATAATGGAGATGGAGAGTATCAGGATTGTGTTCATTTCAAGTGAAACAGATAGTATCTAATCCGCAGTCCAAATCTTTTTGAGGCCAATTCGATGGGTTCACTAATCTCAGTCTTCTGTAATTTTTGATTATTCAAAAAAATCGGCATCTTTAGATCAAGTGAGAATGCATCTAGACCTTGAAATGAACCTCCATTTGGTGTCCCAAATGGAGAGGATCCCGGTCTGAGATGGAAAAAAAACGCCAAAATAAACAAAGGCTTGGGCTTCGTTTGGCACGGCTTATTTGCTCGAGTGAGTTTTATCAAAAACATCACTATCATAGAATGTATGTTTGGCAAGACAAAAGTTATGACCGCTATCAAGAAAATTAACTAGTTTTGAGGATAAAATGGAGGAATTTTTTATGTGAGATAGGGCATTCACAAACGAAGGTTCATGACCGCCGCGTTCAAGACCACCACCACCGCGCAAAACAATGCCTTAAGCTTCACGATAGAAGATGGAGGGGATCCTCTCAACTAGATTTGATCTATTACTTAGACCAGACGAAAAGGATCATCATCCAATGGTTCAAGTGAGTAGCGATTTTTTAAAAATTTATTCTTGAGCACTTCTTAGCCGGGCCATTTGATAGGGATACCCTTCATCTGGACCCCAAAATGAATCATGATCCAAACCGTAGAAGATGTGGTATTCAGAACCTTAGGCATCACATCCAAGGTTAAATTTAACAAAAAAAAACTAAGAATTCTGTCCAAAGTCAGCCAGTCAAGTCAACCACAGAAAGACTAAAGGTGTGTGTGCTGAGAACTTACAAAGATGTCAGACCAAAACAGTTCCCAATCTGGATTGGAATTACTCCGGTGAGAGAATTTCTCTCAAGCTTCAAATCCTTCAAGGAGACTGCTGCTTCAATCTCCTGTGGAATGCTGCCGTTAAGACGGTTTGAGCTTAGATCGACTACCTCCAAAAGCTTCAACCTCCCAAAGATTACAACAGGAATGGAGCTAGTCAATAAATTTTCAGAAAGATTCAAAATCTGTAAACTTAGCAGGCCCCCAATTTCCACCGGAATCACTCCAGAAAACATGTTTGCGGATAAATCCAAAACCTCAAGCGTCTCTTCTGCGGCGGTGGAAACTGTAATAGCACCATTAAAGTTGTTCCCTGAGAGCAGAATCTTCTTCATGCCCGCTTCAAATAACCAGGGAGGAAGACTCCCCGTCAAAGAGTTCCTGCTGAAATCAACTTCAGTGAGGCCTCTGCAGTTAGCCATGGATTCCGGCAAACTACCCGTCAGACT
This sequence comes from Platanthera guangdongensis, assembly GCA_039583875.1. Taxonomy (NCBI): domain Eukaryota; kingdom Viridiplantae; phylum Streptophyta; class Magnoliopsida; order Asparagales; family Orchidaceae; genus Platanthera; species Platanthera guangdongensis. The sequence continues at coordinate 113,607,105 of CM077159.1, read as the reverse complement.
ATTTGATGAAAAGTTTAGCCTTTTCAAAAACTGTAAACTGCCGATTGAATCTGGAACCTGGCCGGTGAATCGGTTGTTTGATAAATCGACAGTCTGCAAATTCTTCATATCTCCAAGCCACACAGGCACTTGTCCAGAGAAGTTATTTGATTCTAGACTGAGATAATTACACATGGTAAACCTCTGCATTGTCTCCGGCAGACCTCCGGAAAGATAGTTTCCCCCCAAATCTAGTAAGCGCAGCAGCGAGCAGCCGCCAATATCAACAGGCAACCGCCCTGATAGTAGGTTGTTTTTGAGGCTCATCATCCTAAGATTAAACAGTCTATTGATTCCACTAGGTATTTCGCCAAACAGAAAATTTCGAGAGAGATCAAGAACCCGAAGTCCATTCAAAGACCAAAGCTCCACCGGCAAATTTCCCGAAATCCAGTTAGAAGAGAGGTTCAGCGATGCAAGAGTCGAGCAATTTCCCACGGTTGCCGGAATCCCGCCGGAGAAATGGTTTCTGGCAAGAGAAACCGACCGGAGAGAACGGCATTGCCAAAAGAAATTGCTAGGGATTGGGCCGGAGAGAACATTGTCGCTGAGATCGATGGTTTGAAGGCCTTCGAGCCGGGTGAGATCAGGGTTTAGAGAACCAGAGAAATTGTTCAGCGAGAGGGAAAGCTTACGAAGGGATCGGAGCTGGAGGAGGCCACGATCAATCTTTCCGGATAGACCGAATCCGTCCAGCGAGAGCTCGGTGACCCGGCGAGTTTGCGGGTTGCAGTTGACGCCGGCCCAGCTGCAGGGGTCCTCGTCGTCTTCGTTCCAAGAAGAGAGCTTGGATTGAGGGTCGAGGAGATCGGCTTTGAATACGATGAGTCCGAGGAGATCTTCGTTGAGGCTTTGGTCGGTGGCTTTGCAGGTGTAGGGGAGGAGGATCAGGGAAAGGAACAGCAGGAATCGGGTGTCCATTGCCATCTTTCTTTTGATAATGAATATTAGAGAGAGAAGTGATGGTCATTCGCCATATGTGGCAACAGCGATTTCGCCGGAGTGAGGCGGCGCTGTGTCAACGGAGAGGCGGAAGTGAATGAGTGGGAATGAGATAGCATTTATTCGGGAGGGAGAGTGAAGAAGTAGAGGTTGGGTTTATTAATGGGAGGGCGCAGTGCTTTTAAGAGCGGATGACGAGGATCGCATGTTCTGTTTCCAACAGCATTTGGATGAACTGACCAATAAATGGTTGATCTTTGTGCCATTCGAACGTGTTCGCGCTGAGAAAGATCCTACAAAACGACGAAAAAAACTTCAAGAATAAGATCCTACAAACCGTATGAAAAACCAAAATCACACTTTAATGTTTGGTAAGCCATGGCAGTTAAGTGCCGGTATTCAATCGTTTGTGTGGATGTTCAGAGGACGGATTCAGAGGAGGTCCGAGAGATACTAGCTCCCTTCTCTTTCTTCCTTCTTCCTCATTATTTTTCAAAATGATTAGTGTATTTGGATTTCTCTTGTCGAGACAATGAATATTGATAACTTATACGTCAAAAACAGTGGTCATATGATGGAGAAACAACTCTTTTAAAATAGAAACGTTTAAGAAAATTTTTTGAAAAAAGTTGATTTCTAACCTCTCATATTAAAAAATTTTGAACCCAATGATGCATTTAAAAAAAAATTATGCACCCTTATTATTAATTTGTGCACCATCATTATTAATATTCTGGACCCACCACTGGAGGTCCATACATATCTTAAAGCACTTTGAGCTGTTTTTACTTTGAGATGTGTGCGAACAGTTGGATGTCCGCACTTTACCTTAAAGGGCACTCCTTATGCTTTACTCCACCCTTACCCCAAGATACCCGAGTTGTTAGAGAGTCGACGGCCGGTGATCTTCTAGAAACACGCCGCTACAGATCTGAAATTTATGGAGTAAAGACTCTTTAAGCGTGCCCATTCTAATAACCAACTCGGGTGCATTTTTCACTAGCTTGTGAAATTTACCAACTCGGCTTCATTTGGTAGAGCGGTTGCGGTTGTAAATGCAAGTTTGTAAATGGAGTTGTTGTAAACTGGATGATAGAAATGGAGTTCTGTTTGGCTAGTCTGCGTTTGCAGAGCTGTTCAAAACAGAGATCTGTTTGACAAAACAGCGATGACGTTTTGTAAACACTACCGTTTTAAAATTGTTGAGCCAAAGAGGGGTTTGACATCGATTTTAATGCAAACAACAAAAATAACATTTTGTGGTTTATTATATTAAACTGGATAGAAGAATCAAACTCCACCAATGTTAACAATTAAAAAAACTGTATATTGAGCAAGCATCCACACTGGATCAAGCAGATGGTGGCGACCCTCCAAGAAAAAAATTGTAAAAGAATTGACAGATTGAAAAATTTGCAGAAAATAAGCTCAACTTGATGTTGCTCCGAAGAGAGCCCACAAAGTCGATCGGGAGATCTGGACAGAGCACCGACGGAGAAGATGCAGTGGGTTGTTGACGATCTGAACGAAGAAGATGGAGTGGGTTGCTGTAGTGGGTTTCAAGCTGCTGCAGGGATCAGGATTCGCGTGCCTGCAGTCGGAGAAGGAACGCAGTGGGAGAAGAGGTCATCTGATGGACTTCGCGCAAACAGGATCGACGGCGTCGTCGGTTTGTGAAGATGTGTGCGCAGCCGGAGAAGTTGGGGAGGGAAGATCCGCTCCTCGCGGCGACCGGGAGAGACGATGGCGGATGTCACGAGCCTGCCCTAGCGTCGCTTCGCTTTTTTCTTTCCTCCAAACGCGATACACCGGAGCTCCTGCCCAATGTTTCGTCCCGCGATGTTAGTGTCAATCAAAATAACGGGGCTGATGGAAACGATGGCGGAAAAACAAATGCTAAAAAGGGCCGGCGGTGCATTTTATGAAAACGAAACGGCACTAAAAGCTTAAACAAATGAGCTCAAAATTTGTCGTGCTTTAATCAATCTTACCTAGTAAAAATATCAAAACATAAAAAGCTTTTCACTTGTATTTTATGATTCATTGAGTAAAGGTAAAAATACCTTTTAATTGGTTAAACCATAGTCATGGGCATAAAGTCCGATCGGGCCGGCTCGGTACCGGGCCCGTTGGGCCCGGGCATTTCTCAACCGGTCTGAGCTCGGGCTTTTCTTAAATCAGGCTCGGCCCTTGCCCCAGGAAGGGGCCTGATCCGGCCCTTCGGGCCGGGCTCGGTCAGGGCTTTTTAATTTAAATGTTTTATTTTAAAAATTTTATTATATTAAATTATTTTTAAAAAACAATACACTAAAAAATTTTAATTATTATTTTATAATAATAATAAAATAAATCACTTACATGGACAAGAAAAATTCAATTTTATTAATATTAAATAATATTTACATTTTACAATTTATATTAATTGAAATAAAATGAAATTTATTATCATTTTAATTTTACATAAAAAAACTACAATAGTTATTAATTTAACAAAACAGAAAAATACATTTTAACTTTGAAGACAGCTACTAGATGTGCGCTTGCTCTTCAATTATTTTGTAAATTCATCGCGTTCATCTCGTCTTCTATATCCTCTGAGCTATTCTCTAATGTTGTAATGTACCGCTTCCTCTTCATAGCATCCAAGTAGTCCTTGTAGCAGATGCACATTTTCAGAGATTCTTCGTTGAGTCAGCTCCTTCGCTCGTTCAAAACCCTGTCACTAAGAGAAAAATTGGACTCCGAAGCTACCATACTAGCTTGGATTGTTAGTAAATCACGAGCTAGGATACGTATTAACTTTACCTTTCCACCATTTTAAGAGATCGAAGTTTTCAATCTTCTCCGTGCTCATAAAATCACGGAATTGTGTTTTAGTTTACAATTCTAATTCATTTAAACTACTAGATGTGCGCACCATTTTTCTAGCTGCTAATTCTAAAATTTTGTTTTTAAAATCATTCTTTGTTTTTAGTTACGATATTTCTTCCCGGAGCCGGGAGCCGTATAAGTTATCATAATAATTATAACACTCGGTAAAAAGAGAATTAAATTTTATAATACTAGCGTCGTCACAATCATCGAAATTTAAATTTAAATTTAAGTTTTTATTTATTTTTTAATCAAATTTTCTACGCTGTCTACCCTGAATAATGGATTTAAAGCGACGACGCATGAAAACATTGCATTTCTCTATAATATTTAAAAAAAATCTCTTCCATTATTACAATTAATGGAAGTCATTCATCATGTTATTTATAATAGTTAAATTTTTGTGCAATGTTTACAAAATTTTCAAGTACTAGTGAGCTAGTTGGATAGTACACACTGAATAAAAAAATCGTCGTCATATAAAAATATTTTAATAAATCCATATAATATCCTAATATGTCTCAATCGGTATCGGTCAAATCATGATTATTTACCATATTAAGTATAATATTTCATAAGGAGTGATTTTTTTTTGAAACGTTCTTTTTAACATTTTATATGTTGAGTTGCATCTAATAGGCATATCAAATTGTGGTTTCAAATATTTTTTACCATTTTCGTTTATAATTTTTTAAAAATCTTGAGATCGTTGTCTATAACTATAAATGACTCTAAGCATAATACAGATTTTTTCAATATACGGTTCCATAGCGGCTAAGATATCTTATACTACTAAATTTAAAACATGACAAACACTGCGAGTGTGAAAAAACACATCGTTTAGCATTGGTTTTAAATAACATTTTAAACAATCAATAGCTACGTTATTGTTAGAGGCGTTATCAAAAGAAATACTAATTATTTTATCTTTTAATTTAAATTCGCACACACATTTCATAATTACATTATATATAGTTTTACTAGTGTGCGTATATTTGAAACCTCCAAAACAAATTACGCGCCTATTTAATTCTTATGAAACGAGATCAATCCAATGACACGTGATACATATGTATGATAATCCTACTTGTATGCTACTGCTTCAAGCGTCACTCGTTAAACTTACATGACCCTCAAAATTTTCAAAAACATTATTAACAAATGTTTTGACTCTAAATAAGCTTTATAGCGTCGTGCCTAAGAGAAGCTCTACTTACCTGTTGATATTTTGGCTGAAGGCCTCCATGTATGTATTCTGTCACATCCTCGTTGTCGTAATGACTGAATGACAACCCACGTTTGATGACATGTTTCATCTGTAGGTCTCATTGGCAAAGTTAATCGTATGTCCAAATTTGTCCCGCTCTTAAAATCTGGGTCTGACTGGACTCAGGAGTTTGTTTCGACACACAAGACTTAAGGTATTTTGATAGTGTCGAGTTGCCGGTAAGGGTCAGCAACTTCGAGCATAATTTGCATCGCACCTTAATTTCAGCGTCAACTTGAACCTTATCGAAGTGCTCCCAAACTGATGCCTTACGATTGTGTTCCACCACTACAGGCATACTTTGAGTAGACGACCCTGACGTTGAGGAGGACGACGCCATGATGTCGTTGAGGGAGTGGGAGCCTTGGAGGGAAAATGAGAGAGAGTGAGTGGGAGAGAGTTAAATAGTGAGTGAGAGAGAGAGAGAATTGGAGAGTGAGAGAGTGCGTGTGTGTGAGAGAGAGAGAGGGAAATAGTGCTCAGGTTGGGGTTTGGGGAATGGGAGTGAGAGAATGAGATAGAGTGATTAGGAGAGAGAGTGTGAGGGGGAGGCCAGGCGGGTTCGGGAGAGAGAGAGAGAAGAGAGTGAGAGAGAAAGTGAGAGAGGGGCGGGGGGAGGGGGTTTATAAAAAAAATTAAGCCAAAGGCCTAGGTTGGCCAGCCTAGGCCCTAGGCTTCAGCAGTACAGCAACTATTGTACAACAACTGTTGTACTATGGGGCAAGCAACCAGCTAGGCTGCTGCCCCCAAGCAGCTAACGACTCTTATTAGAGCCCTTGGCAGTTAACGGCTCTAATCAGAGTCATTTAACATGGTTCAATCTGGCTGGGCTTTGCCCGGGCGCGGGCCCGGGCTGGCCCAAAAATCGGGCTTTGCCCGGCCCGGCCCGGGTCTTAGCCTGGGTATTTGCCATAAATATAGGCCCTGGGCCTGGGCTCGGCCAGGGCCGGGCTTTCTTCGGGTCAGGCCTAGCCGGGCCGGGCTTGGACCGACCTACTAGGCCCGGGACTTTTGCACACTACTAGTTAAACATTCCTTTTTTCAATTTTGCTCCACTTTATTAAAAAAAATCTTATTTTAAAAATTTGTGTTTTTATTTTTGATGGGTCCCCCTTGAAATTTCTAAGTCAATCTGGCAAGATGCAGACCAAATACGCATGGGCTCGACCGGACCAATCACGCGCACCATGTACAAATCGCTCGGGCCACCCAACCTGCCCGGAGGGAGGGACACTGTCATGATTAGCATTTTCTCAGTAATTATATATTATTAGAGTGAGAGAAAAAACGCGATGTGATGTCACGTCATGTAGGGGACAAATGCAGACGCTAAGATGACCCCGTATTTTACTTTGCTCTTATAAAAAGATATTTTTTATGTTTGAAAGCATGGATTTAATTGAAGCTTTTAAAAACTGTATCCCTCGGTTTAGTGGATCAATTAGTCTACAAGTAAAAAAGTATATATGTAGCAGAAAAATATGTAGCTTAATTCGTATTATTCTACATGAGCATGAGGACCCAATAAGAATGCTAAATGACATGCAAACTTCTAAATTTAGTAGAAATAAAAAGAAGTTTTATAATTCTTAAAATAGAGTGACATTCAGTTAAAAGAGATGTCATGAGTTTATGCTAAAATGTAGTTTTTATGTTTTAAAATTACCTAACATGCATCATAACATAAAATCTTCCCAGAGAGCAAGATCTGTAAACAAGCAGTGAGCAACAACAAAAAACTAGCAAATAGTCTAACATCGGTAACTAAAACTATGGGTGTAATAACCTGACACAAACTCATAGAAGTAAGTCGCAAGTCCGATCTAGAAAAAAAATGGCAACTACCTCACAGTGATGAAGGAGCAGCCCTAGAAATTTTGCTCTAACTTCCCCTACTGCAACTGCTCCGAGCCTGGGGCATTCAAAGGAAAAGAATGGCTCAGCAAAAAGTACAAGGGGCAACTAGAACAAAATAAGGACATCTGAAGAAAATCACATGAATAGTCAGCATGATAGTTCATATTAATTTAGTCATGAGAATAATCTTGCATCAGGTACAAATCAAATATAAATTATATTTCTATATAGATACAATGAAGTAATTGAGATTGATCAGCTCAAGAAAGGTATTGTCTGGGTGGCTTTCTTACCAACACAACTCATCATTCCTAAACAAAAGGTATTGTTGGGGTAGCGCTTGCCTACCAACATAACCCAACAGTCCAAAACAAAAAAAGGTATTTTGGGGGTGACTTGCTTACCAACACAACCCAACAGTCCTAAACAAAAAGGTATTGTGGGGGTGGCTTGCTTACCAACACAACAAAGTAGTCTTAAACAAAAAGGCATTGTATGGGTAATTTGCTTACCAACACAACCTAATAGTCTTAAACAAAAGGTACTGTGGGGGTTGGCTTGCTACCAACACAACCCAACAGACTTAAACAAAAAGATACTATGGGGGTGACTTGCTTACCAACACAACCCAATAGTGCTAAACAAAAAGGTACTATGGGGTGGCTTGCTTACCAACACAACCCAACAATCTAAACAAAAATACATTGTGATGACGGTATAGTCCACTGACACTCACAACCCAACATATATTATTCATACATAGCTTAGTGGCACCAAAAAAGACCCGACATGACAATAAGAACAGAATAAACTATGTAGTCAAAATTCAGTCATGCAATCGAATTTCACTTATGCAATCGAATTTCACTTATGTAGTCAAATTTCACTTATGCAGTTGACTTTGAAGGCATGCAGTCAATTTCATACTTAGGCAGAAATCATGTAATTAAACTTGATCATGCAGTCGAAATTAGACTTAGTCAGAATTTATGCAGTCGAATTCATGTAGATTAATCTGGGCTTAGCCATATTTCATGCATTTAAAAATGGCTTAGAGAAGAAATGAACCATGCAGTCGAATTATGCAATCAAATTCATGCAGTCGAATTTAGACTTAGGCAGAATTCATGCTATTGAAAATGACTTAGTACAGAAATGAACTATGCAATCGAACTTATGCAGTCGAATTCATGCAGTCAAATTTGGACTTAAGCTAAATTCATGCTGTTGAAAATGACTTAGTGCAGAAATGAACTCTACAGTCAAATTTGGACTTTAGCAGAATTCATGCAATTGAAAATTACTTAATGCAGAAATGAACTATGTAGTCAAATTCATGCAGTCGAATCACGTAGTCGAATTTATGCAGTAAACAAAAAAGAGATAATTTATGCCTAAAATCTCAAGCTGTTAACAAAACTTCCAGTAAGGAAAAAAATTATCAAAGTTCTATGATACTTGGGAAAAATGAAGCAGGAAAAAGGAAACTTTTGGTGATATATACACATATATAAGACTTAAAGGAGAGCAAGCAAAAGGAAAACAATCCACCACTCGCCCTAACTATAACCACCAGAAATCGACCTCACAGGTCCTCTACGCTAAGGAGCATCTCACACTCGAGCTCGAAAAGAAAATCTACAAAGTTTTGGCAAAAATGACAGTTAGGGCCGCTAACCCTAACGCTAAAAACTCAACAAAATGGAAAATACTTATCGTACATGCAAAGTGCTTGACGAGAGATTTCCAAATCTAGACTCCATCAAGAAATTTAATCACTTGAGCTCCCGAACGGGCATCCGAAAAGCTTCAGGTGAATAGTAACCCGTACTCTCTCACTCTCCTAGGCTCGAGTTGGCTTGAGGAAGATGAATGTTTTTAAGAACTTAAATTACAGTTGGTTTCTTTTTAAAAAAAATCAATTCCCAAGACAATTTTTTAATGTCTTTGGCCATTCCCAAGGCAAAATTTGACTAATTGAACTGAGATTGGTGAAAAGGAATCCTAATTAATTAGGTTTGTTTTAACTAAGACTTAGGAAATTCTGATTCTTATAATAAAATCTAAAATTAATTAATTTAATTTTCTATATTCTAAGATCTAAATTCGACAAGCTCAAAATTCGGTCGTCTTGACCAAATGGGAACGAAAACACACTAATAATGGTGCTAAAAAATCACCACACTAATGTAACACTCTAACGCTAAATATTACGCCAATTAGATGATTGAAATTAATTATCAAAATTTTGGGGGCGTTATAGTCACCCTTCCTAAAAATAAGTTTCGTCCCGAAACTTAGAGCATAAGGCAAACCCTCAGTGCAAAAGAGATAAATATGATTTTTTTTGGATAGAAACACTTACCGAAGAAAACTAGGAGAACATATCATGATGAGATTCTCTCATTGCAAAATCTAATTCCCAGGTTGCGCTTCTGGCATCCTGATTTCTCCAAAGGACTTTAACTATTGTAATTGTTTTTCTCCTAAACACTCGATCTTGCATCTCCTGAATACGGATAGGCTCCTCAACAAAGGAAAGATTAGGCTGCAGCTGGGGAATATGGCTAAGGACTTGAAAATCACTGCATAAGTACTTTTACAACTAGCTCACATAAAACACAATGTGAACACCTGGGAAAGTTGTAGGCAACTCCAGCATATAAGCAGACACTCTGATGCGCTCAACAATCTAAAAAGGTCCCACATATCTGGGATACAACTTACGGACCTTCCCAAATCTCTTATCACCTGACATCGAAGATATTTTCAAGAAATCCATGTCCCCAACAACGACTCTAGATCAACCCTTTGTTGATTTGCATGCTTCTAGTAACATTGTTGAGTCAATTGAAGTTTCTTATGGATATGCATCATAGCAACACTCATCTCTTACAAGGCTACTGGACCCAACAATGGCTTATCACCAACCTCAGTCCAAAACAAGGGAGTTTGACAACGCCTCCTATATAAAGCTTCAATGGGGTCCATCTACAAGCTTTCTTGGTAGTTTTTATTATAGGAGAACTCCATGAGTCTGAGACGCTCGTCCCAAGCTCCACCATAGTTCAGGATATAACTCCTAATCATGTCTTTCACAATTTGATTGGCCCTTTCTTCTTGACCATTAGTTTGCCGATGATAGTGGTAAAATACCTAAGGTCAATGCCCAATGCTCCCTACAAGCTTTGCTAGAAACGAGACATAAACCAGAAGTCTTAATCTGACACTATACTCACTGGAACACCATACAACCTAATAACTTCATTCAAATAAAGCTCTAATATTTTCTCCATGAAACAATCAATCTTGAAAGGCACAAAATGGGCACACTTTGACAATCTATCGACAATAACCCAAACAACATCAGGCCCTCGAGGGGCCTTACTAAACTGGTAATGAAATCCATAAAAATACTCTCCCACTTCCAGCTTTGAATATCCAAAGGTGTCAACTTACCTCCATGACTCCTATGATCTGCCTTAACCCGCTGGTAAGTATAACACTCTGATACAAATACTATTATATCATTCTTCATACCTAACCACAAGACAATCTGCTATAGATCTCAGTACATCTTCATAGAACTAGGATGATAGGAAACACTATAACCGTGCTCTTCTTCACAAATCTTTGCTCAAATATCCTCAACAGTGAGAATGCAAAATATGTCACGGTACTTCGGGGTACCAACATCGTCAATGGAAAAATCTGGTAATTCTCCATTTTCAGCTCTACTCTGTATATGCTACAAATCCGGGTCAACTTTCTGATGTATTTTTGTAAGCTTAATCTACGAAAGCTCCTCAACTTCTAAGCTACTCGGCAGGGCGCTACAGTAGTACCCCCCCCCCCCCCCAACCTTTTGCCCGGGTCGGGCTGGAGGGGTACTATTTGCCCAAGACGCCCACCCAGTGCTCCTTAGGGGAAATGATCCATCCTATCCAAGCACTAGATGGTCGCTTTGCTCTGCTCGAATCATAACATTCACAACCCATCAAAGTATAGCGGAAGCTTTAACATGAAACCATTGCAGATAGATATATAACATATCAATATCATAGAGGTTCTAGGGCCGAAGCCTAAGTGTTTAAATAAGCCTTTAGGCTATACATGTGCTACATATAATCCTCATATACTATATCTCTACGCTGCTCGGCGGAACTCACGTCTCTAAACTCTGGGGACGGCGGGGGGTGCATCTGCTCGAGTCGACCTAGCTGCTGGCGTAATCTCATACGACAGCGGGTCACTACGGTGCTCCAACTCCTGTGAATGGTTAATCAAATAACCGTTAGTCACAGAGCTAAGTGGAAACAAATCTCCTCCCCGGATCCACATCCTGGGGACGAGCACGCACCCACCCGACAAAAGTAAATAGCCGAAGCAAGAGAGGGTTAGCACAACATTTCATATAAGAACAGCTAGGAGCAACTATAAAAGAGTACAATATAACCGGAAAAAGCAGCAATAGTATAAATCGGTTATAACAAGGCTGAAAGAATTGGTTCCTAAACACCTAGAGGGGGGGGGGGTGAATAGGTGTAATTTCTTTTTCTTCTAAGGCAGAACTTTTAATACAGTTAATTAACAAAAACAGATAGTTCTACAGCTATCACAGCACAGAAATAATAATACCACACACATTCACAGATTGCACACTAATTTATAGTGGTTCCCCAAGGTGTGGGTACATCCACTTTCCCCCCTTCGCCTATCTAGCAGTGTGCTAGACTCGAACTACCTTCTTTCCTTCTTCTCAGATCCTTAGATCTTACAGCTCAGAACCCAAACAAGGTTCCTACAACTCAGAGTGAGTCCACACTCCTATAGCTCAGGCAATCTGCCCTACCTCAGCCTTCAACAAGGCCTACAACTCAGAGATAACAATCTCCTACAACTCAGGCTCTCAGCCCTTATTCTTTGCCTTTCAAAATAGTAAAAAGGCTTTGGGAAATACTTGCTAGGCTCCTGAGCATTATGAGGTAGCTTCCCAGCTTTTGCCTTTCTTCTATATTGCAGAATGGCCTCCTGTCTAGTTCATGCTTTTGTCATTCTTGCTTAGTGTACCATTTGCACCTATCATGGGTCTTGTCCTTTACAGATTTCCAGGCAGTCAAGATAATATTCCTAGAAGTAGGACTCCACTGCTCAAAATCAGGCTTCAACTCAGCCTGTTCTCTGAATCTTTTCTTTGAAAGTTGAGCTTCCTGCTCCTTATCCAAAGCTGCCTCTGACATTTCAACTTTCTCAATGATAACATTTTTATTACCCTCTGGAGGGCTGTACATAGACCGTACTTCTTGCTGAATCATATCAAAATCTACTGGAGGGTAAATAACCTGAGCAACTTCAGGTTGAACACCTTCAAAATAAGCAGGTAGCACCTTCAAAATAATAGGTTGCACACCTGACTCAGCTACATTATCATCATCACAGAGGGGTGGATATCCAAGGGTGGCTCTGATGCTATTAGATATCCATTTAACATGATCTGAGCCTGCTTTGACTAATACTCTCTCCCCCTTTATGACTTCTCTTTCAATATGATCTCTGGGGTCATGTTTTTGAAATCTGACTTGTTCATCTATATAATTAACACCATCTTTATAAAATGACCTTATTTTCAGTAGCTGATCAGAAATGATCTTTTGTAAGTCTTAATAGCTGTTTGTACAACAACTAGTTCTTCCTGTAATTGTTTATCAAAATCTGACTTGCCTTTATCCCTTGCCTCAGTCTGGGTAGTAGCAGTATTCTTTAACTCTGTAACAATCACATTATGTGATTCAGCCAGATTGTCATTCATCCTTAGTTGATTTTCAAGGACATAACCTTGCTTAACAGCTATATCATCAACTTGAGTCTTTATGTCTACTTGTTATTTGGCAAGATAGACTACAACATTGCCACCTTTGTTGAAGCAATCTGTTATTTTCTTCTTGTTCTGATTTACTTCAAATCTTATGGATTTGATATCATGAGCCAAGGAGAATTGTAGATCTTTATGGGTCTCATCCATATATTTCTCCATGGCTATCCTTTGTTCATTTAATTTAATTTGCAGGGATACCAACAAAGAACTATAATCAGTTGCTGGGGCAGGTTGAGGAGCAGTTTGCAATGCCTTTTTATAACTTTGGCTTCTTCTTTTGAAAACCATCAGTTTTCTCTTCTTAGCTTGAATTTCTGTTTCATCTTCTGAAGCTGAGGTACTGGCTATATCAACTCTTTCCTTAAGACTAGGAGGCAATTCCTATTCAGTCTTAGGTTGCTCCCCCTCAATGTTAGCTTGCTCCCCCTCAGTTCTTGATTTCTCCCCCTGAGTGCCTTGCTCCTCTCCCTCAGGCCTGACTTGCTCCATTTCAGTGAACAACTCGTCTAGGGTAAATTCTTGTTGAGTTGGGACTTGAGGCACTACCAACTCAGGAGCATCTGCAACTGTAGATGTATCCTCCATGATAACATCATGTGCTTGACTGTTTAGTTGAGTGGTCTGGTCAACATCAACCAAAGTCACTATTAGTGATTCATCCTCATTATTGAAATTTGTTTGATTAACTTCATGGATTACCTCAAGTATAGTTTGTGTAGCCATTTCACTTTCCAAGTATGTTGGCTGTTCCTCAAGATGAGGCTCCCCCTGCACCTGAGCACTATCTATAATGTCTTGTGCAGGTGACTTTTCAGGAATCTCTGGCCTCTCTTTATCAGGCATGTCCTTTGTAAGGACTCTATCCTATCTGGAGATTATCCTTAGATCTATTCTCCTCATATGATTAATCTTGGATCCAGTAGTCTGTTTCATTACTTCTAGAATTGTTCCAGCCAAGTATAGACTCGTGATTCTTCCCAGATTTGGCTTCTTGATTCCTTCCTTAATCTTTTCAAAGACTACTGCAAACCAATCTGTGTTCAATCTGAAGATAATCCTGGTCATCAGGCTGAACATATAGGCTGAAACCCTATCATGTCCCCCTGGCTTGCAGAGAATGACCTTTCCAACCACCTCAGAAAGGAATTTTCCTTGCAGATTCATCCCTTTCCTGTTCATTGCAGATCCAATCTTCATGGAGGGATCCAATCCACACCACTAAAGTGCTTCCCTAGTCTTGGTAGAGGTAAATCCTTCTTCTTCTTGAGTTATGGGGAGTTAAAGAGTTTTCCTCAAGCTCTTCAAAGTAAGTTTAACATTAGCTCCCTGAACTGTAGATTTGATCTTAAGTCCAGTAGAATCTAAAGTAGTTGCACCATAGAATTCCAGTATTTCTTTCTTCCATATTTTTGTAGGTTCAGATACCAGAAATTCCAAATAATTTTCTGCAACTAGGGTTACTACAGTTTTAATCTCGGGTTCCGCATGATCAAAAGCATTGTGAACCAGCTCATAGCCTTCGTTGACGTTATCTTCAAGCTTTGGCGCCATTGGGGTTGTGAGAAATCTTGGATTGAGAAGAGAGAAGTTGTCGACACAAGGTTTTGGTCTCGAAAATATGGAGAGTGTGTCAACAGAGTTTGTTGTTGACCTATTTATACCCTTCTAAATAATGAAGGTCAAAAGGCACGTCAAAATTCTCTTAATGTGTCGACATAGTTGAAATGTGTCGACGCAGACTTCTAATGTCTCGACAGAAGTGTTGACTTCTATGTGTCGACACAACTACTCTGAAGTGTCGACATCAATTCTATTTGTCTTGGTTGCGTTCGACGAAGAGCCCATGAAGTCTACGATCTGAGGTCGACGAATCTGCGCTCGACGATATGTATCGATTCTGCGCTCGACGAAATCTGAGTGTTGATACTAAGTGTCGACACCACTTTTGGATGTGTCGACACTACTTCTCTGAATTGTCGACACCAATTTTCTGGATGTGTTGACATCACTTCCCTGGAGTGTCGACACAAACTACTATGTGTCGACACATACAACTTTTTGTGTCGACACCATTTTACTTAGCCAAAATTTTTAAACTAATTTATGTTCAACATTCCTAATTCAATTTTGATATTATTGAATTTAGTTTCATCTAAAGGCTTTGTGAACATGTCAGCAATTTGTAAATCAGTGTTAACAAATTCTAAAGAAATATCTTCTTTCTCTACATGATCTCTAAGAAAATGGTATCTTATTTCTATATGCTTTGTTCTACTATGAGAAACAGGATTATGAGCAATAGAAATAGCACTAGTAGAATCACATAATAAAGGAGTTCTACTTACCTGAATACCATAATCTTCTAACTGATGCTGAATGCACAACAGCTATGCACAACAACTTCCTACAACAACATACTCAGACTCGGCTGTGGAAATTGCCACACTAGTCTGCTTCTTACAGCTCCATGACACCAGTCTTCCTCGTAGAAATTGATAGGTGCCTGTTGTGCTTTTCCTATCTACTTTGTAACCTACAAAGTCTGCATCTGAATAGCCCATTAGTAGAAAATCTCTATTCCTAGGATACCAAAGGCCTAGATTAGGTGTGTCCTTAAGATATCTCAAAATCCTTTTGACAGCAGTATAATGAGATTCTTTAGGGCAGGATTGGTACCTAGCATAGACACATGTAACATACATGATATCTGGTCTACTAGCAGTCAAATATAGATGGGAGCCAACTATCCCTCTATATAAAGACTCATCTACAGGTTTCCCTACATCATCTTTTCTTAGAGACATACTTGTCCCCATTGGAGTTCTCATGGTAGAGGATGATTCCATACCATACTTCTTAATTAACTACTGGGTGAACTTTGACTGAGATATGGGCAGGCCATCATCAGTCTGTCTTACTTGGAGTCCCAAGAAGAACTTAAGTTCTCCCATACTGCTCATTTCAAATTTCCCTTGCATAAGTTTTGCAAACTTTCTATAAAGGTTATTTTCAGTATAACCAAATATTATGTCATCAACATATATTTGGACTAGGATAATCTTTCCTTTGTATTCTCTAAGGAATAGAGTCTTATCTATTTCCCTCCTTAAGAATTTGTTCTCAATGAGGAAATTAGACAGGGTTTCATACCAAGCCCTTGGAGCTTGTTTCAACCCATACAAAGCTTTCCTAAGTCTATAAACATAATTAGGTTTGAGAGGATCAACAAAACCTGAGGGTTGTTCTACATAGACCTCCTCTTTTAAGTCTCCATTTAAGAATGCTGACTTAACATCCATTTGAAACACTTTGAAGCCTTGATATGCTGCATAGGCAAGGAATAACCTGATTGCTTCCAACCTTGCCACTGGAGCAAAAGTCTGATCAAAGTCAATGCCCTCTTCCTGCCTGTATCCTTTGGCAACTAGTCTTGCGTTGTTCTTCACTATGATCCCACTCTCATCAAGCTTGTTTCTATAAATCCACTTTGTCCCTATAACATTGTGGCCCTTTGGTTTTGGTACCAACTCCCAGACCTTGCACCTTCTGAATTGATTTAACTCCTCCTGCATAGCATCAATCCAGTGTGGGTCTTGAATAGCTTCTTCAAATCTCTTGGGTTCCAGTTGAGATAAGAAGCTTGAGCAAAGGACTGTATTTAAGTTCCTGCTTCTTGTTTGTACTCCATGTCTTGGATCACCAATGATCTGGTGTGTAGGATGATCCTTTAAGTGTCTAACTGCTGGAGGTAATCTATCAATAGTTTGACCTTCTTCAATCTCTTCATTATGTTGTACCTCATGGTCTTCATTTTCCTCTTGAGTGTCTTGTACTCCCCCTGGACTTCAACTACCATTTTCCTCATCCTGCTTTGCAGTTGGATCTTCTCTGATAGTAAGTTGGTCCATCTTCTGCTGTATACCTGTGGAGCTACAAGAACTACTTGGCAACTCACTGTTAATAAGTCTAGATTCATCAAAAATGACATGAACTGACTCTTCTACAACTTGAGTGGCCAAATTGTAGACCCTAAAAGCCTTACTATTGTTGTTGTACCCAACAAATATCCCATCTTGGGATTTGGCAGCAAACTAGTTAGGTGAGACTTTCCATTGTTAAGCACATAACACTTGCAACCAAAGATCTTGAAATAGGATAAGTTTGGTTTTCCGCCTTTCATAACCTCATAGGATGTCTTTTTGTGGCTTTTGGTGGTGGAAGCCCTATTGAGCACATGACATGCAGTGTTTACTGGCTCCGCCCAGAAATACTCTGGGAGAGTAGTGTCACTCAATAGTGTTCTTCCAGCCTCAATCAATGTCTTATTCTTTCTTTCAGCAATACCATTTTGCTGAGGTGTTCTAGGTGAGGAGAATTCCTGATGAATCCCAAATTCTTCACACAAGCTTGTCATACTTTCTGATTGGAATTCAGTTCCATGGTCACTTCTGATTTTGACCACTGAACTATCTAATTCATTTTGAATTTGTTTAACAAAATTGCAGAAGACATTTGAGGTTTCAGATTTCTGCCTCAGAAAGAATACCCATGAAAATCTAGAATAGTCATCTACTACCACAAAAGTGTAGACCTTCTTACCTAGACTATGAACTGGCATAGGACCAAATAAATCCATATACAAGAGGTATAAGCACTTCACTGAATCTTTGGTTTCTAGACTATGAAAGGAGGACCTAGTCTGCTTGCCTTTTTGACAAGCTGAGCATATCCCATCCTTATAGCACTTAACTTGAGGACCATTCCTCGCTAACTCTTTACTAAAGAGTTGGCCAATAGTCTTGTAATTAAGATGAGCTTGTGTCATTTGACACAATGAGAGGCTTTCTCATAAGCCACAAGATAGATAGGAGAATTTTTATTCACACACTCAAAATTTAGGCAATACACATTTCTATTTCTATAGCCAGTCAATATGACTTTTTGATCACTAGACCTCTTGATATGACACCCATTCTTGATAAATGAAATGTCATATCCAAGATCACTCAGCTAGCTAATGCTTATTAGGTTGTGTTTCAAACCCTTCACATAAGCCACTTGAGTGATAGTGATTGAGTTGTTAGATATGTTACCAAATCCTTTGATGACTCCTTTTTCAGAACCACCAAAAATTACTTTAGGCCCATTCAGTATTGATGAGTAGTCCTTCAGCAATCCTCTTATTCCAGTCATGTGCCTGGAACATCCACTGTCCAAGTACCATATAGGGGAATGACAACTTGGACTCACCTGCAACAAAGATTACTTAACCTTAGAACCCAAATAACGTTTGGGTCCTTGGTTCAAGTTAGCCTGAAACTTAACAAATCTGCCTGTAACTTTTCTAACAGGTAGATTGCTATTCTCCTTGACACTGATATTGTGCCAACAGTCTAAGGCATAATGGCCTATCTTGCCACAACACCAACACTCATACTTGTTATACCTCTTTTTAGGTATAATCTTAGTTGTATTGTTAGCAGCAGATCTCTTGTTTTGTGCTGGGGCTTTGCCTTTCTTATTGGACTGTGCAGCCCATGCAGTTCTCTTAAGGCCTAATCTTGCCTTACCCTTTTGAGACACAAAGTCATCAATTAGGGGTAGGATAGATTTTGGCTTAGAGAAATAAGCCACTATCTCCTTCTCTTTTTGAAGTTTGTCTTCCAGACTTTTGATCTGATCATTTTTGAATGTGATTGTACCCATCTGAATAACAGTTATGTTTTTCAGTCTGGCAATCTCATTTATCTTCTAATCCAGCAGCTTTTCTAAATCAGATGCAACTAACTTAAGAGCTGTAATTTCCTTAGCCTGATTTTTGGCCAGGTGTTTGCTTCTCTTGAGTGTCTGCAACAAATCCCCATATTAATCTATAAGCTGATGAATATCTCCTTCAGATTCAGACCCATCCACATCTATTGATGCAGATGCATCTGATTCTGACCCAGTGAAGTAATCAGACACTGCAGATGAACTTTTTACCTTATTGGGGCCAAGTTGATCCTGACATTGGTCTTCTTCAGACATCGCCATCAATCCTTTGAACTGATGGTCTTCTTGCTCATAGATAGAGTCCAGTAATTTCAGGAACTCATCCTCTTCTTCTGTTGCAAACAGACCAATATAGGCCTCAGCCTCAGATTCAGACTCTGAAGTTGATTGATCTGTCCAACTTTTCTCTTTCTTAGCTACCAAGGATTTCTCCTTCTTACTCTTGTGCTGAGACTTCTTTTTATCAGCAGACTCCTTCCTTATGTCTGGACAGTCTGCCACAATATGTCCAGGTTTGTTGCAGTAGTAGCAAATAATCTTTGATGTAGTTGACTTGCTAGGCTTTGTCCCACTCTTATCCTTCCTGGATGATTTCCTCTTCAGATAATAGTCATCCTTGGACTGAGATGAGAATGTCTTAGATTTCCACTGCTTCTTCTTTAAGAATATCTGAAACTGTCTAGTGAAAGCAGCAAGGTCTTCATCAGAATTACTACTATCTGAACTGTGATTATCAGAATTTTCTGAGTTCACTTCTGCATCTTTCTTAGGAGAAGATGAAGACATCCTCCTATTCTTCCTTGTGGCTTCTACCTTGAAGGCCACATACTTTTCTCTATGGTCAACCTTTGTAATTTCTTCTTCCTCCTTTCTGGCCAACAGCACATCTCATATGACAGCAATTTACCAAACAGTGTTGGAGGTGAAATCTCTGCCAGTCTGACCACTTCCCTTATGCCACAGATCTTTGTATCCCAATCCTTAGTCAAAGACCTAAGAAATTTGTCATTCAGCTCATAAGTACTGAAGATTCTTCCATAGGACATTAGTTCATTTACAATTCTGTAAAACTTCTTATAACATTCAGTTATACTATCAGACTTGGCTTGTCTGAAACTCTCATACTCTTGATTAAGCATAAACTTTCTATCTTGCCTAACCTCTTCAGAACCCTCCATGTAGACAACCAATGTGTCCCACATATCCTTGGAGGTTTTGCAATGAATCAGATTCTGGAACGTTGAATCATCTATGACACTCACTATAATATTCTGTGCTCTTTTATCCATTGTAGCCAAGATGATCTCATCCTTGGTCATTTCTGAAAAATCCTTAGGAATCCTTTGATTAGCATTAAGAACAGATACCTTCATTGGAACATATGGTCCTTCCTGAACTGTTATATAAATTCTAGGATCAGATGCCTCCATAAATAGTCTGACCCTTTCCTTCCATATTCCAAATATTTCCTTCCCGCAGATAGGCACCTTCATTGAAACAAGTTATTTATGGTTTTCTCCTGAACCCATCTTCTTTAACTTAATTCTGCCTTACAGATCTTACTCAGACTGTTATGTCTATCTTTGAGTAACCTCCCTCTGATACCACTTGAAAGAATTGGTTCCTAAACACCTAGAGTGGGGTGAATAGGTGTAATTCCTTTTTCTTCTAAGGCAAAACTTTTAATACAGTTAATTAACAAAAACAGATAGTTCTACAGCTATCACAGCACAGAAATAATAATAATAACACACACATTCACAGATTGCACACTGATTTATAGTGGTTCTCTAAGGTCTGGGTACATCCACTTTCCCCCTTCGCCTATCTAGCAGTATGTTAGATTCAGCCTAACTTCTTTCCTTCTTCTCAGATCCTCAGATCTTAAAGCTCAGAACCCAAACAAGGTTCCTACAACTCAGAGTGAGTCCACACTCCTACAGCTCAGGCAATCTGCCCTACCTCAGCCTTCAACAAGGCCTACAACTCAGAGATAACAATCTCCTACAACTCAGGCTCTCAGCCCTACCTCAGCCTTTAACAAGGCCTACCACTCAGAGAACTTATCTCCTACAACTCAGCCTTTATAAATCAGGCTTACAACTCAGATCTTAAAAGATCCTACAGAAAATAGATGTTAATTATAAATCTACCACTACCATGGTTAAGAGAGAAAAGATGGATGGTTTCTTGATCAGTTCTTGAACGAATCTGATGATAGAGATCGAACTGACTTAGCTTTCTTCAAAGCTTCTTGAATCTGAACACAGTAGGGTTGATCTCCTTTGAAGTTGATCTTCAATCAGCTTCTTTCTTGAAATTCAAAAATCAATCTGAATCCTTCTTGGCAGACTGGTTCAGAATCTTCACTTAAGAGACTTGTTGATGTAAGTCCCTTTCTTCACTTGAATAGATGAAGCTCTCTCTCCAAATTTTTCTGAAGATTCTTCTGAATTCTTCTTTTAATTTCCTTGACAAACTCTGAGTAGATCACCACTTTAGAATTTCTTCTTAGATCTTCTGTTGAAAATCTTCTTCTATTTGTTAAGTGTATGTATATCTATAAATCAATTGCTTCTTCTGTTGATAGAGAATGTCCTTATATAGACTTTCTCCATGGTAACCGGCTGATCCGGTTTCTAACAAACTTTTGACAGTACTGACAGTTGCAGTAGACCGGTTGGTTATGGCAGCTGTCAAGTCTTCCAATCACTTCTTGAAACTTTGTCTCTGTCAGCAAAGTGTCGAGACTGAACTTCATCATGTGTCAACACAAGTAGACTAAGTGTCGATACAGGCCTTGGTGGTGTTGACACAGCTCCCTTGGTGTTGACACTGCTTCTCGACACAGCTTTTGTAGAATATGTCGACACTAGTTCTATTGTGTCGACACAGTCACTTATTCTCTTCACAAGAAATCAACTTTGTTGAAACTCTGCTATGTGTCGACACAAGGCCTGTATGTCGACACAGTTGATGTCGACAAAGTCTTCTGTGTGTCGACACTGTCTTTGTGTGTCGACACAGTTAATGTCGACAAAGTTTTCTCTGTGTGTCAACACTGCCTCTATGTGTCGACACAGTTTCTTCTGGTGTCGACACAACCTTTCCAAGTGTCGACACAGTTGTCTCCAAGTATCGACACAACCTTTCTCCAGTGTCGACACAATTGTCTCCAAGTGTCGACACAGCTTTTCTCCAGTGTCGACACAAGCCTTCATAAGTGTCGACACAGCTTTTCTGGTGTCGACACATGGACTTAGAAACTTTTTCCTGCATTCTTGCATTTTCTTAACCTGCACATATAAACTCAAAACAACATCAAATACACCTTGATGCATATCATCGAGTAAGGTGAGGCTTCTTCAAATCTGATACACATTTTCCAATGTACCCAACAAAGGCTCTACTAGCTCATCAACACATCAGGTTTTCATATCCTGAAATCTATTGCAGGCATTCACAGCCGCGCACACACCGCATGCATTCAGAGCCGCGCACACACCGTAGGCATTCACAGCTGCGCACACACCGCAGGCATTCATAGCCGCGCACACATCGTAGGCATTCATAGCCGCACACACATCGCATGCATTCATAGCCGCGCACACAAACCCTATATCGACATAGTTTGGACCGCTACTGTTCCAACAGGGTAGCGAGCCCCGCGGGCCTCACTGATGTGGCCGTCGGTGACAGTGGCCGGTCCTGCCACTTCTGGGGGTGATCATACCACACAACCCTAGGCCCTGACGTACAACCTTGTGTACTCTTGGATGTGAGCGACATCCGACGAATCATTTTGGCCGACCAGCGGAGGAAACCCGACGGGAAATATAACGGCCGGTCACCCGTGGTACTCATCTCCCTGTCTCCTTGAGTCGTCAACCTTCCCGCACTAGTATGAACGGTCTGCGGAAGGGACTGACCCGCCACCATTTCACCGCAAGCAATTTACAATCAATCAAACAAAGGCAAACAATATAACATCGGGTCTACGTCGGCCTGCCCTACTAGGCTTACACTTCGGGCGTTGACACTTAGCTCTACTTTCGACAAGGAGCATGAGAGCGCTTTATTTGGGGCTATACCTGGAGTACTACTTCAACTCCGGTTATCCCCAACTAAGGCTCGATGACTGCTCATCAGAGCAGGACCCGGAACTAAAATAGTAAATTGCAAGAGAACAAGTGCGGTGTTTATGCTGCTTACTTAACGTGCTAGAATGAAATGTGACCAGTACGAGACTGGAGTAGTACTGAATAAGCTTGACCAGTACACAACTGGAGTAGTACTGAATAGAAAGAACTGAAATAAGCTTGACCAGTACGCAATTAGAGTAGTACTGAATAGAAAGTACTGAAATAAGCTTGACCAGTATGAGACTGGAGTAGTATTGAAATGAGAGTACTGAAATAACCTTGACCAGTACGAGACTGGAGTAGTACTGAAATGAAAGTACTGAAATAAGCATGACCAGTACGAGACTGGAGTAGTACTGAAATGAAAGTACTGAAATAAGCTTGACCAGTACGAGACTAGAGTAGTACTGAAATAAAAGTACTGAACTGAAAAGAATAAAGGAACTGGACCAGTGCAAGACTGGAATAATCATAAAGAAAATGGTTAGTAGTCCAATCATTCCATCCAAGAGGCTTCAGTTCCATCTCTATTCTCAAGAGAGATTCAGTTCCATCTCCATCCAGGAGGCACATTCAGTTTCATCTCCGTTCTTAGGAGAGATTCAGTTCCATCTCCATCCAGGAGGCACATTCAGTTCCTTCTCCATTCTTAAGAGAGATTCAGTTCCATCTCCATCCAGGAGGCACATTCAGTTCCATCTCCGTTCTTAGGAGATATTCAGTTCCATCTCCATCTAGGAGGCACATTCAGTTTCATCACCATTCTTAGGAGAGATTCAGTTTCATCTCCATCCACGAGGCACATTCAGTTCCATCACCATTCTTAGGAGAGATTCAGTTCCATCTTAGTTTTTAAAGGTTTCATTGGGTTACACCAATTATTAAGATCCAATTATGAGTTAGTTGCGCCTTATTAATCACAGCTTAATCGGATCGGGGCTTATCAGGAGTTACACCCTCATTATTCGTCAAGAATAATTCATAACTCACCACTCGTGCTCTCATCTTCTGAGCGTGCCCAAATTACCCGAGAGTCGAGGCGCTCGACGGTTTCATGAAATCTCGAAACACCCGGAGCTTGGTCACTTGCCTCGGCCACTCTCGTCGATAATATGATTTGAATTTCTAATTTCAATTAGAAAAGATAGTCGCGCTCTCCAATTTTCGTTTTCGAAGAAAATGAGCCTAATAAATACCGAGCGCGATCCTAGACTTCCATAATTTGGGAAAAATATCAAACCTTATATCCACGACGTCAAATTTTTATACAACCTATAAGGGAGTCTAAAAAGACTATGAAAATGTTTTCATAATTTTTCGAATAGTTTTGGGCCTTTAATTTGGCCAAATAATTTTCATTTGGCCTTTTAAAAATACCAAATCAACTCCAACAATTCTCACAAATTTTGTGGAGGAAGCCCTTAGTTAGGGGAACATTTTTCATATTCGACACTTTTTTCCTAAGAGTCTATTTTAGTCTCAAAAATAATCAACCCATTATTATAATATTATTAATATTATAATAATATAATTTATAAAATATAAGCACTGTTCATTATCCCTTCCCCGCGCTGTAACATATCCCGCCGCCCCTTACGGGGCTCCTCCACAGCCGGCCGGCCGTGGCTCCACCACCGGCCAACCCGCCGGTGGTGGGCGCTCACTACGGCGGTGGTCCGGCGGCTTGCCGCCGCCGGCCGCCGCCGGAGCCATTTTTTTTAAATGGGAGGGAGGGGTGACGGCGGCGGCGCTCCGGCCATCGGGGCTCGCATGCAAGACGTCCAAAGGATAGGAAGAAGGGAGAGGGAAGGTTTCCACCTGGGTTTGGCGGGCTTGAGAGGGGCCGGCTTGGTCGGCCATGGAGGGTGGTGGTGGTGGAGGGGGAGGAGCTCCTCGGCTTCTCTTTTTCCGGCCACCTGAACTCCAGCAGAGGGGGAAGCAGGGGGAGGGGGCTGCTCTGAGAGGTTTGGGCGAAGGAGAGGGGGTGAGGTGGCTTTATAGGGTTGGGGAGGGGGATCTCCCCTCCCTTTGGAAATGTGGGATTAATCCCTCCTTATGGAGGGATTAAATCCCCGCCCTCCAGCTGTCATTGGACAGTTGGAGGTGCCATATTTTCCCCCATGTGGGGAAAAGGAAGAGATGCCCTCATGGGCTTGGGCCTTATGGGTGGGAGGGGGAGAGAGAGAGAGAGAGAGAGAGAGAGAGAGAGAGAGAGAGAGAGTAGGTGGGCCTCCATTTGCTTTAGGATAGGGGATTGCTGGTTGGGGGGCCATGAAAAGTGTGGGGGGCATGGGCTATCCTCTTTTGGAGAGGAGGTGGACCCCTCACTTGGAGGAAAATCCAAAAAGTGGATTTTTAGGAGGGTTTGACCAAGTCAACCCTAGGGTGGGTCCCCTTGCTGGTCAAAGTCAAAGTGGGTCCAAGTCATCGGGGTCGGGTCAAAGTTCGGGTGTCGTGTCACAATTAGTGTGTGCACGCTTTTCGGTGCACGACTATGCTTAATTTGACCACTAGTTGACCAATTGTCGTCAAAATTGGCCGGAACGACTTTGGTTGACTTCGTATTGACCACACGAGTCCAAAGCTACTGACTGGGGTTGAATCAAAGTCCGTTTGGCGAAAGTCCAAAATTTGCGCGTCGCAGCGCGTTAAAACTGTCAAAGTATCCGCAGTTGCTATGGGGAGAGCGCTGCCCAGAGACAGTTGCTGTGAGGAGTGTGCTGCCCGAGGGCGGTTGCTGTACTCTTGCCTCGAGGCAGTTGTTGGGTGGAGCGCGCTGCCCGGAGGCAGCTGCTGTGAGGAGCGCGCTGCACTGAGGCAATTGCTGTAATGAGCGCGCTGCCCAAAGGCAGTTGCTGTGAGGAGCGTGCTGCATAAAGGCAGTTGTTGTATGGAGCGCGCTGCCCGGAGGCAGTTGCTGTGAGGAGCATGCTGCCCGGAGGCAGTTTGGAAGTGTAGGTTAGATCTGAAATACTCTAGAGGGGGCGTGAATAGAGTATTGTGCTCACTACAAAGCATTTTACAACTTTTGTTGTAAGCCCAGGTGAACAAGTTAGTAAGTAAAATAAAATAAGCACAGCAACCTATTAATCACAGGATAACACAACCAAAACAAAAATAAAGGGCAACCAGAAGACACAAGAACTTTTATAGTGGTTCCCCAACCTAGGTACATCCACTCTTCTACCACCCTGGTAGGAATCCACTCAGGTTTTTGATCAGGTGCCTGACACAAATGAGCTTTTGTTCAGGTGCTCAAAAACCAAAACCTCAAGTCTTTTAGTAGAAGACTTGCAACCAGAATAATTTTGAAGGGAATTAAAACCTCGTACAAGAATTGGAAAAGAAGTGATAGTGTCTTCTCTTTCTCAACAACAACTAAGAAGTCTTGTGGATTGATGTTAGCAGATGTTGCTCCCCCTGAGATCTTGAATTAATCAAGAATGTTGAAGCACTGCTTCAGGGTGATAGGTCTTCAAAGACCTACAATGCCTGGACCAAAATTTGCTGCAGGAACTTCTTTGACAGATAGATATTTGTTGTCCTTTGAAGTTGTCCTGTATAGTTGAAGGAAGAAGACTCTTGATAGTATTTAAATGTTCTTCTTCTTGATGAAGTTGTTCTCTGGTAAAGGCTGATTGCTGTAGAACTTTAGATTTGTGTATGATTGTTCTTCCGTACAATCTGAGTGTGTTTGATTGTCTGTATTGCTTGTTATACTACTACTGATTGATTCTTTTCTTTTCTATCTATCGACTGACTAAGAACATTCGAAATTTGAATGTTTGAGCAGTAATTGCAGTCGGCCTGGGAAGGAAGCGACAATCAATGATTTCCCTAATTGTCCCATGGAAAAACAACATGTAATAGTCCATGATTAATGCGCGTTCCAACGGTAACATTCCGAGAAGATTTGACATTAATTGTTCAGGAATCATCGCCAAGAAACGGGACGGGAAAACTGAAGAATACCTAGTCTGGAATCGTCAAACAAAGAACACAATTTGTCGAGCTGAGTTTGAGTTAGTCGAGCTGAACTTGAGTTCGTCGAGTTGAGCTTGAGTTCGTCGAGCTGAGCTTGAGAGAGTTCGTCGACCAGACAATCTTCATTAGTCGAACAGGCAGTCTTCATTCGTCGAGCTGAGAATCGTCATTCGTTGAGCAGATAATTTTCACTGTCAGATAGTATTCGTCGAACTGAGATCCAAATTCGTCGAGCGAAGAAAGATTGTGGACTTAGCCAAATATTCTGTATCTGCTGATATTCTGTGTCGAGATAAGTTGGTGTCGACTCAAATCTTCTGGTGTCGACATAAAGTGTCTAGTGTCGACACATGCCCTAAGTGTCGACACAAATCCTCTGAATTCAGAAATCGTTGAGTAGAGTACTGCATTCGTCGACCTGAGAAGCTGACTTCGTCGACCTGAGAAGCTGAGAACTTGAGGTCCAAGTTCGTCGAGCTCAGAATCTAATTCGTCGACCAAAGTTTGAAGCTGGACTAAGAAAAATTCTGAAGTTGTCCTGACTTTGGCTTGATGTAGAACCTCAACATTCGTCGAACAGAGAACAAGGATCGTCGAGCTCAGCACTAAGAATTATCTCACGATCGTCGAGCGCAGAACTCCTTTCGTCGAGCTGAGTTCGACGAACGTCGAACTCACTTTACTTAGTCTTGAAATCCTCTAAGTCTGGAGTCTCTGATGGTCTTCCTGAAAGCTGGTCCATCTGAAGTTGAACCTAAGGACTTGACCTAGACTCTAGGACATAAAATGGCCCTGGCTATACAGGTTGGGTCACATCCTAAGCTAGTGAACCTAGCCCAAATCAAATAGGGATCCAACAATCTCCCCATATTTGGGTGAGGTCACTAAGAGAATCAAAATAGAAACAAACAGAAAAACAAAACAGGAAAAGAGATATATCTGGCAGAGAATTACCAACACATGCAACAGATATATATAAACAGCTTTGTTTAAACATATAGCATAGATTGAAAAACAAAAACAGACAGAAATTGAAACAACATGAAGATTACTTCTTTGGCTTTCTCTGCTTAGACCTGTCTTTTGCTGTCTGCTCTCCTGGCTTCTTGAAAATGATTTCTCTCTTAGGATCTGAGGCATGAGCCTTTGTCATAGTCATATCAGCTGCCCCAATAATATTCAATGATGTAGCTCTGGGGACAACTGCTTCTGGATGGAGCTTCATATAATCATCAACATTAAACAGTTTATTACCTTTGTCAAATCTTTTCAACTCTTCTTTTCTGTACTTTGACATTGTTGTGAATCCTGAAATATCTTTTCCTTCAACCTTGGCTTTATTGATCAAAGATAGTCCAATTAATTCCTGGTACAGCCATTCTTGCAGTATTTGTAGTTTCAGGATCTTCAAATAGAGGTTGAGGAGAGTATGGCCTTTTTGGACTTTCATTTTTTTGTACTTCAGATATATGTTGCTGCTGCTGCTGATGCTGTTGTTGACTACCTGAGGATGGTTGCCTCTGCTGGCTGCTTCAAGATGATCTCCATGACTGTCTCTGATATGTTTGCATGGGGGCAGATCTCTGGGAGCTAGAGCCACTGGCACCAGCTGCTGGAGTAGGAGGAGGATCCTTTCTGAATCTGTGAACTGGAGGACGGGAGTATCTCCTACTTCTCTTTCTTTCCTTTTGCTGGTTCTTTGACAACCACATCCATGCAGGCATTCCCTTGTATGGAGCAATATTGTGCAAAATGTAATAAGGGGTGTCAGTAGTGGGATTTGGCTTAGGAGCTGGAGGAGGAGGAGCCTTTCTTTTCTTTGATAACATCTTCTTTTTCTTACTGGCAGCATCTTCATCTAAGTCATCATCATCATCATCTTCTTCATCATCACTGTCAGAACCATGAGGGTTGTCATATAGAGCATCCAAAGCTTTTAAAGCTTTATCAAAAATAATAGCCTTTTCTGGAGGAGGGGCAGAAGATTCAGGAACTGGAGTTTCAGCAACAGGATAGAGGGAGCTGCACAGGAAACAAAAATAATAGGGACAGAGCTTTCAGCTGCTGCCTTGTTCTCCTCTTCAATGTCAGCTAGAATTAGCTCATCCAAATCAGGTATAAGAGAGTCATCCATGACAAAGCTTGGGGCTGAGGTGTCTTCTGGAATGACTTCTGGACTGTCTGCAGAGATTGAAGCTAAAACTGGAATAGTAAAACTGTCACAGAGTTGCTTAGCAACTGCTGGACTAACTGGAGAAGTATAGGGTACAATAGCCAAATGTGGCTTAATAAAATCTGCTGGAAGAAACTGCATATGTACAGCGTCAAAAACTTCCAGTAATTCTGGTAGATTAACTGTGGGATTCATAATGAAATCACCAACAGTTTTTATTTGCTCAACTAACTCATCCAAATCAATGTCAGTGTCCATAAAATGAATTAATTCAATCATCTCAGAATCAAATTCTGTCAAAAATTCTGTATCTGTATCTGAATCTACATCTGCTGTAGAGGGAACTATTGATGTGACTGCTGCTGCTGCTGCATCTACATCTGCCGCAACTTCATCACTGAGCATCTCCCCCTGTCTGGGTTCTGGAGAACCTGGAGCCAGGCCCCTGGATGAAGAGGGGCAGCAGAGAGAAGAGAAACTTATGCAGATAAAGAATTGATGGAATTCATAAGAGGTGTAATGGCCTCTGTGATTAGGGATTTTATGAGGGGAGTGAGCAGGGATATGAGTGTAGAGGCAGTGGGGGATTCCAAGGATGGAGAGATAGTGGATGAAGGTAGAGAAGTAGATGAAGGAAGGGGGACAGATGGAGGGGATAAAGGAGGAAAGACATTTGATGTGGCAGAGTCTGTGGGTATGTTAGAAGATGGAATGGAGGATAAGTGTGGGGGGAAGGGGATACTGAGGAGGTGTAGGAATAGATATCTCATGAGGTGAAGCAGGGGGTGTAAGAATGTTGGTAATGTCAAGTGGTGGAGATGTAGGTGGAGTAGGCATATGAGTATGTGGTGGAGATTTAGGTGTGGTAGAAGGAATGGAAGAGGGAGGGAGTTATTGTGCTGGAAGTTGTGCAGGAAGAGATGATGGATATGGAATGACCTCTTCTGCAGGGAGGGGAGTGGCCTTTACAGTCCTGGTTCTCTCAGAAGTTTGGATGGAAGAGGAAGAAGCCTTGGAGGGCTTGGAGATAGTCCTCTCCCATCTGCCAAACAGAGCGCATGTGAGGCGCTTGCTAGCATTGATGAAGATGGTCGGGGAGACCATGCATTCACCAGCCTTCTCTTGAAGAAAAATTCCCAAAATTCTGCCGAAGCAGACCTCTTTCTTACTGTTCTTTTTCTTTATCAACTCAAAAAAAATTGTGCCCCAGTTGACATGTCTCTTGTTCACCACAGCGCACATAACCTGAAATTGGTAGCGGGTGATGTAGTCGTGCGCTGAGTGCTTGCCCATCAGCACTTTTCCTACAATGTCCGCCAGGAACTGGTAGGCGGCGGACAGTTGCTTCTTCAACATCTTGTTAGGGTCGCTTCCTGAAAATCCCATTAACTTCAGCATATCACCAAATTCTTCAGAATCCATTTCCATATTATCTTCTCCATTGACTAATCCAAAAATCTCAGAAAGAATTGCGGGAGATAATGATACAGCATGACTCCCGATAGTTCCTGTCAAAATATCTTCCTCAAAAACAGACGATTTATACACCCATTCTCTGATTTCAGTTGAGTGCAATTTAATCCTTCGGGTCATGAAGTCCTTCAGATGAAGTTCTTCTAGCAGTTCCAAGATATAGAGAAAGATGGGGTCAGAATGTTGGAACGAATCGAAATCCATATCAAAGCCAGTATCAAACTTCATCGCCGCCAAAGCTCCTGCTGGAATCGCCATTGATGTCCTGCAAGAAAGACACAAAGAAAAACGGCGATCAAGAGCAAAAGAACTGAAAGCGCGGGACGGAGGTCGAAGAAAACCTAGATATAAGATTTTCAGAATATGAATCGACAATCTCCGTTCCACGAAAAAGAAACAATTCTTCGAACTGAGCTCGACGAAATAAATTATGGACAAATAGTTCATCGATCTCATCCAGAAGAATCGAAAACAGTTCGCCGAACTCCGTTCGACGAAATATCTTCTGAAGCAAAGTTCGTCGATCTCCGGTCGACGAAAATTGTTTCCACACATAGAGAATTCGTCGATCTCCGGTCGACGAGAATCTCTCAAACTTTCCCTAATTCATCGAACTCCATTCGACGAACTCTGGAAAATTCGTCGAATGCAGACATAAACTAAGTTAACTCTTCTCCATTAATCATTCCCAGTTGATTTATAAAGAACAGATGAGTTTTCTCATCCAGGGGCTTGGTGAAAATGTCTGCTCTTTGTAGATCAGTAGGAATATGGATTAAGTTAATTTTCTTTTTTTCTACATTATCTCTAATGAAATGATGTCTTATTTCAATATGCTTAGTCCTAGAATGGTGAACTGGATTCTGTGCTCTAGCAATAGCACTAGTATTATCACAAAATAATGTTGAATTATTTAAGTTGACACCATAGTCTAGGAGTTGGTTTTGTATCCATAGCATTTGAGAACAGCAGCAGCCAGCAGCCATGTATTCTGCTTCTGCAGTTGATGTAGACACAAATGTCTGCTTTTTACAAAACCAGGAGACAAGTCTCATACCCAGGAACTGGCAAGTTCTAGAGGTACTCTTCATGTCCACTCTACATCCAGCATAGTCAACATCTGAGTATCCAGTTAACTCAAACTCTGACTCTGCAGGATACCAGAGTCCTAGATTAGGGCAACTCTTTATATATCTCAAAATTCTTTTTAGGAAAATAAGGTGAGATTCTTTAGGGTTTACTTAGAACCTAGCACAAAGGAATGTGACAAACATTATATCATGTCTGATAGCTGTTAGGTATAATAAGGATCCAATAATTGCCCTATAATTTTTTTGATCTACAGGTTTCCCTGCTGCATCAGAATCCACAACAACATTTGTAGTCATAGGTGTTTTTATTCCTGAAGCATCACCCATCCCAAACTTCTTAATAAGCTCTCTAGCATACTTAGCTTGGGAGAGGAAGATACCATCAGGGAGCTGCTTCACTTGGAGACCAAGGAAGTAGGAAAGCTCACCCATGCTACTCATCTCAAATTTAAAATGCATGAGGTCAGCAAACCTCTTGCACAATTTGGGATCAGTAGACCCAAAAATGATGTCATCCACATATA
Source organism: Platanthera guangdongensis (assembly GCA_039583875.1). NCBI lineage: Eukaryota > Viridiplantae > Streptophyta > Magnoliopsida > Asparagales > Orchidaceae > Platanthera > Platanthera guangdongensis. The sequence goes on along the minus strand of CM077159.1, from coordinate 113,575,095 downwards.
TTTGTACTAACAATATTTGGTCCTTATGATGTCTAGTGAAAAGAGTTTTATCTATGATTCCTCTTGTAAATTTATGCTCTAAAAGAAAGCTTGCTAAGGTCTCATACCAAGCTCTTGGAGCTTGCTTTAAACCATAGAGAGCTTTATGTAATTTAAATACAAAAGAGGGATAAGTTAGAGAGATGAAACCTGAAGGTTGTTCTACATAAACCTCTTCTTGAAGCACTCCATTCAAGAATGCACTCTTGACATCCATTTGGAAGACTTTAAATCTCTTGTGAGCTGCATAGGAAAGGAAGATTCTTATGGCCTCTAACCTTGCAACAGGGGCAAAGGTTTGGTCATAGTCAATTCCTTCCTCTTGCCTGTAGCCTTGAGTAACAAGCCTAGCCTTGTTCCTCACTATGTTCCCTTGAGCATCCAACTTGTTCCTGTAGACCCATTTGGTTCTAATAACTGGGTAGTTATGGGGTCTTGGAACCAAATCCCAAACTCTACATCTCTCAAACTGATTTAGTTCCTCTTGCATTGTAATGATCCAGTGGGGATCTTGCTCAGCTTCATGGATAGTGAGAGGTTCAATTTGAGAGAGAAAATAGGCATGCATCAAGTCTTGGTTGAGTTGATGCCTTGTCTGTACACCTGCAGAAATGTCTCCAATCACTTGAGATCTGGGGTGATCTCTAAGTGTGACAAGATCAGTTGGTGGAGTTTTTTGAGCAACAGCTTCTGTAATTAAGTCCTCTTGAGGAATGGTACTAGCTGCTGAGGGAAGTTCAGCCACTTCCTCTTGAATTTCTTCTTCCCTATCTTCAACAACCTGTGGAGTAGGATGGGTTGATACCTCTTGGGTAAGGTTGAGTCCATCCATAGACTCACACAGTTGAGGAACCTGCAAAAAGCTATTGGTAGAAATCTCTTTCTCCTTATAAGATATGTTGGCTTCATCAAAAGATACATGAACAGATTCTTCAATTTTAAGGGTGGATTTATTAAAAACCCCATAGACCTTGCTTACTTGGGAGTATCCTAGAAAAATCCCTTCTTCAGCCTTAGCCTCAAACTTTCTAATGTATCTCTTGTTATTTGTGTGAATATAATAAATACAACCAACAACTTTAAAATATGTGATTTTAGGTTTCTTACCTTTAAGTAATTCATAGGGGGTCTTATTTTTCAGTTTATGTATAAGGCTTCTATTCAGGACATAGTTAGCAGTGTTTACAGCTTCTGCCCAAAAGGATAGAGGCATGTAAGCATCTGCCAATAATATGCCTGCAGATTCAATGAGTGTCCTATTTTTCCTTTCAGCTACCCCATTTTGTTGGGGAGTTCTAGGAGCTGAGAAGCACTGTCTGATACCTTCCTTCTCACAGAACTCATGCATAAGAAGAGAGTCAAACTCTGTGCCATGATCACTTCTGATCAATGTAACATGAGTAGAGAACGCAATCTGTATGGTCCTGAGAAAATCTGTAAGAACCTTGAATGTATCTTACTTAGCTCTCATAAAGGCTACCCAACTGAATCTAAAGAAGTCATCAACAATCACTAAAGTATAAGACTTCCCTCCTAGGCTTTGTACTGCAATAGGTCCAAATAGATCCACATGAAGCAAATATAATATCCTAGGTGAATCACTTTTATTAATGGATTTAAAACTAGTTTTGGTTTGCTTGCCTAATTGACAAGCCCTGCATAGGCTTTCCTTCTTGTAGGGGCCAGAAGGTAAACCTCTAACAAGGTTGTCTTTAGATAACCTAGATATATTCTTAAGGTTTACATGTCCTAATCTTTTATGTCATAACTCATTTTGATTACTAGTAATATTGAGTAAACAAACATCAATTTTGGCAGAAATAAAATCTACTAGGTATATGTTGCCTTGTCTAAGTCCAATTAAAATAGTTTGGTTTTCATTATTAATAATAGAGCAAGAGGTAGAGTTAAAGTGTACCTGATAACCTTCATCACATAATTGACTTTTGGATATTAGGTTATGTTTAAGTCCTCTTACATATGTTACTCTCTTGAAGGTAACTGATCCAATTTTGATTGCTCCATATCCTTCTGACTGGACACTGTTTGAATCTCCAAAAATCACCTTTGGTCCTAGCTTGGACTTGTAATTGGATAAATTTGCCTTGCTGCCTATCATGTGTTTGGAGCAACCACTGTCCAAGTACCAGGTCTGACTTACCCTTGGACAGTTCTTCACCTGTACCTGTAATGAAAAACAAAACTCAATTGTTCTTGACCCAGGTTACCTTGGGTACTTTATTTTGTTGAAAAGAGAAACTGGATATAACTGATAATGCAGGTTGTGATTTGTAACCTAGGGGTGATATCTCCTAGGTGGAATAACCCAATCAGCTACTGGATTGAATGACTTATTATCTGGTTTAAAGTTTATGTAAGAGAAATAGTTTAAGTTTGGTCTTTCTGGGTTCGACGAATTGTTGTAAGTTCGTCGACCAGAGTTCAACGAATAGGGCTGAGATCGTCGATCTCTGCTCAGATAATGACAATAGTCATTTTCTGCTCCCCAAGTTCGTCGACCTCTGCTCGATGAACCATACACAGTTCGTCGATCGCAGTTAGACGAATAGTTATAACTGAAGTTTGCATTCAGCGTTCGTCGATCTGGGTTCGACGAACAGGCCATATTTCGTCAATCTGAGTTCGACGAATGCTGCTGAACTTTGTTTTTATTTGCTGTTTTCAGATTTTTGTTTCTCTTGTCTATGGGTTTTGAGTTGTTTTCTGACATTAGTTTGTCAATTAACTTTTCTTTTCCCTTTGCAAAAATAAACTTGATGGGGGTTGTAAGTATATTTTTCCAAATTATGGGGGTAAACTTGATGAAGCACCCAAGCCCAGCTTTCCATTTAATCTGGCATTCACTGTGCTTGTAATGTCCATCAGCTTGAGGCTTCTCCAATTGAGAGATTGCTCAAGTTGTTTGGCCTCACATAATTCAGATTTTAGTTTAATTATTTGTTCATTAGCTAAGGTTAGTTGATCTGTTAATTTAATGTTTTCTGAATTTACAGATTCAAGACTTCCTAGTCTTTCTCTAAGAGTTTTTATTTCCTTTTATGAATTGATTAAGTCTAAGCACATAGTTTTGAATTCAGTTTTAAATAAATCAGAACTAAAGTCAAAGCTAGAAATAACCTGATCTGCCTCTGAGTCTGAGGCAGCTTCATCTTCAGATTCTCCTACTGATCCCGAATTGCTCCTGGAGGCATCAATTGCCATTAGGCATACCTCCTTGGATCTTGCTTCTTCCTCTTCTTCACTTGAACTGGAAGAGGATGATTCTTCTTCAGTGTCACTCCAAGTCTCAGCAACAAAGCCCTTATCTTTCTTTTTATATTTGCTGGAGGAGGGTCTGCTGCTGTGCTTTCTCCTGGAGTCCTTTTCTCTGCTCTTGTACTTCTTCTGGTTTTTTGGAAATTCTGAGATGTAATGTCCAGGCTTTCTACAACCAAAGCACACAACCTCCTTGGTTGGTGTCTTGTCATACTTGAGCTTGTCATCCTGTCTGGATGACTTCCTTCCGAAATCCTTTCTAGCCATCTTGTAGAATCTTTTTGCAAAGAGACTCATGAGTTCCTCATTGGAAGTTGATGTCTCACTTTCTTCAGATGATTTGAAGGCTATGATGTGCTCCTTTCTCACTAGAGTTTTAGCCTTCTGTTCTACTACTTCTCTTGATTTGATCAGCTGCTCATAAGATTTTAACTTGCCTAGCAGAGATTCAGTTGATATCTCATTTAGGCTTCTGACTTCTTTGATTGGCCAGATTCTGGAGTCCCAAGAGCTAGGGAAGCACATCAATATCTTGTCATTCACCTCTGTCAGGGTGATGTCCTTATCCAATGTTTTGAGCTCATTGATGATTGAGCTCAACCCGTTGTACATATCAGCCACTGATTCTGTCTCATCCTTTTTGAAGTTCTCAAACATGGAAATGAGACTGGATCTCCTGTCTTTTCTCTCATCTGCTAAGCTAGCTACCATTTGGTTGAGGGAATCCCAAATGGTCTTGGCTGAGGTGCACTCAGCCACCTTTTGAAATATGTCATCAGACATAGTCTGAGCCAAGATATTCATTGTCTTAGCATCTACCATCTTGGCTTTCTTGTAAGCTTCATTATTTTCTGGAGGACGCACTGCAGTCATGTTGGTAGAAGTGCTGGTAGCAGCTGCAGGTGCTGGAGGTACTCCTGTCAAGATAACAGAAAAGATATCCTCATCAATAGAATTCATGTATAACCTTATTCTTGCCTTCCAGATGGCAAACTTATTAAGATTGCAAACTGGAGGTCTGATGCTTACATAATCTTTGTTTTGAGTCATGTCTGTGAAGAAATAAATCTAATAACAAAATCAATCAAACAGATCTAACAAGAGGGATCTTTGTGGTTTAGGTGTTAGCCTGTACAACCACTAAGGTGTGGTATTTTAACCAACCTCGCTTTGATACCAATTGAAAGTGCAGGTTAGATCTGAAATACTCTAGGGGGGTGAATAGAGTATTGTGCTCACTACAAAACTTTTTACAACTTTTGTTGTAAGCCTAGGTGAACAAGTTAGTAAGTAAAATAAAATAAGCACAACAACCTATTAATCACAGGACAACATAGCCAAAACAAAAATAAAGGGCAACCAGGCGACACAAGAATTTTTATAGTGGTTCCCCAACCTGGGTACATCCACTCTTCTACCAACCTGGTAGGAATCCACTCAGGTTTTTGATCAGGTGCCTGACACCAATGAGCTTTTGTTCAGGTGCTCAAAAACCAAAACCTCAAGTCTTTTGGTAGGAGACTTGCAACCAGAATAATTTTAAAGGGAATTAAAACCATGTACAGGAATTGGAAAAGAGGTGATAGTGTCTTATCTTTCTCAACAACAACTGAGAAGACTTTTGGATTGATGTTAGCAGATGTTGCTCCCCCTGAGATCTTGAATTAATCAGGAATGCTGGAGCATTGCTTCAGGGTGATAGATCTTCAAAGACCTAGAATGCCTGGACCAGAATTTGCTTTAGGAACTTCTTTGACAGATAGATATTTGTTGTCCTTTGAAGTTGTCATGTAGAGTTGAAGGAAGAAGACTCTTGATAGTATTTAAATATTCTTCTTCTTCTTCTTGATGAACTTGTTCTCTGGTCAAGGCTGATTGCTGTAGAACTTTAGATTTGTGTATGATTGTTCTTCTATGCAATCTGAGTGTGTCTGATTGTTCTTATTGCTTGTTGTACTACTACTGATTGATTCTTTTCTTTTCTGTCTATCGACTGACTAAGAACATTCGAAATTTGAATGTTTGAGCAGTAATTGCAGTCGGCCTGGGAAGGAAGCGACAATCAATGATTTCCCTAATTGTCCCATGGAAAAACAACATGTAATAGTCCATGATTAATGCGCGTTCCAACGGTAACATTCCGAGAAGATCTGGCATTAATTGTTCAGGAATCATCGCCAAGAAACGGGATGGGAAAACTGAAGAAGACCTAGTCTGGAATCGTCGAACGAAGAACACAATTCGTCGAGCTGAGTTTGAGTTCGCCGAGCTGAACTTGAGTTCATCGAGCTGAGCTTGAGTTCGTCGAGCTGAGCTTGAGAGAGTTCGTCGACCAGACAATCTTCATTAGTCGAACAGACAGTCTTCATTCGTCGAGCTGAGAATCGTCATTCGTTGAGCAGATAATTATCACTGTCAGATAGTATTCGTCAAACTGAGATCCAAATTCATCGAGCGAAGAAAGATTGTGCACTTAGCCAAATATTCTGTATCTACTGATATTCTGTATAGACATAAGTTGGTGTCGACTGATTGATCTTGCTGTCAGCTCAAATCTTCTGGTGTCGACATAAAGTGTCTGGTGACGACACATGCCCTAAGTGTCGACACAAATCCTCTGAATTCAGAAATCATCGAGTAGAGTACTGCATTCGTCGACCAGAGAAGCTGACTTCGTCGACCTGAGAAGCTGAGAACTTGAGGTCCAAGTTTGTCGAGCTCAGAATCTAATTCGTCGACCAAAGTTTGAAGCTGGACTTAGAAAAATTCTGAAGTTGTCCTGACTTTGGCTTGATGTAGAACCTCAACATTTGTTGAACAGAGAACAAGGATCGTTGAGCTCAGCACTAAGAATTGTCTCAGGATCATCGAGCGCAGAACTCCTTTCGTCGAGCTGAGTTCGATGAACGTCGAACTCACTTTACTTAGTCTTGAAATCCTCTAAGTCTGGAGTCTCTGATGGTCTTCCTAAAAGCTGGTCCATCTGAAGTTGAACCTAAGGACTTGACCTAGACTCTAGGACACAAAATGACCCTGGCTATACAGGTTGTGTCACATCCTAAGCTAGTGAACCTAGCCCAAATCAACTAGGGATCCAACACAGTTGCTGTGATTAGCGTGCTGCCCGGAGGTAGTTGATGTGAGGTGCACGCTGCCCGGAGGCAGTTGCTGTGAGGAATTTTGTCATTAGATCTCGGATTGTGATACGACGAGCTCCGATGCGCTCATATTGACTATATGAGGCCACAAGAACTCACAGAACTCGATTCGGAGTTCTCTAGCTCGATATCCAAAATCTCGCTCTTGTTGCGTTTTACGAGGAATGATCACATTCACTATATGACCTCGGGGTTCAACTGAACGAGTTACGATGCGCTCGTATTTACTATACGAGGCCACAGGAACTGACAGAACTCAAATCGGAGTTCTCTAGCTCTATTTCCCGCCTAGGGTTATTTCCCACCGGGTCATGGGTAGGGTTCGGGCCACTTTTATTGGGACCACTAGGGCTCTGGTGGACCAATAAAAATCGGGATGTTAGAGCTATCCCCAGTAATTATGTTCATCAATATGAACTCCTCCTCCAGGGATTGCATAGAAAGATTAAAGACAAGCGCGACCTTTCGTCTCAAGGCATCAGCCACTACGTTAGCCTTGCCTGGATGATAAAGAATATCAAGATCATAGTGTGCAACATACTCTAACCATCTTCACTGGCACAAATTCAACTCCTTTTCAGTAAAGACGCACTTCAAGCTCTTATGATCTGTGATGATCTTGCACGACACTACATACAAAATACGTCTCCATAGCTTCAAAGCATAAATAACTGTAACAAATTCCAAGTCATGTGTAGGATAATTCTTCTCACGAACCTTCAATTTTCTTGAACCATCTGCAATAACTTTTCCTTCTTTTATCAGAACACAACTGATCCTAACTCTGAAAGTATCCACATAAACGACATACTCCACTCCATATGCATGCAAAGCCAAAACTGGAGCAGAATATAACCTATTCTTCAATTCCTAAAAAACTTCCTCATATGAATCGCCCCAAACAAAAGTTGTGCACTTCTGCGTAAGCTTGGTCAAAGGCACAACCAACACTAAAAATCCTTGCACAAGTCTTCTATAATAACATGTCAACCCCGGGAAGCTTCATATCCCCTTATACATTGTAGGCCTCTTCCAATCCAGCGCTACAGTTATCTTTGATGGGTCCACGAGATACCATCTTTACTTACAATATGACCCAAGAATGACACTTGAGATAACCAAAATGCATACTTGCTCATCTTTACAAACAACTTGTGCTCTCTTAGAGTATCCAAAACTAAGCACAAATGTAAGGCATTCTCTTCCACACTTTCATAATATACCAGAACATCATCAATTAATACCGCCACAAAATGATCTAGATAGTCCTTGAACACTCTGTTCATCATGTCCATGAAAGCAGAGGCTGCATTCGTTAAACCAAAAGACATCACCAAAAGTTCAAAATGGCCACACCAGAAACAAAACGCAGTCCACAGTACATCCGACTCACGAATCCTCAACTGATGATAGCCTGAGCGAAGTACCTTGTAACTGGTCAAACAAATCGTCAATCTAAGGAAACAAATATCTATTTTTGATCGTCATCTTATTATGCTCCTGATAGTCTATACAAAACCACATTGATTCATTGTTTTTCTTTACAAAGAGGACTGGAGCACCCCAGGATGAATAACTAGGCCTAATAAAGCCATACCGCAATAACTCATCCAACTGGGTTCACAACTCATCGAAATCACGTGGTGCCATACGGTAAGGTACTTTCGTAATAGTATGAGTACCTGATTCAAGATTTATGACGAACTCCATATCTCTATCAGGAGGAAGTCCATGATGACTAGTTGGAAAAACATCCGGAAACTCTCATATCACGGGAATGTCCTCAACACATGGCACATTATGAGTAGCTTCCAAAATAGAAGCAAGATAAGTCTGACAGTCAGATTCCAAGAATTATCGAGCACGTACCATAGAAATGATGGGGGAGTCCTGATGCTGCAAGCCATACATGTTCATGGACTGGCCATTGTACAACCTAAAATCTAAAAGCTTAAACATGCATTAGATGACTGCATCATAACTGGACAACCAATCCATGCCCAAGATCTCGTCAAAATCCTCCAGATATAATACCTTTAGTTCAACAAATGCAAGTAATCCCCCTAAAAAGATAGGGAACTTTTAAATACCCTGATTTGACACCACCAGATCTCCTGAGGGGACTTGATGTTAAAAGGATCATCTAACAGGTTAGTAGCCCAACGATGTAGGTATACAAAACTCCTTGGCATGAGTGAGTGGGTAGCACCTAAATCAAAAAGAATGTGTGCCCGCTTATTCATCACTTTAAACTCGCCTAAAAAGTTCATGCTTATAATTAAAGGAAATTGGAAACTTAAATCCATAATGAAAGGTTATTAACTAGGTCGAAATATAACCTGGGATCACCTAGGTAGACGATTGAGCTTATTTCTTGGTCAACACATTCAGCCTTCAATTTCCTCTATCCATATGTCATGGCAGCAACAGTAAGGCATGCGGTGGATCCACCTGTAATGCAGGCCAGGACTGCGGGAATTAATCCCTCATATGTACCCTCTGACAACACTGAAAGTAAACTCTTAACCTAAGAAAGAAACCAGAAACATCATGCCCTCTCTTCTTGCAGTAGGAATAAATAAGATCTCCCCAAAGTGCATCCTGGATTGCATGCACTTGAAGATGTTTCTGAGCACCCAACCTCTTAAAACACCTCTAAAAAGGATGGTCTGGCTAACCACAAAAACTACATGCTTATTTTGCTTCATTTCTTAAAAGCAGGGCCGGATGCCTGAGATCTTCCACTTTCATCAACCTTTCTCTTATCATGCCGACTTCTAGCTGTCACTTCTAAGGCCACCAAAAAAATGTTTCACTCTGTCTACCTCAGTGGTGACCATCTCTGAAGCAAACCTGCTTAACTTGCTGAACTCTACCTCATACTCACCGACTGTGAGTTGCCACTTATTCAAGTGCAAAAAAGCTGTTCATCAACCTGTCTTGTTCAATCGAAGGTAAGAACTTCTTCAGCAGATCGCCTTAAACCTGTCCTACAAGCATCCACCAATGAGGGTCTCCTTTTTCCTAAACCACCCGCCTTTTTGCAAGGTATAACCAACTACCATGACCTTCTGGTTAGCAGAAAACCCTGAATAGGAGAACATCTCCTTCATCGTTATGATCCAATTATCTAGTGCATAAAGTCGGCCTTGTCGTCATAGGTAGGATGTCCTAGACGCTAGAAATGCAAAATGAAATTCATTTCTGGTGGAAACTGGGCAGGAGGTACAAGAGAATTGGGAGGGTCACGTATAGTCTGGCCCACCAAAGGCTCTTTCACCATAGTCTGTTGTGCTAAGGTGGCCCAACATTTATATCTTTTAGCAATAGTTGATAAATGTTGCCTAAAACCAAAAAATTGTTGCTAAAACAACAAAAACTGTTATTGTAGGGGGTAGTACCTATACTCGTGTTACCTATTCTCAAACGCAACAATTTTCACATCTTTAGGCAACATTATTAAAAAATTGTTGCCTATAGCCTCATTATAGGTAACAGTTGATGGTGGACCTATTGCAACGGTTGATGGTGGACCTATTGCAATAGTTCTACAATGTTATCTATAATCGGCCTCATTATAGGCAACAATTGTTGGTAGACCTATTGCAACATTTTTGTCATATTTCTTATAGCCTAATTATAAGCAACGATATTTTTTTGAATTGTTGTCTTATAAATACTGTTGCCAAAAGTCTAAAAAGTAACACTTTAAAATTGTTGCCAAAACTTGCATTGTTTTAAAAAAAATACCATCAATGTCGTGACATTTTAACATAAATCCATCCAGATTTGTTCTCAACTGTAAAATTATAATTATTCTTAATTCAAAATCACAATTACATTGATATTCATCCACATATATACATCAATCCCATTTCAAATTTTCAATTGTTGATTTCAATAGAAGTAATTAATGAAATGAAAATAATATGTTTGTCATACAAGTAAAATCATAATTATTCTTCATTCAAAATCACAATTACATTGATATTCATCCACATAAATGAGCCCTGCCACCATCTTCATCTATCAAATCTATGGCTTTTTCAAGAAGATGCCTATCAGAAATATATCTTGCTGAGAAGTATATAGCGGCATTGATGGATTCCAATGTGAACCTGCATCTATGATGGCTTTCATACCTCTCTCGAAGGCTCATTAAAATCCTCACAACATCCTCCTATGAAAATTTTAAAGAACACATTTCATCTACAAAAAACAAAGAGAAACTTTGAAAAATAATAATAAAAGCATGCGAGGTGTACCTGGATTGGTTCATTTATCAAAGCAGACTGGAATCATCGGGCTAAGGCTTTATCCTTTTCAAAATGTGCCCTATGCTCATCTAATGTTGTAGATGCAATGCACATAATGATGTTCACATCGGCAAGAAGGAGCCACAATGGTTGAAAAATCAACAAGAAAGAGGAAGGGAAGTGGAACATTATTGTGATACAAAGACCATCCTGCATTAAAAAAGATTACTGTCAAGTGCCAATTGGAAGAAAATTTATTAAGCTCATAAAGATTTAGATGCATCTCTTGAAACCTTGTGGAGTTTGAATTTTGATGTAGAAGGCAGATGAAGGCTCTGGGTGAGTTAAAGTAAATGGAGTCGAGAGGATGTCATCATCACCGTATCTTGCTGCCATCCTCCCCTTCCTCGCCGATTCGAACCATCTTCATGGTCTCCTCCATTGCGGAGGAGGAGCTCAAGATAAACATCAGATGATATTACAAATCTCCAATAACAAACCAAACATTTTTTAAACCAAACACATAAAAGATCTTGATTGAAGATTACAAAAATATTATATTAATTTATATATTTAGATAATGGTGCACACTATATCACTAAACAAACCATCATTTGTCATCATATTGCAGAATGTTCTTTCAACTATTTTCTAACTATCGAAGTCTACCAAAAGAAATCAAAATAACTAGGCATCACAATTTACCAAAATACATCAAAATAATTAGATATCACAGTCTGGAAAAAATCATCAAAATCAACTTAAACATCAAATGATCCTCATGGTCTTTGGTCATCATATCACAACTCCTCAATTGTCTCCCCAACATTCAGAACTTTCTGCACAAAATAAATATATATATATATATATATATATATATATATATATATATATATATATATATATATATATATATATATATATGACATCAAAATCAATGTATAATAAAAAGTAATAGAAATATAATATTATTATAAAAAATTGTATAAAAATCTACAACATTATACCTCTCTATAGTTTGGAACATGTGTTGAAGTAGAAGAATGTGCTTGTGGTAGACCGTCTCTATTTTGTGCACTACTTGCATCCCCGGGAGATGAATCTAGTAGATTCTCTAATTTCTCTATATCAATTCCAACAAGGTTGTTTTGTTGCAGCATAATCTTAATCACACTTCTAAAATTATTCAGTGTATCTTCCATATTATGCATTTTTGCATTCAATGAATCCACCTCTTCATTATGTACTTTCTTCGAAGCTGTAATCTCTTCCTTTCGCTTCAAAGTCATTTGTGAAATACCTTTCCCATAACAACGCATTGATCCAGGATGTTCATTCTCAAACATTTTTTTTAAATGTTTCTACATTCTCATTGTTATCTTGAAGTTGCGACTGATAACAAAGTAAATTGTTGGTTTCTAAATAATAAAAAAATTAAGCAAATTATATTTGATCTTAATAAAAAAAATTAACTCACAATTGCATTGTTGGTTTCTAAGTCCAACTTCTTTCCATTAATACTTTTTCGAGTTTCAATAAAAACTTCAGCTTGAGTGGGGTCTCTCTTCTCCTTTAAACGCTACAAATGCATAAGAAACTAAACATTAAGTTATAGTACAGAGTATTACAGTCACAAAATAGAAAAAAAATAAAACATTCAACTAAACATTTAAAAAATAGAAATCAGGCTAAAACAAGGATAACATTAAGGATATTAACAGTGAACTATATTTAATATAAAGGCATTGAATAGAAGAATAGGTGTAGATTTCTTGTGGAGGCATTAAACTTGAGAATATCCTATTATAGTATAGAGAATTACAGTCACAACTAGAACAAATGGAATTTAGCGAGTTGCATGTGCAGCTCGCTAAAATTCAGTAAGCTGCTTGTGCATTTCACTGAACAGAATTACTACTTTTATATTTAGCAATTTGCCAAGGATGTGAGTGGAATGTATTACCATTCTTTCGCGAATTATAGAAAATGTTTTGGGTCCCATTAGATGCCTCCACATCTATGTAGCTCTACTTTGAGTATTCCTTTTGCTGATTAACTGCACATTAAGTTAAAAATGAGAAAATACATATTAATATATTCTTTACTATAATTAAAAAACAACTAGTATTCTTACTTGTGTGGTTTCCATACTCAAAAAATTGCAAAGATTTTTAAACTGAGGCTCTGACATCTTTATATGATGATTTTTTGTAACACCTCCCCTGTAATGACCGTATAATATGGGTCCGGTCGGGGCCCCACAACATACGGATGCCACAGCTTTAGTATTATATGATGATATAACTACCCACACTCAAAAATCTTTGCACAACACAGCGGAAACACAAGCAAGACTAGAAGTTATCCACCATTACAAGAGTAATAAAACAATGGCCCTTAATGCCTTACCACAAAAGAGAGTCCAAACACAAATAATACAACAGTCATAAAAGTGCATAAGCACTCCTAGTCTACCTCGACATGCAAGACGGACATCATGAGTCTCAAACATACAATATCATAAGTAGAGTTATAAGGAGGGGAACACTTCATGAGACAGGCCTTTCTGGCCAGCGAGCTAGCTCCTGCTTGCGATCCTTGCCCTGTAAAAATTATTAGTAACGTGGGTCAGCAAAGGCTGACCTCAAACTTTGTAACCAACACATCTCCTCCCGGCCGCCCCTAACGGACCCCGGGGTACTCCTCCAACCTGCAAGTTAGCACTTCGTATGCAATAATCATAGGCAAGAAAAGCAACTAAAGTAACAGGCTTGGATGTCTCAAGCATCATACATGTTCTCTACTGTTGAGCATATAATGTTAGGGCCTACTATACAACATGAATACAACTCCCGGGTTTCACCCAAGGCACCCTATAGCGTATGCATCTAGCACAACATCACATCACTTGGGTACTCACCGTTTCCCCATTGGCATAAAGCCACAAACAAAGGGGGGTAACACAATCTCCCCCAACGGCGCACATGCTGCCACATGGAACTCTTGCTAAGGCCCCACCCGCTCAAGGTCTTAGACCTGGGCTTGCCTGCAAGCTCTAACGTCTCATGTTAGGATTCCAACACACACAAACTGACCGATTCTAAGAAGCCTTGCTGGACCCCACCCGCTTATGGCCTCATTGCCCGGGCTTGCCCCCATGCTTGGCATTCTCGTTAGTCTCACAGAAGGGGACTAGTCTCGCCGGGACACTCTCCACACATGACATGTACGTCACGGGATAGCCAACCGACCACAGAGACACATCCATGCCTTGGCACATCACAAACCAAGACAATTCCACCCTAGTCCCTCATTTGTATTACAGTGTTCCCGCACACCAAGAAAACCATCTACCACCAATGCGGAGGTAACCTTGTCCACTAAGGAAACCATCTACCGTCATTGAGGAGCTAACCTTGTCCGGTTCCGACTACACATACTCACTCGAGAAAAGGGGAAAACATCACCACATCACAAACAGCATCTTGCCGCAACGGATCTCTACGAATCCTTAAAGCTCGTGTGCAACATCACTGAGTCGGACTAACGGTCGCGACTACGGCTTCACCCACCATGCCTAATCCACTAACGGAGCGGATCTCTAATGCAAAACATGTCGGGGACGGACTCAATCGACCCGGAGGTTCCTCTTGAACCTTGGCGACCCAAAACCCCTCTCATTTGAGTGTTTGGTGCCCAAAACTAGAAAAGAAAAGATGCTAAAACGTGCATCCTAAAACCGAGAGGAGAAGTGTCGTTACCTTCCGACTCCTCTTCCTAGCCATGGAAGATTATCCGGATGAAAACCTTCGCAAAGATCTATCCTCCACGGATTTGGACTCGGCTCGCGATTTGGAGCACCGAAACCTCTCCTACAGCCCAAACCCTCCTTCACCTTCTTCCTTGCTCTCCCTTCTCTCTAGGATTTTAGTAAGAGAAAGCTTGGAGAAGAATGAGGGTTTCCAACCCTATTCTCAGACTTAACTCCCCAAGAGCAGTCCTGGACCATCAGATCCCAAAATAAGGGAAAGTGCGGCCACAATCCGTCTGAAAAATAAAATGTCTGGGCCGAACACGGCTTGCGACACGTCTGTGTCCAAGGCCATGTACCCCATTCGCCGTCAAAAACCGACGCGCCTGGAACAACACACGGGCATCAGACACGCCCGTGTTCGACCCGACACGCCCGTGTTCAACCCGACACACCCGTGTTCGACCCGACATGGCCGTGTTCCAACTGACACGGCCATGTGGTCGGCCGTGTGCCTCCATCGACACAGCCCCGAAAACAACCCGAGAAGGATACGGCCTGGGACATGCCCGTGTCCCAAGCCGTGTGCGAAGTCTCGACACTCATCGACTGCCTTTGTGTCGACACCGCGGAAAAATGTCGAGCGAAGATCGTCGACCAAGTGGGACACGCCCGTGTCACAGGCCGTGTGCCCCTGTCTCGACACTCGACACTCGTCGAGTGAACTTCGTCAAGAGAAGTTCGCCGACTGACTGACACGGCCTTGGACACGCCCGTGTCCTAGGCCGTATGCCTTGTCTTGCTACGTCGTCGAGCGAAAATCATCGACTCCCCGGACCGATCGTCGACACGGGCTCGACACGCCCTGAGACACGCCCGTATCTCAGGCCGTGTGCCTTGTCTCAACACATCATCCAGCGAAATTCGTCGAACTCTCGACCAAAACGTCGACTGGAGCCTGACACGCCCTGGGACACGCCCGTGTCCCTGGCCATGTGCCCCCAACCAGAAACCAAACTTGTCCAAAAAACGCTGGTCGACCCTCTTTCAAATTTTGGGGTGTTACAACTCTTCCGCCCTTAAAAGAATTTTGTCCCGAAATTACAAAGCAAAAGGAAACAACGCTTAAATGGTAGCTGATTTGAAGAGCTCTGGATACTCTTCTAGCATGACTTGTTCTTGCTCCCAAGAGAACTCCTCACGACCGCAGTTGTCCTATCGGACTTTCACGAGTTTAACCTCTTTATTACGCAACTGTCGAGTCTCCGAATCCTCTATAGCAATTGGAAGGACCCGTGTCATCAAGTCTTCCTCAATCGGCACCGATGCCAGATCGATCACCACACTAGCCTCCACCAAGGCTTTCCTCAAGACGGAGACATTGAAGACGTCATGCAATCCACTCAGCTCCGCGAACAACGCCAACCGATAGGCTGCTTCTCCTACCCGTTCAACAACTTCAAAAGGCCACAAAAACCTTGGACTCAACTTCTTGAGTCGGCGAATCCGTGAGACGCCTTTGAACAGCTTGATCTTCAAATAGACCCAATCACCTACCGCAAACTCCAACTTCCTGTGACGAGCATTAAAGTATTTTGCTTGTCGGTCTTGCGCCACCTTCATACGCTCTTGAATGGTCCGAACCAACTCACAAACATCAACTACCACCTCCTTTCCCAAAATTTTGGTGTCTCCCGCCTCTGTCCAAGACATCGGTGTTCGACACCGTCTCCCATACAAAGCTTCGTATGGCGCCATTTTTATACTTGCTTGATAACTGTTATTGTACGCGAATTCCACCATGAAGAGGTGATCCTCCCACTTCTTGCCGAAGTCAAGAATGCACATTCTCAGCATATCCTCCATAGTACGGTTCGTTCTTTCGGTTTGCCCGTCCATTTGAGGATGGAACGCCGTACTGAACTTTAGCTTCGTGCCCAAACTCTTCTGAACCAATCTCCAGTCCTTGGACGTAAACCGTCCATCTCGATCGCTGACTATGCTCTTAGGAATCCCATGCAGTCGCACAATGTTGTGAACATACAACTCCACCAGCTTCTCCACGCTATCATCCTTCCGATTTGGGATGAAATGGGCCACCTTGGTTAAGCGATCCACGATCACCCAAATAGCATCATTACCCTGCTGCGATCTAGGCAACCCATGCACAAAATCCATGGAGATGTCATCAAATTTCGACTCAGGGATTGGAAGGGGCTTCAGGAACCCGCCCGGCTTCTGACATCCGGCCTTCACCAAGGCGCATGTTTGGCAACGATTCACGTACAAAGCTACGTCCCGCTTCAGCCCCTGCCACCAAAAGGATTTCTTCATATCCAAGTACATCTTTGTACTGCCCGGGTGAATGAAGTACTTTGTGAAGTGAGCCTCAAACATCAACTCCTCGCGGAGTTTGCCGAACTGCGGTATACAAACCCTTCCATCCTTCCTCAGAATCCCATCATTCATCTCCCAGGCGCTGCTCTCGCCCTTTTGAGCCTTCAACACATATGGTTGAAACTCCACCTCCAACCGACTCGCTTCCCGAATGCGATCGGACAAGTCGTTCTGTATTTCAATCCAGTTCAACCGAGCCACGCTGGACTCGCCTCTCGCCACACATACCAAACCAAGGGACTCCCATTCCCGTACCAACCGCTCATCATGAGCTTTGATCCAATTCCCTTGCCCCGAGTACTTTCTACTCAAGGCATCCGCCACCATGTTGGCTTTACCTGGCGTATACTAAATCGCCACCTCGTAGTCTCCAAGAAACTCAACCCACATGCGTTGCCGCATGTTCAAGTTCTTTTGATCCAAGAGATACTTCAGGCTTTTATGATCCGTGAAGATCTCCACCTTTGCACCATACACATAATGTCGCCATATTTTCAACGCAAAGATTACCGCCGCCAACTCCAAGTCATGGACGGGGTAATTCCTCTCATGAGGCTTCAGCTGTCTAGACCCAAAAGCTATCACCTTGCCATGTTGCACCAAGACGCAACCCAAACCGCATCCCGATGCGTTACTGAAGATCTGAAATCCCTCGGTCCCTTGTGGTAGACAAAGGATTGGAGCCATCATCAGTCTCTCCTTCAGTGCCTCAAATGCTTGACTGCACTCTTGAGTCCACACAAACTTATGATCTTTATGAGTGAGTGAGGTGAGGGGTAGAGCTATCCGCGAAAAGTTCTCCACGAATCTCCTATAATACCCGGCTAGTCCAAGAAAACTTCTGACTTCTGCCACGGTCCTCAAGACTGTCCAATCTCTGATGGCTTCCACTTTTGTTGGATCCACTGCCACCCCATCTCCACTAATCACGTGGCCCAAAAATGCCACCTTCTCTAACCAGAACTCGCACTTTGAGAACTTTGCATACAATTGATTCTCCCTCAACACTTGCAAGACCACTCTCAGGTGGGTCTCATGCTCCACTTCTGATTTGGAATACACCAAGATGTCATCGATGAAGACAACAATAAAAGAATCCAAGTATTCCCGAAATACCCGGTTCATAAGGTCCATGAACACAGATGGCGCGTTCGTCAGCCCGAACGGCATCACCGTAAACTCAAAGTGTCCGTACCTCGTACCAAAAGTAGTCTTGGGTATGTCCTCATCCCAAATTCGTAACTGATAATAGCCTGACTTCAAGTCCAATTTTGAGTACAACACCAACCCCACCAACTGGTCGAACAAGTCGTCTATCCGAGGAATCAGATACTTATTCTTAACGGTCAGTTTATTCAGCTCTCGGTAGTCTATGCACAGGCGCATGCTACCGTCTTTCTTCTTTACAAGCAATACCGGCGCGCTCAACGGCGAAGAACTGGGCCCGATATACCCTTGCTCCAACAGTTCCTGTAACTGTACTTTGAGTTCCGCCAACTCTTTTGGTGCCATCCTAAACGGAGGACTCGACACCGGCCTAGCCTTCGGCACTAACTCGATCGAGAAATCGATCTCCCGCCGAGGAGGCACTCCAGGAAGTTCATCAGGAAACACATCCTTGAACTCTGCCACTACGGGCACTTCCTCAATAGATAGGTGAGAGAGACGAACCTCCAATAACGCTACAAGCGCTACACCACCCTGGTTAACTGCCCGTATCAACTGCATGGCCGAAATCAGGGAATAGGCCACTCCACAAAGGCCCTCAAATTTGACTTCTGCCTGCCCTTTCCTCTTTAGGGTCACTACCTTAGATAGGCAATCAATACTGGCGCGTGCTCTGCAAGCCAGTCCATGCCCAAAATGACATCGAATTCAACCAATGGTAAAATCGCTGCTACCAAAACGAAGTCAACTCCGCCCAGCTCCCAACAGATGCGCCCTTTAGCCCCGGTGGTCATGGATGACCCATTAGGCATGCACACCTTCAACTTCGCGTCCGTCGAGAAAGACTCAACTCCTATTCTCCGGATGAAGCTCTCCGCGAGAAAGGAGTGCGATGCTCCCGTATCGAACAATACCCTATCAGGGTATCCGGAAACTAATACGAAGCCTACAACATAGACATCAAACAAAAGGTCTAAAAGTATGAAGCACAAAGTTTAAACTTAAATTTCCTTCATACCTGTCACCACATCGGTTTGGCGATCGCTTCCTGCTGTCCAAGGTTGTAGGCCCTTGGTTGCACCGGTTGGAACCGAGAAGCGCTTGACTCTGCCATCTTCCCCTTCTCTGTGGCACTGGGGCCGGAGCGCACAGTCTGCTCCTGCCTTTCCTCTTGCTCCGCTCCTCCATGAGTGCAAACACAAGCTATGTGCCCCACCTTACCACAGTTGTAGCACGTTGGCGGTCCTGAAAGTCCACCTAGTGTCAACTACCTTCACCTAGGGGGGGGGGGGGAATAGGTGACGTGCAGCGTTTTTGTGGAATTAAAATTGTACCTGCACAAGAAAACAAAGCAGCACAACACAGAAAGCACACAAGCAAATTATAATGGTTCCCCGATTTGGGTACATCCACTTTCCCCCTTCGACCTATCTCCCAACCAGGGACGACTCGGTCACTTCACCAACAGGATTGAAATCCAATCCTTGCACTAACGGAAGGAACCCTTCCACACGTAGGAGTCACCACTCCCACAACACGGGTTGCACCCAACCCTTACAGCTAGGAACCAACGTTCCTTTACAACAAAAATGAAAATAGAATGTACAAGAAATACAAACAACCTTTGGAGACTACGGTGTCCCTCTTCGTTCGATAACGTATTCTTGAAGTCAACGAAGAGTCCACAACCCCTAGATCTCACTTGGAGAGAATCTCCCCGAAACCGGCGGCGGCAAGAAGGGCAACGACTTGGTTCTCAGGATCGGCGGCGACAACGGTGTGCGGCTGCCGTACTTTGGAGATTCAATCTTCGTAGCAGAGCTAGCAAGGTCTACCAACGGTCACACTAGGATCGATCGTCTCGATCGATTCGGAAGGGGAAGGTTTTCCCGATCAATGAATCAAGAGACAAAGGATCTCTGGTTAGACGCGTGAGACGCTATGCTTGGCTAAGCTTCTGTCGCCGGAAGATCTGGAAGAATCACGATCAAAAGCGGCGACCAACTAGTACGAGCGGCGACGGCGACAGAGCAGTTTCGCGATCTTAGTCCAGGTCGGCGGCTCGGCTTTTTCTAATCTTCTTCTTTACTGTTCAAAATACGCGTGTATTTATACGGTAGAATACTCCTTTTATGACCGTTATGGGTCCCACCTGAAGAAACCCTAAAAGTGGTTCAAATCAGCGTCTTAACGTTTGATCCGGTCCAGCGGGATCCAGAAAATCATCTAAGGCAGAATCGGCGAGAATCGAAGGTGATTCTCGTCGAATCAGCGAGAATCGAAGGTGGTTCTCGTCAATTCGGCGAGAATCAAAGGTGATTCTCGTCGATTTTGACTTATTGACACGCTCTGATTTAGCCGACGAGAATCAGCCAGTGATTCTCGACGATTCGGCTAGAATCACTACTGATTCTCGCCGAATCAGCGAGAATCACTTGGTGATTCTCGTCGATTATCACTTAGATGATTTTTTGTCTTTCCACCCATGAGCTGCTCCTTGACCCATCCTTGCTCCTTGTCTGCTCTTGCATTATCACAGCCCTGTACTTGAAAATAAGTACACTCCAATAGAGAGAGTACACGTAGGCCAACACACTGATCTGCTCAACGAGGGATTACGTCGTGCAGACCCGTGTATATTGACCTACTGCACCCTGACATTGGAGTGCACTTAGCGTGGAATAACTGCAAGCACAACTTGAAAGATTTCATCAAATACATTGTCTATTTACCTTAGCTTGTTCAGGGGCTCCTTCAAATCAGGTACGTTGTGGATACAATACCCAACAATCTCCCCCTATTTGAAGAAGCCTAAACCCTACAAGCTAAGGTGAATAGAGCGTATGAGAATGAAAAGCATGAACGTAACATGAAGTTGAGAGAGATATTCATTACCAATACCAATTTCTTGAGAACAAACTTGGAGCCAACTTAGCCTTAGCCAAGAGGGTAATATATCTCCCCCTTTTTGGCTTCTGCAAATCTGGGTCTGTTGCATATGACCCCTTGCTCCCCCTCAGTCCTTGCACTTGTGAGCACACTAGAGTTCCTGACAGAGGCTCCCCCTAGAGGCATGACCCTGGAGCTGCTGTAGTCTTTATTCCTCATAGTTTAGCATCCCCAATTCAATTTTGAAAAGACTGAACTTGGCTTCGTCTAAGGGCTTTGTGAAAATATCTGCAATCTTCTTGTCCGTGGGGACATAACAGAGAGAGATGTCCTTGTTCTCCACGTGGTCCCGAATGAAGTGGTAGCGCACTTCAATATGCTTCATTCTGCTGTGCGATACCGGATTGTTGGCAATTGCAATTGCACTGGAGGAGTCGCAGTACATTGGTACTTCCTTGAACTGATGGTCGTAGTCGGCTAACTGGTTTCTGATCCATAGGAGTTGTGCGCAACAGCTGCCTGCCGAGATGTACTCAGACTCTCCTGTGGAGGTTTCTACACAATTCTGTTTCTTGCTATTCCATGAAATAAGCCTTCTTCTGAGGAATTGACATGTCCCGGAAGTGCTTTTCCTGTCATCCCTACTCCCTGCAAAATCAGCGACATAGTGAGATTCCTTACTGTTCACCTGGTATCTGGCACAAACATATGTGGAGAACATGATATCCGGTCTACTGGCAGTAAGGTAGAGCAGGGATCCAATGATGCTTCTGTATTTGGTTTCATCGAAAGGTTGGCCATTCTCATCCTTATCCAGAGACAACGTGGATCCCATTGGAGTCATCATAGAGGTTGCATTCTCCATACCGAATTTCCTGAGGAGTTCATTTGTGAACTTCGTCTGAGAGATGAAGATTCCATCCTCAGACTGTTTCACTTGAATTCCCAAGAAATACTTTAGCTCTCCCATACTGCTCATTTCAAACTTTCCTTGCATAAGTTTAGAAAACTTTTTGCAAAGATTGTTGTCCGTTGAGCCGAATATGATGTCGTCAACATAGATTTGCATCAGCAAAATCTTGCCTTTGACTTCCCTGAGAAACAATGTCTTATCTATTTTACCTCTAGAGAACTTGTTCTCAAGAAGAAAACTAGATAAGGTCTCACACCAAGCTCGTGGAGCTTGTTTTAAACCATATAGAGCTTTATTAAGAAAATATACATGATTGAGATAAGTAGGATTGACAAAACCTGGGGGTTGAGCGACATATACTTCCTCTTTCAGGTCTCCGTTCAAGAATGCTGATTTCACATCCATTTGATAGACTGTGAATCCTTTGTGCGAAGCATACGCCAGGAACAATCTGATTGCCTCGAGCCTTGCCACTGGTGCAAAGGTTTGGTCAAAGTCAATCCCCTCCTCCTGTCTGTAACCTTGAGCCACCAGCCTGGCCTTGTTCTTTATGATGACACCATGTTCATCCAGTTTATTTCTGAAGATCCACTTGGTGCCAATCACATTCTGCTTTTGTGGTCTGGGAACCAGCGTCCAAATGTTGCATCGTTCGAATTGATGCAGTTCATCTTGCATGGCCAAAATCCATGCTGCATCTTTGTTCGCCTCGACAAACTTCTTTGGCTCAACCTGCGACAGGAAACTAAGATGCAAAATCTCGTTAATAGTACCTCTTCGATTTCTGACACCGTCAGGAGGATCTCCAATGATCTGATCTCTAGGATGATCCCTCACGTGCCGGAGTTCTAGAAGTCTGGCGTCTGGAGCCACGACTAATTCTTGGGCTTCTCCTTCTTCTAAGATATTTTCTTCATTTTGATCTTCAACATTCCCAGTAGACGTTGAGGTGGAAACTTTGACGTACTTAGGAGTTTCATCTTTAGCGGTCTCATCGAGACGCAGCTGTTTAAGTCGTGCACCTGCATCTTCAAGAATACCACTAGAAGAATTGTTGTTAAGCAAGCTTCCTTCATCAAATACAACATTAATTGATTCTTCCACCACTAGGGTTTTCTTATTGAAGACCCTATATGCCCGACTGTGGGAACTATAGCCCATGAATATGCCTTCGAAGCATTTTTCACCAAATTTAGTACGCGGGTACTTCCCATTATTCAGTACATAACATCTGCAACCAAAGATCCTTAAGTAGGACATGGTTGGTTTCCTGCCTCTCAATAGCTCATAAGGCATCTTACGATGATGCTTGTTGATCAATGCTCGGTTTTGTACATGACAAGCTGTATTGACCGCCTCTGCCCAGAAGTATTCTAGGAGAGAAGCGTCTGTGAACATTGTCGTGCAAGCTTCAATGAGAGTTCTATTTCTCCTCTCCGCAACTCCATTTTGCTGAGGAGTGCGCGGGGAGGAAAACTCATGAATGATACCTTGTTCTTCACAAAACTCTGTCATAGCACCAGATTCGAATTCTGTTCCATGGTCACTTCTGATTTTGACCACTGAGCAGTTAAATTCATTCTGAACCTGCTTGACAAAACTAGTGAAGATGTCAAACGTATCTGACTTTCATTTTAAGAAGAACACCCATGTAAACCGAGAATGATCATCAACTATCACTAGCATATAGGACTTGCCTCCCAAGCTATGAACTTGCATTGGACCAAACAAGTCCATATGTAGAAGATAAAGGCACCGGGAAGAGTCTTTGTCTGCAATGCTCTTAAAGGTAGCCCGAGTAAGTTTGCCCATCTGGCATGCAGGACAGGGGCTATCTTTGATGCACTTGATAATGGGAGAATCCCTTACTAAGTTTTTAGAAAACAACATACTAATTATCTTGAAATTAATATGTGCCAATCTCTTGTGCCATGATCACAAAGAGATGCACTGCCAGCTGCCACTAGGCATACGGGGGTAGATGAATCTAAACTAAGAAAATTTAAGCAGAAAATATTTCTGCTCCTAATTCTTGTTAGTATCGTCTCAGAAGAGGCACATGATATTATCAGACATTTATCCTTGCAGAACTTAACGTCATAACCTTTATCACATAACTGACTTACACTGATCAGGTTATGGTTTAACCCTTCAACATAAGCCACGTCGGTGATAGAGATTATACCGTTGGAGATCGTACCATAACCTCTGGTGACTCCTCGATCTGACCCCCCAAAGATAACTTTGGGTCCATTCTCGACGGGAGTGTAATCACGCAGCAGGCTTCTTGTCCCAGTCATATGTCGGGAGCATCCACTGTCTAAGTACCATATTGGCGTTTTGGTGGCCTTAGGACATTCCTGCAAAACAAAATCAATTTCCCTTAGGAACCCAATCGAACTTGGGTCCTAGATTCTTGGTTAGCATACTCCCCCTCGGTTGGTTAACCCTACGAGTGGTCGGCCTCGCATTGCTAACATAGGGAGTCTCGTGATACCTTGGATTAAACCAACAATCCACGGCAAAGTGACCGACTTTGCCACAACACCAACAGTCAAATCTGTTGTACCTCTTCCTAGGCTCCTGCTTTACCCTGGGAATGGTGGGTATAGCCGGGGCCTTAGATCTGGAGGTGGAGGCCTCATAGTGCTTGCAGTCACATGACTTCTTCACCTTCTGTTCCTTTAGTATAACAGGCTTGGCTCTTGCTGTCTGCTTTCCATTATGGCCGCTAGAGAATTGACCATAATTTTCCATGTGGATTTCCTCATAAGGTGCCTTGAAGGCACTCTCACCGAAGTTGCGGGGAAAAGTCCAACCATCATATCGGCTCTTTGGCTTTGCAACCGAGGGCCGGAAATGATGACCAAAGGTTGATTCAAAGTCATGTTGGTTGCAAGGAAAGCTAGGCTTTCTGAACGCAACAGGACTGAGCGGAGCCTTTCCCTTTTCAGCAGCAGAGGCCTTCTTGGCGTCCTTATTCTTCCTCTGGTTCCTGTTTCTCCTGGATGAGGAACCAGATACCCCTACATGCCCCAAGCCAGCTCCTTTGGCCTGAGCAGAGAAGGTATCAACTACTGGAAGAACTATTTTTGGCATAGAGAAGCTCTTGACGATCTTCCTTTCTGCCGCAAGTTGTTCTTCCAACTTGTCGACTTCCTCCTGCTTAAGATCAAGGAGCTTAAGAGACTCTGAATGCTTTGAAGTCAGGTCTAGGTGCTCCTATCGGAGAGAGATCAAACTGGTGATCTCTTCCCTTATGGAGACACTCTCACCCTTAAGGAATTTCACTTCCTTTTTCTCAGCCTTCAATCTCTTACGGCACTCCTCGAAAGTGTTGAGCAGAAGCTCATACTTCTCGAGGAGCTCTGCTTCACGGGCCGAAAGGCTATCCTCAGGGTCATCATCCTGAGACTCAGGATCAGATTCAGAGTCGGAGAGAGGGGTGTGAGCTTTTACCTTCCCAGTAAATGGGGGGCATTCTCCTTCTGAGTCAGAGCGACCCACCAGCCTGAAGTAGGCTTCCTCATCATCACTGGAGTCTGAGGAATCAGACTCACTCAGTGTCTTTGGCCTTTTGGCGATGTAGCTCCGCTCTTTCTTCTTATCTCTAGAGGATTTGTGCTCCTCTCCTTTCCCTTTTTCTCTTTTGCCTTGGTAGCAGTCGGCCACGACGTGTCCTGGCTTATTGCATCCAAAACAAATAATGTCAGAGGAGCGATGTTTGTTCGGTTTAGAAGCATACCTGTCAGAAGAATAATTTTTCTTCTGATGCCTGGAGGAGGAGCCGTCTCTCTTTCTTTGATTCCTCATCTTGAGGAACTTCTTGAATTCTCGGGTGATGAGGGAGAAATCCTCCTCAGACAGCTCTGAGCTAGAGGAGCATGGCTCGGAGTCCTCCTCCTCATCCTTCTTCCTGGCACGGTATGAAACCGCACCCTTGCCCTTTCTGGAGTGAATGGATTTTAGAGCCACAGTCTTTTTCTTGGCGGCAGCCTTCTCTGCTTCTTCTTCTGCTTTCCGGGTGTTCAGTTGAAGCTCATAGGACATCAGCTTCCCAAACAGAATTTGTGGGTCTGTTTCAGCTAGTCTGCCAAACTCTCGGATGGCGCAGATCTTTGTGTCCCATTCTTTAGTAAGGGACCTAAGGAATTTATCATTAAGTTCACCATTAGTGAACACTCTTCCATATCCTTTGAGGGCATTGACAATCTTGAGGAAGTTCTCGAAGGTGACTGCGATCTCTTCCTTAGGCCCTTATCTGAAGGCCTCATATTTCTGGTTCAGGAGGGATCTCCGATCATCCCTCACTTCATCAGTGCCCTCCATTAGGATAATCGGGCAGTGCCAGATCTCTTTTGCTGTCCTGCAGTTGCAGAAGTTTTGCATCATTGAGTCATCAACCGCGCTGACCAGAATGTTCTGCGCCTTCTTGTCAAGTCCCACTAGCACCATCTCGTCCTTGTCCATTTCAGAAATTTTCTTCGGCACTTTCTTGGTAGGATCAATGGTGGAGACCTTAGTGGGGACATAAGGTCCCTCCTCCACGATCATAAAGAGTCGAGGATCAACAGCTTCCATGTAGAACCGGATCCTTTCCTTCCAGATAGGAAAGTTGATCCTGATGCACACTGGGATCTTGCCTGTGTACTTGAGCCCGTACATGGTAGATGTTTTCCTTCTTCTTGACACTAGTGGCAGGATTCTACTCAAGGTGTGAACCTTTTTGATGAGTAACCTTGATCTGATACCACTTGAAAGTCCACCTAGTGTCAACTACCTTCACCTAGGGGGGGGGGGAATAGGTGACGTGCAGCGTTTTTGTGGAATTAAAATTGTACCTGCACAAGAAAACAAAGCAGCACAGCACAGAAAGCACACAAGCAAATTATAGCGCTTCCCCGATTTGGGTACATCCACTTTCCCCCTTCGACCTATCTCCCAACCAGGGACGACTCGGTCACTTCACCAACAGGATTGAAATCCAATCCTTGCACTAACGGAAGGAACCCTTCCACACGTAGGAGTCACCACTCCCACAACACGGGTTACACCCAACCCTTACAGCTAGGAACCAACGTTCCTTTACAACAAAAATGAAAATAGAATGTACAAGAAATACAAACAACTTTTGGAGACTACGGTGTCCCTCTTCGTTCGATAACGTATTCTTGAAGTCAACGAAAAGTCCACAACCCCTAGATCTCACTTGGAGAGAATCTCCCCGAAACCGGCGGCGGTAAGAAGGGCAGCGACTTGGTTCTCAGGATCGACGGCGACAACGGTGTGCGGCTGCCGTACTTTGGAGATTCAATCTTCGTAGCAGAGCTAGCAAGGTCTACCAACGGTCACACTAGGATCGATCGTCTCGATCGATTCGGAAGGGGAAGGTTTTCCCGATCAACGAATCAAGAGACAAAGGATCTCTGGTTAGATGCGTGAGACGCTATGCTTGGCTAAGCTTCTGTCGCCAGAAGATCTGGAAGAATCACGATCAAAAGCGGCGACCAACTAGCACGAGCGGCGACGGCGGCAGAGCAGTTTCGCGATCTTAGTCCAGGTCGGCGGCTCGGCTTTTTCTAATCTTCTTCTTTACTGTTCAAAATACGCGTGTATTTATACGGTAGAATACTCCTTTTATGACCGTTATGGGTCCCACCTGAAGAAACCCTAAAAGCGGTTCAAATCAGCGTCTTAACGTTTGATCCGGTCCAGCGGGATCCAAAAAATCATCTAAGGCAGAATCAGCGAAAATCGAAGGTGATTCTCGTCGAATCGGCGAGAATCGAAGGTGGTTCTCGTCGATTCGGCGAGAATCAAAGGTGATTCTCGTCGATTTTGACTTATTGACACGCTCTGATTTAGCCGGCGAGAATCAGCCAGTGATTCTCGACGATTCGGCGAGATTCACTACTGATTCTCGCCGAATCGGCGAGAATCACTTGGTGATTCTTGTCGATTATCACTTAGACGATTTTTCGTCTTTCCACCCATGAGCTGCTCCTTGACCCATCCTTGCTCCTTGTCTGCTCTTGCATTATCACAGCCCTGTACTTGAAAATAAGTACACTCCAATAGAGAGAGTACACGTAGGCCAACACACTGATCTGCTCAACGAGGGATTACATCGTGCAGACCCGTGTATATTGACCTACTGCACCCTGACATTGGAGTGCACTTAGCGTGGAATAACTGCAAGCACAACTTGAAAGATTTCATCAAATACATTGTCTATTTACCTTAGCTTGTTCAGGGGCTCCTTCAAATCAGGTACGTTGTGGATACAATACCCAACAGGTCCCCTAGACTGAGAACCTCCAGGCATCCACTTGCTCTTCTCACCAGACCTAGAAGTGTGAGGCTTTTCCTCCACCTACTCACTTCAGACTTTCCCTGGGATTGGGGAGGCTTCCCTTCCCCTTGCTTGGGAGTGAAACCCTTACGACGTTGGGTTCACTCCAGATCACTTTCCAAAATCCTGGCAGCCTCAACTAGTTCATTGAAACCAGCTCTCTTCATGGAAATGAGGGGTTGCCTTAGATTCTCCCTCAGCCCCTAATAGAAGAGGTTATCCCTCTCTACATCATCTTCCATCGTCGTTCCCGCGTAATGACCCAAACGGGTGAACTCCTGTACATACTCGTCCACCATCTTGTCTCGCTACATCAAGTGCAGAAACTGCCTTTGAAGGGCCAACCGTGTAGAAATTGGAATGTACCGCTTTAGAAACGCATCCCCAAATTCCTCCATCGACGGGGTGCGTCCAGGGAACTGGCGGCCGCTATGGCTCACCCACCACAACTTGGCGTCTCCTTCCAACATGAACGTCACATACTCAGATTTCTTTTCTTCTGGCGTCTCTACCGCCCTCAAAAGCTCTTGAATTCGAACCCACCAATCCTACGCATCCGTTGGCGTACCAACTCCCTTGAACGACGGGGGATGGAAGCTCAGGAAATACTTCATGTGTCGGTCTCCATGTCCGACAACCACCCTTTCTGCCAAAGGTTCCACTCGCCTGGCTTCTCCGCCTGGCACGGTCGTCGCCATGTCCGATGTAGCAGGGGTTGCTACCTGAGCTGTCGCTATAGCTTGGGCTGCCACCATAGCTTCTGCAAGCATGCGGCAGAAGTCGGCCGGGTTTACACCCGTGCCCAAAAGACCTGGAGCAGTGGCACTGCTCGCCGAGAGTTCTTCTCTTGCTCTCGACGTTCCCACCTCGTTGCTTGCACTCTTCAAGAAAACAAGAAACAAGGAATCAATCTCTAATCTCAAGACTTAAACATAAGGACACTCATGGTCCCGCGTTACTCTTATGTGGATAACTTCTCTACGCATTGACCTTGAATCTAACCTCCTTCTGATACCAAATTGTAACACCTCCCCTGTAATGACCGTATAATATGGGTCCGGCCGGGGCCCCACAACATACGGACGTCGCAACTTTAGTATTATAAGATGATATAACTACCCACACTCAAAACTCTTTGCACAACACAGCGGAAACACAAGAAAGACTAGAAGTTATCCACCATTACAAGAGTAATAAAACAATGGCCCTTAAGGCCTTACCATAAAAGAGAGTCCAAACACAAATAATACAACAGTCATAAAAGTGCATAAGCACTCCTAGTCTACCTCGGCGTGAAAGCCGGACATCATGAGTCTCAAACATACAATATCATAAGTAGAGTTACAAGGAGGGGAACACTTCATGAGGCTTAGGCCTTTCTGGCCGGCGAGCTAGCTCCTGCTTGCGATCCTTACCCTATAAAAATTATTAGTAACGTGGGTCAGCAAAGGCTGACTTCAAACTGTGTAACCAACACATCTCCTCCCGGCCGCCCCTAACAGACCCCGGGGTACTCCTCCAACCTGCAAGTTAGCACTTCGTATGCAATAATCATAGGCAAGAAAAGCAACTAAAGAAACATGCTTGGATGTCTCAAGCATCATACATGTTCTCTACTGTTGAGCATATAATGTTAAGGCCTAATATGCAACATGAATGCAACACCCGGGTTTCACCCAAGGCACCCTATAGCATATGCATTTAGCACAACATCACATCACTTGGGTACTCACCGTTTCCCCATTGGCATAAAGCCACAAACAAAGGGGGGTAACACAATCTCCCCCAACGACGCATATGCCGCCACATGGAACTCTTGCTAAGGCCCCACCCGCTTAAGGTCTTAGACCCGGGCTTGCCTGCAAGCTCTGACGTCTCATGTCAGGATTCCAACACACACAACCTGACCGATTCTAAGAAGAGTTGATGGACCCCACCCGCTCATGGCCTCATTGCTCGGGCTTGCCCCATGCTTGGCATTCTCGTCAGTCTCACGGAAGGGGACTAGTCTCGCCGGGACACTCTCCACACATGACGTATACGTCACGGGATAGCCAGCCGACGACGGAGACACAGCCACTCCTTGGAACATCATAAACCAAGACAATTCCACCCTAGTCCCTCATTTGTACTGCAGTGTTCCCGCGTACCAAGGAAACCATCTACCACCAATGCGGAGCTAACCTTGTCCACTAAGGAAACCATCTACCGCCATTGAGGAGCTAATCTTGTCCGGTTCCGACTACACGTACTCACTCGAGAAAAGGGGAAAACTTCACCACTTCACAAATGGCATCTTGCCGCAACGGATCTTTACGAATCCTTAAAGCTCGTATACAACATCACCGAGTCGGACTAACGGTCACGACTACGGCTTCACCCACCATGCCTAATCCACTAACGAAGCGGATCTCTAATGCAAAACATGTCGGGGACGGACTCAATCGACCCGGAGGTTCCTCTTGAACCTTGGCGACCCAAAACCCCTCTCATTTGAGTGTTTGGTTCCCAAAACTAGAAAAGAAAAGATGCTAAAACGTGCATCCTAAAACCGAGAGGAGAAGTGTCGTTACCTTCCGACTCCTCTTCCTAGCCATGGAAGATTATCCGGATGAAAACCTTCGCTAAGATCTAGCCTCCACGGATCTGGACTCGGCTCGCGATTTGGAGCACCGAAACCTCTCCTACAGCCCAAACCCTTCTTCACCTTCTTCCTTGCTCTCCCTTCTCTCTATGATTTTAGTAAGAGAAAGCTTGGAGAAGAATGAGGGTTTCCAACCCTATTCTCGGACTTAACTCCCCAAGAGCAGTCCTGGACCATCAGATCCCAAAATAAGGGAAAGAGCGGCCACGATCCGTCTGAAAAATAAAACGCCTGGGACGAACACGGCTTGCGACACGACCGTGTCCAAGGTCGTGTCCCCCATTCGCCGTCAAAAACCGACGCGCCTGGAACAACACACTGGCATCAGACACTCCCGTGTTCGACCCGACATGCCCGTGTTCCAACTGACACGGCCGTGTGGTCGGCCGTGTGCCTCCATCGACACAACCCCGAAAACAACCCGAGAAGGACACGGCCTGGGACACGCCCGTGTCCCAAGCCGTGTGCGAAGTCTCGACACTCGTCGACTGTCTTTGTGTCGACACCGCGGAAAAACGTCGAGCGAAGATCGTCGACCAAGCGGGACACGCCCTGTGACACGCCCGTGTCACAGGCCGTGTGCCCCTGTCTCGACACTCGACACTCGTCGAGTGAACTTCATCGAGAGAAGTTCGTCGACTGACTGACACGGCCTTGGACACGCCCGTGTCCTAGGCCATGTGCCTTGTCTCGCCACATCGTCGAGCGAAAATCGTCGACTCCCCGGACCGATCGTCGACACGGGCTCGACACGCCCTAAGACACGTCCGTGTCTCAAGCTGTGTGCCTTGTCTCGACACATCGTCGAGCGAAATTCGTCGAACTCTTGACCAAAACGTCGACTGGAGCTTAACACGCCCTGGGACACGCCCGTGTCCCAGGCCGTGTGCCCCATGCCAGAAACCAAACTTGGCCAGAAAACGCTGGTCGACCCTCTCTCAAATTTTGGGGTGTTACATTTTTGATCATATCAGTCATGTTGGAATACTTCAAAAAATGATTCTTCTTGATTATGTGTTTATAACGTCTCCAAGCATCTCTAACAGTAATCTTTACCTAAATATTTGCCTCATCTGGCAAAATAAACATTGACTAAAAAATGCAAAAAAAAGTAAATAAATGTTTCCTTTAGAAAAATAATTACACAAATAAAATTAAAAAAATGAAATACATGTATGATTACCTTGGTATATTTCCATACACTCTCTTTGTTGTCCTCTGGCATGAATGTCCAACTTGTGTAAATTAAAAGACAAAATGCTGAATTGCTAGCCAATGTGCTCAAGAAGAGACACAAGTCTGACACTAGACGGTCAGTAGGTCCTATAGGCTGACCGTGTTCATTTAAGGTAACTTCTTCTCGCTCCTCTAAAGTTCTTGCGTGAATTTTTTTGCACATTGTTTTTCCATAATTCTTTTAATTATTGCTCCTATTTTCAGTGTTGTGTCATTCGTATAAATAATTAATTAAAATAACTTAATCGAAAGTAAATATACATAATAGCAGAAAGTGAATTATCTACATACCACTCTCTTTGCTTGGTTCTACAACTTCCTTTTCTTGATTGATAGCTCCATCTACATGTACTATAGGCTGATTTTGATTTATTTTTAATAGAGGCTGATTTTGAACATGTTGATTTCTTACTTCGTGAGAAACCTCATAAACTCCAAAAAAGTCATCAATCAACATTGAGGGGCATCTCTTGTTCATGTTTACATGTGGAGCTTGATTTTGATTGGAATGTAGTATAATAGATGCAGCTTTGTCAGGTTGAAGCTTCATTGAAAGTGGATTTTCAGCCATATTTTCGCCTAACTTATCATCAACTATTTGAATATTTTTTATATTTTTTTCTCGAAGCTTTTTATGTAAAATATCAGCTTTCTCTTATTTCACTTGACGAAATTTCCTCGCCAACTCAGCACTGGGCTTTGATTGAATAGTTATATCAAAATCACCTTTAGCTTTCTTCATTCCTGTAGTTATGAAAGCAAACCATTAAAACATTTTAATATTTAATATATACTTGTTTAATAAATCAAACGAAAGCTATTCAATAAATAAACAAACAATACCTACGTATTAATTATCACTAAAAATAGATTCAGAATCACTTTCATTTTCACTTTCAAAATGGTCTCATCGTCGAGCTTCTTGTGTTGAACATGAATTTCAGATAAACACATTTCAATAATATCGTCCGGTAAATCTTCTCTAGCCAAATCAACTTCAACATCATCTGTTGGTGTAGAAATATTTATTGGAATCTCAGCTGCTTCTTGGGTATTAAAATTTGTATTATCACTCATATCAAATGAGTCCCTTGGAAGTATTTTCAAAACATAATGCTTATTTATACTAAAAAGGTCTTTGACATGGAAGCATTGTTGCATTTGAGATGCTAGAACAAATGGATCATTCTTGTAACATTCTTTATTAAAATAAACGCAAGTCATCCCATATTTGTCTACTTCGGCTTCAAACCAAACACATTTGAATAACACATGATTCAAATGTCCAAAATAATCTAACTCTATGATACTAGTCATCCCATAATCTAACTCTAATCAGTGGAATTGCAACTTGATTAGGGGTTATACCTCTTACTGCTATTTGTAGCAAATAATGCAGTATAATATGAGCTTCATGACTCTTATACCCAGTTATTTTTCCTTCATCGACATGCACACATCGAGAAATTTTAGAGGCTTCACCATCATGAAATTTTACATCCTTTAAAACACCACAAAAGATAGATTTCTCATTTTTTGTTAGGGAGAAACAAGCTTTTGGTAGTTGAATTTTCTTGCCATCACTTGTTGCCTTCAAATGAAGCTTCTTTCTTATCCCCATATCTTGTAGGTCCAAGTGAGCCTTTGCATGATCTTTTTTATTTCCTTCAATCTCTAATAGAGTCCCAATTATATTGTCACATATGTTTTTCTCAATGTGCATGACATCAAAATTATGGCGTAAAGTATTAATGTTCCAATATGGCAGCTGCCAAAAGATGGATTTTTTCTTCCACGGACAAAACATTTTCTTCTTATCATTCTCCTTGAATATGTCAGAAAAGTCTTGTAAATCTTATAAATTTTTTTATGATTCTAACAAGGAAGGTGCGGACCAATATTCTGTCATTCCATTAAAAGAAACTTTGTCAGACCTCCACTTGTGATTAACATACATAAATACTCGATGACCCATGTAGCACATCTTTCGACTATATTTCAACTAGAAGATGTTTCATAATTACAAGTAGGGCATGCCAACCTTACTTTAGTACTCCAGCCATATAATATTGCATATGCAGGGAAGTCATTAATTGTCCATAAAAGAGCAGCACACATCAAAAATGATTTATTTTTGGAAACATCATATGTTTCTACCCCGACATCACACAATATCTTTAGCTCCTCAATTAACGGTTGTAGGCACACATCAATAGCATTTCCAGATGATCGATGCCCAGGAATAAGCAAAGACATCATAAAATTCTCTGGCTTCAAGCATAAATTTGGAGGATAATTATATATTGTTAATACCATGGGCCATGTGCTATGTGATAGACTCATATTGTTAAATGGATTAAATCCATCACTATCCAGTCCAAGTATTATATTACGAGTGTCAAGAGAAAAATCTAGGTGATTCGCATCAAAGTCTTTCCATGATTGCCCATCAACAGGATGTCTTAACTTACCATCTTTTGAACGCTCTTCGGCATGCCACCTCAATGAATCAGCGGTTTTTGAACACATGTAGAGTCTTTTCAATCTTGGAATTAAAGGAAAATATTTCAACACTTTTGCGAAAACTTTATGAGCTTTCTTAGATTTCTCAGTCTCAGAATTCTCTTCAGGATACACAACCCAACGGGATTCGCCACAAATATGACATTTGTCATCATTCTCTTGTTCTTTCCAAAATAAAATTCAATTATTAGGACATGCATCAATCTTTTTATAATTTAAACCAACATCTCTTATCATAGATTTTATTTTTTAAAAGAGATAGGGATGTTCAAATCCGGTATAGCCTCTTTCAATAACTCTAACAGAGATGTGAATGACGCATTGCTCCACCCATGCAAACATTTTAGTAAATACATCTGAATGGTGAAAGATAATGTAGAGAGTTTTTGCAACCAGGATATAGTTCCTTATTTGCTTCCTCAATAAGCTTGTAAAACTTCTTTGCATCTTCATTTAGGCCTTTACATACTCCTTTTTCTTCGGACAAATCTTTGAATGTCTCAAATAATAAGTCATTAATATCATTAGATGAGACATCATCATTAGTATTTTGATCAATATTCATAAGTTTAATATCCTCTAAATTGTAAATCTTGTTGAAACCAAAAACTCGATCTCTTGTGGAGTTAACCCTTGGGGAAGGGGTGATCGCGCACCTACTTCTCTCATGCAAGCCAAATAATAAAAAGGAGTGAGAACTGACCCAAGGGCTTGGCGTAGAGGTCCCACCACACATCCGGAAGTCTTAGAGTGCTTCCCCTCCTTAGCCAAAGGCCGAGCTAAGGCTACCTCAGAAAGCGCAAGAAGATCTGAACTGTTGGAACCCTACTTGTGATTTAGGCTAGGTTTATTATTAGGATTGTTGACCCAACATGTATAGACTATGGTCATAAGTTAGTTCCAGGGTTAAGGTCAGTCACATTAGGTTAGATTATTAAAAACCTACCTTCAGAAGACCTCATAGATAGAAGACTTTAGAGACAAGGTAGCTTAAAGATTGCAGAAAAGGTGTTCGACGATAGCTGAACTCAGCTCGACAATCATCGATCTCAAATCGATGAACTCAGAGTTCCTTCTCTGAGTTGAGCTTGATGAAAGTCTACCTGAGGTCGACGAACACTGATCCTTCCTCAGAATCTCAGCTCGATGAAGTTCCTTCTCAGTTCGACGAACTTGGAGCTCAGATTGGCAAGTATATTTCCTGTTCGACGATCTAGGAGCTCAGCTCAACGAAGGAGAATTATCAGTTCGACGAACTTGGAGCTCAGGTCGACGAAATCTTTGCCTAGTTTAACTAACTCCTTCTAGGTTCTGTTCGACTAATCTTCTATGCAGTTTCTCAGTTCGACTAATGCAGTTTGATTTTAAATATTAATATAGTAATACTCTGTTAATTAATGCTCAATATTCTTAAGAATATAGTCGTTTCCTGACAGCATTAATTATGGATCACAGAGTTATTACTCTACCATTTTTACTGGGACAGTTAGGGAAATACATTCAAGACAATATCAGTCGTTCCAACTCCTAGAAATTATGCAAAAGATTTTAAGGAATTTGAAATTCAAATGTGTTTGAATCAGCAATCAATATATAAAGAAAATTTTTCAGAAGATTGCCAGCAATTAAGAAGAACAAGGAGAAGAAGAAAGAGAAAATCTGCAATCAGAGAACAAGTGACAGAGACAAAGAAACATCTTGTTCATCATCTTCTTCTTCAAGCTTTTCTTCCAGCAACACATAGTCAGTCTGAGACCAAAAAGTTCAATATCTCATAATCATTTTACTAAAAGAAGTTCTCTTTGAAGACCTACACCCTGAAGCAAAGCTTCACTCCTGATCAGATTTATATAACTCAGGGGAAGCTTTGTCAACATCAACAAAATCCACTAGTCTTCTTAGAGATTTGAGATAGAGAAGACATATTTTTATTTTCTTTCATTGTGTACAGGGTTATAACTGTAACACCCCCTATCCGTCGCATAGCATATAGCAGTAGGTCCGGCCGGGGCCCGACGCCATATACCACAGACAGACTGGGTGGTTACGTATGGAAACCATCCAACCAATCTCAACGTCCTACACAGAGCATTCTAGCGGAAGCAGTTTATATAAGTTGCAAAACAAGAACCCAGCAACAAGCATGAATGTCCACTAACATGATAATAGGAATGTTATTACAAAATACTCAAAAGTCGGCCTTAAGGCCTTACAAAACGTTCCACTTGCTTAACACATGATTTACAAACCTCGGCACGCAGGCCGGCCATACATGAATAAAACATAAAAACATTTCCACTTGGGCCTTCGAGGGCCAGCTTCGCAAAAAGGCTTTAGCCCGCTATTGACCGCTTGGTCCAGCTGCACCTGCAAGCAAACAAACCACCGCACGGTGGCAAACAAGGCAACGATCAGCAATGCTGACCAAATTATAACGATCCCGCCCCCAACTCGGGGCGGCGATGCTCCTTCCATGCATTTCATTAGCATAAGCGAGCAATTTATAACCATAGCCATTTCATCACAGGCGTTGGCTCGCACGGCCACACGCCCCATGCACTCAGGGCACATTCTCGGTGAACCGGTCCATGTCGCGTCAATTAAAGCCACCAACATTCCGGACTCACCACCGCCAACAGACGGCTAATCCTATGAGCAATTTGTCTTCCTGGCATTGGTCACGTCAATTTAAGCCATCGACCGCCGAAGACCCTATTCTATGCCAACGGTAAGTGCCACGTGCCTTTAGGTCTCTTTAACCGAACGACATAGAACGGGTACGGTTCCATCTAACCCGTGCTCACGTCGCAATGACAGTTTAAGCCATATGCGCGGGTCAAACTTCCACCGAGTCCCGTGTCCATCACAAATCACATAACCCCGTTATGTTCAAGTTGGCTCTCAGGCCACCAAGTTGGCAAGACCTCGTGTCCGCCCTGTTTTTCGGGTGCACCTTTGGGTTAGTCCCCAAGGCTCCCTACTGCAATCTACCGCGTAGAAAACCCGAAAACACCCAATAGCACGGAGTCTTCTCCGGCCTCATGCAATGCAACATCACCGATCCGGACTAACATGTCCGGGTAGGCTTCACACAAAATGCCTACGTCCGTTCTCGCATACGGACTCTAAACAACGGGGACTTTACATATCTACCCGAAGGAACGCCTCCAACTCTTCGCAAACTCGCGAGAGAGGGCTTCCTATGCTAAGAAAGAGAGCTATCATGCTCACAAGTGAGGATCGTTACCCTTGCATTCCTCTTTGGCGCCATCGAAATGTAATCGGATAGAAATCACCGCACTTGCGTTGCCTCCGTGGATCCGGAGTCGGCTTGCGATTCGGAGCTCCGAAGCTCCTCCAATGGCGGATCTAGCTCCTCTTCCTCTTGCCTTAGCTCTTCTTTCTCCAAGGGTTTGGAGAGAGGATAAGGCATGAAAAGTGAAGTTTTCCAAGTCAACTCCCGGGTATATCCTCCCAGGAACAACCCCCAGCCATTGGATCTTCAATCAAGGAAACGAACGGCTTTGATTCGGGGCTGAAATGCCCAATCTGGGCTGAACACGGCCTGGCACACGCCCGTGTCCAGGGCCGTGTGCCGCATTCGCCGTCAAAATCGAATCTTCTGAACACGCACACGGGTATCGAACACGCCCGTGTTCGAGCTGACACGCCCGTGTTCCAGCTGACACGGCCGTGTAGCCGGCCGTGTACCCCATTATTTTCTCCCGTTTTCAACCCGAGCACTGCACGGGTTCTAGGACACGCCCGTGTCCTTGCCCGTGTCATATTGACACGCCTGGGCCCCTAGGCCGTGTACACGGGACATTTCGTCGAGGGGAGAACGGCGACTGGATGACACGGCCTTGGACACGCCCGTGTCCTAGGCCGTGTGCCTTGTCTCGACGATCGTCGAGTGAATCTCGACGATTTCACCTTGACGATCGTCGACACGGGTCGACACGCCCTGCGACACGCCCGTGTCGCAGGTCGTGTGCCCATTCTCGACGAATCGTCGAGAATAACTCGACGATTTCACGGCTAAGTGTCGACACGGGTCGACACGCCCTGCGACACGCCCGTGTCGCAGGCCGTGTGCCCATTCTCGACGAATCGTCGAGAATAACTCGACGACTTCGCGGCTAAGTGTCGACACACGCTCGACACGCCCTGGGACACGCCCGTGTCCCAGGCCGTGTGCCTTCAGCCAGAAACCAAAACTGGCCCAAAACGTCCTCCTTTGCTCCTTTGAGTTTCGGGGCGTTACAACTCTCCCCCTCTTAAAAGAATTTCGCCCACAAAATTACATAAAGGGAAAAAAAACATGTACAAAACCAAAATTTGTACCTGAGCGGAACAACTCCGGATATTCGTCAAGCATCGTCTGCTCTCGCTCCCAAGAGAGCTCCTCACGACCGCAATTGTCCCACCGGACTTTGACCATCCTGATCTCTTTATTGCGTAGCCGCTTGACCTTCCGAGTCCTCAATCCGCACGGGCTTGACTTTAGTCGTTAGCCCACTATCCACCAGCACTTGATCGACCGCGATCACTTGCGTAGGCTCTTGCACCGCCTTCCGAAGCACCGAAATGTGGAACACATCGTGTAAACCACTTAGCTCCACTGAAAGCTTCAACCTATAGGCCGCTTCTCCAACTCGCTCCAGAACCTCAAACGGTCCAAGGTACCTCGGGCTTAGCTTTTTCAACCGTCGCACCCGCGAGACACCCTTGAACGGCTTGATCTTTAGGTACACATAATCACCCACAGCGAACTCCACGTTCCTGTGCTTGGCATTATAGTACTTTGCTTGCCGGTCCTGAGCGATGAGCAACCTCTCCCGAATGGTTCTCACCAAAGAAGTAGCATCATCCACTTCCGATCGCTTATACAACTTCGACTCGCCCGTTTCTAACCAAGACAACGGCGTGCGACATCTTCTACCATATAGGGCCTCGAAAGGCGCCATCTGAATACTTGCTTGGTAGCTGTTGTTGTATGCGAACTCCACCAAATAAAGGTGGTCCTCCCATTGCTTTCCAAAGTCCAAGACACACATGCGAAGCATGTCTTCCATCGTTCTATTGACCCTCTCGGTCTGCCCATCCGTTTGCGGATGGAAGGCTGTGCTAAACTTCAGCTTTGTTCCCAACATTTGCTGCACCAGCCTCCAATCATTGGACGTGAACCGCCCATCTCGGTCACTCACGATGCTGCGGGGCACACCATGAAGCCGCACTATATTATCCACATAAAGCTTTGCCAGCTTCTCCACCGGATCATCCTTCCTATGCGGAATAAAATGCGACACCTTTGTTAATCGATCAACCACCACCCAAATGGCGTCGTTCCCTTTTTGCGACCTTGGCAAACCATGCACAAAGTCCATAGAGATGTCGTCGAATTTCCACTCCGGAATAGGCAAGGACTTAAGAAATCCTCCCGGCTTTTGGCACTCCGCCTTTACCAAGGCGCAAGTTTGGCACTTCGCTACGTATAGCGCCACATCCTTTTTAAACCCGGCCACCAAAATAGCTTCTTTACATCACGGTACATCTTCGTGCTCCCCGGGTGAATCGAGTACTTGGTATGGCGCGCCTCGTACAACAACTCCACCCGTAAATTGCCCACACTTGGGACGCACAAACGACCGTCTTTCCACAGCAATCCGTCCTCCACAACGAATTGGGAATTTGACCCATCCAGAGCCTCTATCATGAACTGCTTCATATGAGCATCCATATCCAAAGCCTGCCGAATCCGATCAGCCAGGTCATATTGGACTTCAGTCCAATTCAGCACTGCTTCAGCACTAGATTGTCTATCCACACAAACAATCTCCAACGCCTCCAGCTC
The DNA here is from genome assembly GCA_039583875.1 of Platanthera guangdongensis. NCBI lineage: Eukaryota > Viridiplantae > Streptophyta > Magnoliopsida > Asparagales > Orchidaceae > Platanthera > Platanthera guangdongensis. The sequence goes on along the minus strand of CM077159.1, from coordinate 113,534,640 downwards.
CTGCACCAACCGCTCATCATGCACTGATAGCCAATTCGCTTGAGCTGGGGCTCGGCGACTCAACGCGTCCGCAACCGCATTCCCTTTGCCAGGCACGTAGTGGATCTTGAAAGTATAGTCCCCCAGGAACTCCATCCACCTACGCTGCCGCATATTCAGATCCTTCTGATCAATCAGGTACTTTAGGCTCTTGTGATCGGTGTAGATATCAATCTTCACACCGTACAAATAGTGTCTCCACAGCTTCAAGGCAAAAATCACGGCCGCTAACTCCAAGTCATGGACCGGATAATTCCTCTCGTGCACTTTTAGCTGTCTCGAGCCATAAGCTATCACGCTTCCGTGCTGCAGTAGCACGCAACCCAAACCGCTGCCCGAAGCATCGCTATATATCTCATAGCCTTCGGTCCCAACCGGCGAACTCAACACAGGCGCCGTGGTCAACCGACACTTCAGTTCCTCAAAAGCTCGCGCGCACTCCGGCGTCCAAACGAACTTATGCTCCTTCCTCGTCAAAGTAGTGAGAGGTAGCGCTATCCGCGAGAAGTTCTCTACGAAGCGCCTATAATAGCCGGCAAGCCCCAAAAAGCTCCGGACTTCTGCTACCGTAGCAAGCTCAGGCCACTCCCGTATCGCAACAATCTTCGCCGGATCCACAGCAATACCCTCTCCACTCACTATATGCCCGAGGAACGCCACTGAGGATAGCCAAAACTCGCACTTCGAGAACTTGGCATACAACTGATTTCTCCTGAGTGTCTCCAACACCAAATGGAGATGCTTGAAGTGATCCTCCTCACTTTGCGAGTACACCAAAATATCGTCGATGAAGACGATCACGAAATGGTCCAAGTACTCCCTGAACGTTCTGTTCATCAAATCCATGAACACTGACGGCGCATTAGTCAGCCCAAACGGCATGACCGTAAACTCATAATGCCCGTATCTCGTACTAAACGCTGTCTTCGGGATATCACTCTCCCTTATCCGCAGCTGATAGTACCCAGACTTGAGATCTAACTTCGAGTACACCGTCGACCCGACTAACTGATCGAAGAGATCATCAATCCGGGGATCGGGTACTTGTTCTTCTCAGTCAGCTTGTTTAGCTCCCGATAATCAATACATAACCTCAAGCTTCCGTCCTTCTTCTTAACAAAGAGGACCGGTGCGCTCCAAGGCGAAGAACTCGGGCGCACATAACCTTGCTCCAACAACTCTTGCAATTGAACTTTCAGCTCCGCCATTTCCTTAGGCGCTAGCCGATACGGAGATCGTGACACAGGCTTTGCACCTGGCACTAGCTCGATCGTGAAATCTATCTCCCGTTGAGGCGGGGCTCTAGGAAGATCTGCGGGGAACACATCAGGGTATTCCGATACCACTGAAATACAATCCAAAGCGGGCTTCGGCTTTGCAACCTCCACTAGTGTAAAGAACAGTTCTGCTCCGGCACGAACCGCCTTCACCACCTGAAGAGCAGACATCAACGTCTTGCTCGACCCCTTTAAGCCCGTAAAAGTCGTCTCACGACTTGCTCCCAGCTTGACTTCCTTGCTACCGCAATCTATATGGGCCTGCTGCTCCGAGAGCCAGTCCATGCCAAATATGACGTCGAACTCCACTAACGGAAGTAAAGACGCCCGCAGGTCGAACTCCTGCTCCACAATACGAATCTTAACATCGCAGATCCTAACCGCTCGCATCGAACACCCATTGGGCAACAACACATCCAACTTATCCTTCGCCATCGAAGAAGGGACTCCAATGCGTGATATAAATCCTTCGGACAAGAAGGAGTGTGAAGCTCCCGTATCGAAGAGTGCTCGTGCCGGATTTTCACAAATCAATACGAATCCTAAACAAGCAGTGGTAAGGTAACATGTGCATAACAAGCATATAAAGGAATTGACTTGCTATAAATTAAACCGTACCTGTCACCACGTCAGCTTGTTTAATGGCCTCCTGTTGGCCAAGATTGTAGACCCTTGGTTGGGCCGGAGCATAGTGGGATGCGGTCGACTCCATCGTCTTTCCCTTCTCTTCATTAGTAGCTCCTGGCCTCCTCTCGGACTTAGGACGTCCGCTCCAACAATCACGGGCGAAATGCCCCGTCTTTCCACACGTAAAGCACGCACCCGGGGTCCGACCCGTAGTCGCCCCAGAAGCGCCAGAAGGAGCTAGGACCCGAAGTCCTATGCTTCTTGAAAGTCCTCCGATAGCCTAACTTTGAAGTAGTCGGCACTCTGAACTCAGATTTCTTTTCACCCAAGCTTTTCTTCGCTTGTACACTCTTCATGTCCTTCTCCAAGGACCGGGCAGTATTGACCAAGGTTAAGAAACCCTGCGTCATCGGCCCCGACAGTAACAATCTCAGCTCATCCCTCAAGCCTTCATAAAAACGATTAGTCTTGCGCTCCTCATCCATGATGATGGAGCTAGCATAACGACTCAACCGCGTAAACTCGTGGAGATATTCATCCACGCTTCCTCTCACCCTGCACCAACTTCAGGAATTCATTCTCCATTGAAATCCTCTGAGTCGAAGGGAGGTATCTTGCCAAGAACAATTCCGAGAACTCTTCCATCGGAACGTCTATCAGTTGTCTACCTCGCAGATGATGCAGCTCCAAACCTTCCCACCACATCCTCGCTTCTCCATCCAGCAGGAACGTGTAGCGATGGTGGTCATCTGCCACTCCTCCGTCTCCGTCGCTGTCATGACTCTCTTCACCCTAGAGAGCCAGTCTTCAGCCTGCGATGGGGTTCCCAACCCCGAGAATAACGGAGGGTTAAAGCTCATTACATGCTTCAACTGCCTCTCAGTCGCCCTCCTTGGCACTATTGGTTCTACAACCACTTGCTCCATCCTCCTCGGCTCCGCCTCTTGCAGAGGTACTTGCTCCATCACAGGAGCGGGCTGCTGCGCTTGCCTCCCAGGCTGCGCATTGATCACGGCCAACACCGCTTCAGCCACCAATCTTATATTTTCAGCCGACAAAGGTGTTGCGGGAGCAACTTCCGGTGCATTACTTGCCTCAGAAACTCGGCGTTCTGACGGTCCAACACCACTTCGGGTCACCTATAGTGGTACAAAACACCGTAAGCGACCAAATAAATTGCAAACAGCAATTATAGGAACACGCAGGTTCCTCAAACACGAGTATTTTCATTCCTAAGTGGACATTCATGGGTTCTTTTTACTGTTATAACGATGACGCACACAATGTGCTCACCACCCCTTAAAAAGAATTCGACCACGAATTCCATTCAAGCCCGACCAAAACCAGTAGTCTATACCAAATTGTAACACCCCCTATCCGTCGCATAGCATATAGCAGTAGGTCCGGCCGGGGCCCGACGCCATATACCACAGACAGACCGGGTGGTTACGTATGGAAACCATCCAACCAATCTTAACGTCCTACACAGAGCATTCTAGCGGAAGCAGTTTATATAAGTTGCAAAACAAGAACCCAGCAACAAGCATGAATGTCCACTAACATGATAATAGGAATGTTATTACAAAATACTCAAAAGTCGGCCTTAAGGCCTTACAAAACGTTCCACTTGCTTAACACATGATTTACAAACCTCGGCACGCAGGCCGGCCATACATGAATAAAACATAAAAACATTTCCACTTGGGCCTTCGAGGGCCAGCTTCGCAAAAAGGCTTTAGCCCGCTATTGACCGCTTGGTCCAGCTGCACCTGCAAACAAACAAACCACCGCACGGTGGCAAACAAGGCAACGGTCAGCAATGCTGACCAAATTATAACGATCCCGCCCCCAACTCGGGGCGGCGATGCTCCTTCCCTGCATTTCATTAGCATAAGCGAGCAATTTATAACCATAGCCATTTCATCACAGGCGTTGGCTCGCACGGCCACACGCCCCGTGCACTCAGGGCACATTCTCGGTGAACCGGTCCATGTCGCATCAATTAAAGCCACCAACATTCCGGACTCACCACCGCCAACAGACGGCTAATCCTATGAGCAATTTGTCTTCCTGGCATTGGTCACGTCAATTTAAGTCATCGACCGCCGAAGACCCTATTCTATGCCAACGGTAAGTGTCACGTGCCTTTAGGTCTCTTTAACCGAACGACATAGAACGGGTACGGTTCCATCTAACCCGTGCTCACGTCGCAACGACAATTTAAGCCATAAGCGCGGGTCAAACTTCCACCGAGTCCCGTGTCCATCACAAATCACATAACCCCGTTATGTTCAAGTTGGCTCTCAGGCCACCAAGTTGGCAAGACCTCGTGTCCGGCCAGTTTTCCGGGTGCACCTTTGGGTTAGTCCCCAAGGCTCCCTGCTGCAATCTACCGCGTAGAAAACCCGAAAACACCCAATAGCACGGAGTCTTCTCCGGCCTCATGCAATGCAACATCACCGATCCGGACTAACATGTCCGGGTAGGCTTCACACAAAATGCCTACGTCCGTTCTCGCATACGGACTCTAAACAACGGGGACTTTACATATCTACCCGAAGGAACGCCTCCAACTCTTCGCAAACTCGCGAGAGAGGGCTTCATATGCTAAGAAAGAGAGCTATCATGCTCACAAGTGAGGATCGTTACCCTTGCGTTCCTCTTTGGCGCCATCGAAATGTAATCGGATAGAAATCACCGCACTTGCGTTGCCTCCGTGGATCCGGAGTCGGCTTGCGATTCGGAGCTCCGAAGCTCCTCCAATGGCGGATCTAGCTCCTCTTCCTCTTGCCTTAGCTCTTCTTTCTCCAAGGGTTTGGAGAGAGGATAAGGCATGAAAAGTGAAGTTTTCCAAGTCAACTCCCGGGTATATCCTCCCAGGAACAACCCCCAGCCATTGGATCTTCAATCAAGGAAACGAACGGCTTTGATTCGGGGCTGAAATGCCCAATCTGGGCCGAACACGGCCTGGCACACGCCCGTGTCCAGGGCCGTGTGCCGCATTCGCCGTCAAAATCGAATCTTCTGAACACGCACACGGGTATCGAACACGCCCGTGTTCGAGCTGACACGCCCGTGTTCCAGCTGACACGGCCGTGTAGCCGGCCGTGTACCCCATTATTTTCTCCCGTTTTCAACCCGAGCACTGCACGGGTTCTAGGACACGCCCGTGTCCTTGCCCGTGTCATATTGACACGCCTGGGCCCCCAGGCCGTGTACACGGGACATTTCGTCGAGGGGAGAACGACGACTGGATGACACGGCCTTGGACACGCCCGTGTCCTAGGCCGTGTGCCTTGTCTCGACGATCGTCGAGTGAATCTCGACGATTTCACCTTGACGATCGTCGACACGGGTCGACACGCCCGTGTCGCAGGCCGTGTGCCCATTCTTGACGAATCGTCGAGAATAACTCGACGATTTCACGGCTAAGTGTCGACACGGGTCGACACGCCCTGCGACACGCCCGTGTCGCAGGCCGTGTGCCCATTCTCGACGAATCGTCGAGAATAACTCGACGACTTCGCGGCTAAGTGTCGACACACGCTCGACACGCCCTGGGACACGCCCGTGTCCCAGGCCGTGTGCCTTCAGCCAGAAACCAAAACTGGCGCAAAACGTCCTCCTTTGCTCCTTTGAGTTTCGGGGCGTTACAATAACTCCCTTCAAAAGTTAAACCTTTTGGTTATCAAGTCACCTGATCAAAAGACTTGGTTTGGTTTTTGGGCACCTGATCAAAAGCTCAAAGGGTTGCTAGATCTCCCTTAGAAAATAGATCTTGTGGTGACAGGGTACCTGATCAAAAACTTGTGGTGACAGGGCACCTGATCAAAAACCTATGGTGGCAGGGCACCTGGGCAAAAACTCGTAGTGGATTCCTACCAGGGTGGTAGAAGAGTGGATGTACCCAGGTTTATTGGGGAACCACTATAAACTCCTTGTGTCATCTGGTTGTTCTTTACTTGTTTATTTTCTGTGCTGTGATATATATATATATATATATCACCTATTTTAATCCGCTGTAAAAACAAAGTAAAATTTTAAAATACTCTATACACCCCCCTCTAGAGTTAGTTAGATCAATCCCTCACTTTCAATTGGTATCAGAGGGACAGGTTACTTGGTTATATAGGCTAACACCTAAACCAAAAGAGCTTTGATTAATCTTATCTACTCTAGTTGTCTTTTATATCATGGCACAAAATAAGGAGTATTCAAGCACCAGACCTCCAGTATGCAATCATAATAAGTTTACACTTTGGAAGGCAAGGATTGGGCTTTATATGAATTTCATTGATGAAGACATATATAATTCTATTTTGACTGGTCCCCCACTACCAATGACAACTACTAGTACCAGTGTTATTCCACCACCTGAGTGGACTGAAGCACAAAAGAAGGCCAAGATTGTTGATGCTAAAGAATTTAATATTCTAGCCCAAACTATGTCTGATGACATATTCCAGAAGGTTGCTGAATTTACTTCAGCAAAGGCCATTTGGGACTCTCTAAATGTTATGGTGGCAGGATCTGCTGATGAAAGGAAAGATAAGAGATCGCACTTGATCTCACAGTATGAAGATTTCAAGAAGTAAGAGTCAGAATCAGTTACAGATATGTACAATAGACTCAGACTCATAATAAATGAGCTGGAAACTCTGGACAAGGACATCTCATTGATAGAGATAAATGATAAAATCCTTATGTTCTTCGCTAGTACATGGGACTCTAGGATCTTGCCGATCAAGGAAGCTAGAAGCGTAAATGAGAGCTCTACTAAACCCTTGTTGGGCAAGCTCAAGTCTTATGAGCAACTCATCAAGACCAGAGAAGTTGAGCAAAGGACTTCCTCTTCAGCAAGAAAAGAGCAAAGCATTGCTTTCAAAGGAAGTGAAGAAGTAGAAGCCACTCCAGATAATGAAGATCTATTGAGTCACTTGGCTAAGAGATTTTATAAGATAACAAGGAAGGATTTTAGAAGAAGATCTTCCAGAAAAGATGATAAGCCAATGTATGATAAAACCCCTACCAAAGAAATAGTTTGTTATGGATGCAGGAAACCTGGACACATACTACCAGAATGTCCAGAAACACAGAAGAAAGACAAAAGAAAGGAGAAAGACTCCAGGAAACATTCCAGCAAACCATCCTCCAGTAAGTACAAAAAGAAAGAAAGAGGATTTGGTGCTGAGACTTGGAGTGAATCTGAGTCAAAATCTTTATCCAGCTCCAGTGAAGATGAAGAAGAGGCCAAATCCATAGAGATTTGCTTGATGACAATCAATGCATCTTGCAATAACTCTGAAGCTACTGATTCAGAAGCTGACAACTCAGAAGATGAATCTATATCAGAAGAAGATCAGGTAATTTCTTCTTTTGGTTTTACTTCTGATCAATTTAAAATAGATTTCAAATTATTATGTAAATATGTAATTAAATCTGAGAAGAAAATCAAACTCCTCAGAGAAAAAGTAATTGAATTTGACAATTTATCCTCAGAAAACCTAAAACATAAAGAAGATTTAAAAACTGCTAATGAACATATAATATCTTTAGAAGATAAATTAAATAAGGTTAAGCAATTTGAAGAATCCCTTAATGAGAGAAATATCAAATTGATGCATATGACAAGCACGATGTGTAACACCCCCTATCTGTCGTATAGCATATAGCAGTAGGTCTGGCCGGGGCCCGACGCCATATACCACAGACAGACCGGGTGGTTACTCAATGGAAACCATCCAACCAATAACAACGTCCTACACAGAGCATTCTATCGGAAGCAATTAAAATTGTTGCATTAACAAAGAACCCAACACTAGCATGAATGTCCACTAATATGTCAAAAGGAATGAAGTATAAATACACAAGTACATGCCTTATGGCCTTACAATTGTTTTCCTCAAATTACATGTCTTCAAACCTCGGCACGCAGGCCGACCATACATGAATAAAAGAAAACACTCAAAATTAGGCCTTCCAGGGCCGGCTCAGCAACTTGGGCTTTAGCCCATTATTTATCGCTCGGCTCCGCAGCACCTGCAAGCACAATCCACCGCAATGGTGGTAAACCAAAGCAACGGTCAGCAATGCTGACCAAATTATAACGATCTCGCCCCCAATTCGGGGGCGGCGATGCTCCTTCCCTGCAGTTTATTAGCATAACCAAGCAGTATATATATACATTGCATCACAGACGTTGGCATACATGGCCACACGCCCCGTGCACTCAGGGCGCATTCTCGGTGAACCGGTCAATGTTACGTCAATTTAAGCCATAGACACCCCGGTCTCACCACCGCCACTTTGAAGGCCAAACATATGAGCATTTTGTCTTCTCGGCATGGGTCACGTCAATTTAAGCCATAGACCTCCGAAGACCCTCATCTATACCAACGGCTCACACCGAACGACATAGAACAGGTACGGTTCTGCCTAACCCGTGCTCACATCGCAACGAAAATTTAAGCCATATGCGCGGGTCAAACTTCTCCGAGTCCCGTTTCTGTCACATAGTTCACATAACCCGGTTATGTTCAAGTTGGCTCCCAGGCCACCATGTTGGCAGAATCACGTATCTGCCCAGTTTTCCGGGTGCATCTTGGAGTTAATCCCCAAGGCTACCTACTGCAATCTAAAACATATAAAACCCGAAAAACAACCAATCTCACGGAGTCTTCTCCGGCCATTTATGCAATGCAACATCACCGATCCAGACCAACTTGTCCGGGTAGGCTTCACACATGTTGGGTACATTGGTTTAAATGTACCTGATTTGAAGAAACCTCACCCTACTCAATGATATACATCAAAATGTATTTGATGTATTTTTGAGTTCCCTTGTGCAGGTTAAGTATTTGCAGGGAAAGCAGAAAAGATTCTAAATCCATGTGTCGACACCTAGAGGGAAAGTGTCGACACTTAAGAAGACTTGTGTCGACACCCAGGCAAGCAGTGTCGACACTTGGAGTACTTGTGTCGACACCAGGGATGCAGAGTCGACACCAGACAGAAAGTGTCGACACAAGGAGATGTGTCGACACTCAATGAAGAAAAGTCCAGTAAAGCTGTGTCGACACTTAGCAGTTATGTCGACACCCAGCGGAACTGTGTCTACATCAGAAAGTGTCGACACTTGGAGGCTGTGTCGACACTCAGCAAAAGTCAGCAGAGTCTAAGTATATGTGTCGACACCCTGAGCAATGTGTCGACACACAGCAGAAGAGTCAACACTTGAAGAAAGTGTCGACACAAGAAAGAATGTGTCGACACTCAGCTGAAGACTCAACACTTGAAGAAAGTGTCGACACAAGATAGAATGTGTCGACACTCAGCTGAAGACTCAACACTTAGTAAAGTTCAACAATATTCTAAGTACAAGTGTCGACACAAAGGAGATGTGTCGACACTCAGCTAAAGTATCAACACAAGAAGAATGTGTCGACACAAGGAGTTGTGTCGACACTCAGCAAGTATCAACACAGAAGGCATGCGTCGACACTAAGAAGATGTGTCGACACTAAACAAGTTCTACACATGAAGATGTGCCGACACAAGGAAATGTGTCGACACTTACAAGAATTCAGCAATGTACTGAAGAACAAGTACTTGTGTCGACACACATTATCAGTGTCAACACATGATGAAGAAGCTGTGTCGAGAAGTGAATTCTACAACACAAGGAGTTGTGTCGACACCTTGAAGGCTAATGTCGACACTTAGACAACTTGTGTCGACACTTAGTCTATAAGTATCGACACTTAAAGATAGACAGTCTCGACACCTTCAGACAGTTACAGTTATTTCAAGAACTGACTGGATGACTTGACAGCTGCCATTCCAGCCGGTCTAGTACACCTGTCAGAGTTGTCAGAAATTAGTTATGAACTGGACCAGCCGGTTACCATGAAGAAGGCCTATAAATAGGCTTATACTGTCTACAGAGAAAGATAATTGAACATAGATTCAACACAGATTAACACAAATCAGTTCAAGTGATCATTCACAAGAGAAACACATCAAGTAATACAAAGAACATCTAGCTATTCATTGAAGAATCAAGTCTAGATCTAAGTAGTTGAAGAGAGAGAGCTCCATCCAAGAAGATAGCCGTTGGAACCAGGCTGAGAAGAAGGGTTCAGATTTTGTTCTGAATCTTAAGTATCAGAGATCAAGGATCAACTGCAGATGAGATCAATCTTATTGTGTTCTACATTCAAGAATCTTTGAAGAAAGCCAAGTCAGGTTGATTTCAGCTGAGTTCTTCCAAGAACTCATCAAGAAACTCACAACTCTTCTCTCTTTTCTCTAAGTTGTAGGGTTTACATTTTATATTCATATTATCTTGTAGGATCCTTAGGGATCTGAGTTTGTAAGCCTGTAATTATAAAGGCTGAGTGTAGGGCCTGTGTGCCTGAGTGTAGGAGATCTGTATCTCTGAGTGTAAGCCTGTTGTGGCTGAGTGTAGGCTTGTTGTGGCTGAGTGTATGCTTTGTGTAAAAGCTGAGTGTAAGTCTTTGGAGAAGACTGAGTTGTAGGGCCTTGGGTCCTGAGCTGTAGGAACCTGGTTTGGGGTTCTGAGTGTAAGATCTGAGGATCTGAGATAGTGGAGGAGTTTGGCCGAATCTAGTACACTACTAGATAGGCGAAGGGGGAAAGTGGATGTACCCAAACCTTGGGGAACCACTATAAATCTGTGTGTCTACTGTGTCCTTATGATATTCTATGATTGTTGTTTGATTGCTGTGTAAAAGTAGATATAACTCTGAGATAAAATCTGAATTCTGCCTAAAAAGTTAAAAAGAATTGAGTCACCTATTCACCCCCCCCCCCCTCTAGGTGATTAGGTACAATATCTTTCAAGTGGTATCAGAGCCAGGTTACTCAAAAAAGACTTAACTGTCTGAGTAGATCCTGTTGGCAGATTCAGTCTAAGTAATTACAGAATCAAGAAAATCAAGAAACATTGGTTCTATTGAGAATCATAAGGAATTGGGATCCATGAAGCTACCCATTTGCAGAAAAGAAATATTTGGCATCTGGAAGGAAAGGGTGAGACTATTTATGGAAGCCTCAGACCTTAGGATATACATCACAGTTAAAGAAGGGCCATATGTGCCCATGAAGGTTTCAGTCCTGGATGCAAATCAGATAACACCTAAGGATTTCTCTGAAATGACAAAGGATGAGATAATTCTTGCCACAATGGACAAGAGGGCTCAGAATATCATTGTGAGTGCTATAGATGATGCTACCTTTCAGAATTTGATACACTGTAAGACATCTAAGGAGATGTGGGATACTCTTATAGTGTACATGGAGGGTTCAGAAGAGGTGAGACAGGATAGAAAATCTTTGTTAAACCAAGAATATGAAAGCTTCAGGCAAGGTAGATCTGATAGCATAACTGAATGCTATAAGAAGTTCTATAGGATTATGAATGAGCTCATGTCCTATGGCAGAGAATTCAGTAATTATGAATTAAATGATAAGTTTCTAAGGTCCCTAACTAAGGATTGGGACACCAAGATCTGTGTCATAAGGGAAATGGCAAAGTTAGCAGATATCCCTCCACCAACACTGTTTGGAAAACTGGTTTCCTATGAGATGCAGTTGATGGTGAGAAAAGAAGAGGAGAAATCTACAAGAAGTGAACATAAAGAAAGGACAGTGGCATTCAAGATAGAAGCCCCCAAAAAATACAGAAGTAAGTCACCAACTCCACCTCCTAAAGTAGCTGAGACTGAGTCAGATGATTCAGAAAGCAGAAAGTCTGAAAGCAGTGAAAGTGATGAGGACTTTGCAGCATTCACAAGACACTTTCAGAAATTCTTAAAGAAGAAACAGTGGAGGACAAAGCCATCTACTTCACAAGGAAAAGATGACTATTATCAGAACAAGAAGTCATCAAAGAAAGACAGGAAAAAGACCAAGTCTAGCAAAGCAACCTTATCTAAAATTGTTTGCTATTGCTGTAATAGACAAGGACATGTCATTGCTGACTGTCCTGAGAAAAGGAAAGAGTCTAATGATAAGAAAAAGACTCAATTCAAGGGCAAGAAGGAAAGATCTTTTGTTGCCAAAAAGGATAAGAGCCTGTCAGACATATCTTCATCAGAAACTGAGTCAGATGCTGAAGCATACATAGGACTGTTTGCTGAGGAAGAAGAAGAGTTCATCCAGATCATGAACTCCATATATAAGCAAGAGGACAGCCAGTGCCAAGGACTGATGGCATTGACAGAAAGTGACAAAAGCCAGGAGCAGCCTGGACCTAGTAAGGTACAAAATTGTTCTTTCAGTTCAATTTCTTGTGCTAGTTCAGAATCAGATTCATCATCATCAAGTGATGAGAGTGCATCTGAGTTTGAAGAGGATATTCATCAATTGATAGATGAATATAAAGTTCTGTTGCAAGCTTATAAGAAGAGCAAGTCCCTAGCCAAGAGTCAGGCAAAGGAAATTGCTAGTCTCAAAGTTGCTGCAACTGATTTTGAGAAAATGATTGATCAAAAGCTAAATGAAATAGCCAGACTGAAGCACATAACTGTGATTCAGATAGGGACTATATCATTTAAGAATGATCAAATCAAAATTCTGGAGATTAGTCTTCAGAAGGAGAAAGATTTAGTTGCTAGGTTTTCTAAACCAAAGTCTATTCTACCCTTAATTGATGAATTTGTTCATCAAAAAGGTAAAGCTGGACTAGGATTTTCTAAACCTGTTAGGACTGTCAAGTCCAAGTTTAAGGGCAAAGCCCCAGCTCTCAACAAGCCAGCTGTAGATAAAACAGCTAGGGATGTACCTAAGCAAAGGTACAATAGGTTTGAGTGTTGGTGCTGTGGCAAGGTAGACCACTTTGCCATGGACTGTTGGCACAATGCAAGTGCCAAAGTGAGTAGCAAACTGCCTGTTGGAAAACCTATAGGTAGCTTTGTAAGGAAGCAAACTAACCAGTACCAAGGACCCAAGAATTCTTTGGGTTCTAAGGTTCACTAATCTGTTTTACAGGTGAGTCCAAGTGGCCATGCCCCAATATGGTACTTGGACAGTGGATGTTCCAGACACATGACTGGAATAAGGGGATTGCTAAAGGACTACACACCTATCAAGGATGGTCCAAAAGTCACCTTTGGTGGTTCTGAAAAAGGAATCATCAAGGGTTTTGGTAACATTTCTATCACCCATATTACTATTACTCAAGTGGCTTATGTTGAAGGTTTGAAACATAACCTTATTAGTATAAGTCAATTGAGTGATGTAGGATATGACATCTCATTTGTCAAAGATGGTTGTCATATCAGGAGGTCAAATGATCAAGAGATCATTTTGACAGGTTATAGAAAGAGGAATGTCTATTGCCTAGACATTATGTGTGAGACCAATGGTTCTCCAGTGTGTCGTGTAGCTGATGAGAAAGTCTCTCATTGTGTCAAATGGCATAAGAGACTAGCCCATCTCAACTACAAGACAATTGGCCAACTCTTTAGCAAAGAGTTAGTGAGGAATGGTCCTCAAGTTAAGTGTATTAAAGATGGAATATGCTCAGCTTGTCAAAAGGGCAAGCAGACTAGCTCCACCTTTAGTAGCATTGAAAACAAAGATGCTGTGAGGTGTTTATACCTCTTGCATATGGATCTCTTTGGTCCTATGCCAGTTCACAGCCTAGGTAGGAAGGTCTATACTTTTGTAGTTGTAGATGACTACTCAAGGTTTTCCTGGGTGTTCTTCCTTAGACAGAAATCTGAAACACCTAGTGTCTTCTATAGCTTTGTCAAACAAATTCAGAATGAAGTAGACAGTATAGTGGTCAAGATAAGAAGTGACCATGATACTGAATTTCAGTCTGATAGTATGGCAAAACTATGTGAAGAATTTGGGATATTTCAAGAGTTTTCTTCACCAAGAACACCTCAGCAAAATGGCATTGTTGAGAGGAAAAATAGAACCTTGATTGAGGATGGTAGGACCCTATTAAGTGATACATCACTACCAGAATATTTCTGGGCTGAGGCAGTGAATACTGCATGCCATGTAATTAATAGGGCTACCATTACTAAAAGCCACAATAAGACCCCCTATGAGGTTGTGAAAGGCAGAAAACCAAACTTATCCTATTTCAGGATCTTTGGTTGTAAGTGTTTTATACTTAGCAATGGAAAGTCTTACTTGACTAAGTTTGCTGCCAAGTCCCAAGAGGGGATCTTTGTTGGGTACAGTAATAATAGTAAGGCTTATAGAGTCTACAACTTGTCTACCCAAGTTGTAGAAGAATCTGTACATGTAGTATTTGATGAAACTAGACTTATTAACAATGAGTTGTCTAGTAGTATTTGCAGCTCCTCAGGTATAACTAAGAAGATGGACAAGCTCACTATTGAAGCAGGACCAACTGCAAGTCAGCAAGTAGAAGATAGTGGATGTTGTCCAGGGGGAGTACTACATGTACCTAATGCAGAAGAAGTCTAAGGAGTGCAGCAAGATGAAGATGTTGAAGAAGTTCAACCTGAAGCCAGGATGCCTCCAGCCAATAGGTATCTAAGAGATCATCCAGCAGAGCAAATCATTGGTGATCTAAGACAAGGGGTACAAACAAGGAGCAGAAATCTGAGTACAACACTCTTCTCCAGTTTTCTATCCCAAGTTGAGCCAAAGAAGTTTGAAGAAGCCATCCTAGACCCTCATTGGATTGAGGCTATGCAAGAAGAGCTGAATCAGTTCAAGAGGTGTAAAGTCTGGGAGCTTGTTCCTAAACCAAAAGACCACAACATTATTGGGACCAAGTGGATCTTTAGGAACAAGATGGATGAACATGGAGTGATTATCAAGAACAAAGCAAGACTGGTTGCTAAGGGATATAGGCAGGAAGAAGGTATTGACTTTGATCAAACCTTTGCTCTAGTAGCCAGACTGGAAGCCATAAGAATGTTCCTGGCCTATGCAACCTTTCAAGGATTTAAAGTTTACCAAATGGATGTAAAGTCAGCCTTTTTGAATGGTAATCTAAAGGAAGAAGTATATGTGGAACAGCCATCAGGTTTTGTTGATTCAACTCAACCTCATTATGTCTATAGACTTAGGAAAGCTTTGTATGGGTTAAAACAAGCCCCTAGGGCTTGGTATGAAACCCTGTCTAGTTTCCTCATTGAGAATAAGTTCACAAGGGGGAAAATAGACAAGACTCTATTCCTTAGAGAATCCAGAGGCAAGATAATACTAGTCCAAATATATGTAGATGACATCATATTTGGGTCTACTGAAAGTAGTCTTTGCAAAAAGTTTGCAAAACTTATGCAAGGACAATTTGAGATGAGTAGTATGGGAGAACTTAAGTTTTTCTTGGGTCTCCAAGTTAGACAGACTGAGAATGGATTATCCATATGTCAGTCTAAGTTCACCCTAGAACTCATAAGGAAGTATGGTATGGATTCATCCAGTACCATGAAGACTCCTATGGGGTCAAGTATGTCTCTTAGCAAAGATGATGCAGGGAAACCTGTAGATGAGACTTTGTATAGAGGGATAGTTGGCTCCCTTCTATATTTAACTACAAGTAGACCAGATATCATGTATGCTACATGTGTCTGTGCTAGGTACCAAGCATGCCCTAAAGAGTCTCATTTGACAGCAGTCAAAAGGATACTGAGATATCTAAAGGGCACTCCCTATCTAGGCCTTTGGTACCCTAGGAATGGAGATTTTGAACTAACAGGTTATTTAGATGCAGACTTTGTAGGCTGCAAAGAAGACAAAAAAAGTACAACTGGAACCTGTCAATTCCTAGGTGGAAGACTGATCTCTTGGAGTAGTAAGAAGCAAATAAGTGTGGCTATCTTCACAGCAGAATCAGAATATGTGGCTGCAGGAAGTTGTTGTGCTCAACTTCTATGGATACAACATCAACTTGAGGACTATGGAATTCAGGTAAGTAGAACTCCACTCTTTTGTGATTCTACTAGTGTTATATCAATTGCAAACAATCTTGTTTCCCATAGTAGAACTAAACATATTGAAATAAAATATCATTTTCTAAGGGAACATGTAGAAAAAGAAGATATTTCACTAGAATATGTTAAGACAGATAATCAACTAGCTGATATGTATACTAAGCCTTTAGAAGAAACCAAGTTCAATAGATTCAAAATTGAACTAGGTATGATAAACTTAGACTAAGTTTACAGGAATGACTAAGTAAAAAGGTGTCGACACACAGAGTTATCTTTGTCGACGCAGAAAAGTGGTGTCGACAGTTCAGGGAAAAGGTGTCGACACATCTAGATAGTTGGTGTCGACACTTCAGAAAATTAGTGTCGACACATACAGGGTCAGTGTCGACACAACCAAGGTGGTGTCGACACTTAGAATTTACTCAGAATTATCTAAGTAAAGTCTCGACTAAATGTCGAGTTAAGTGGTGTCGACACATAAACAGGTGTCGACATATATAATCTGTCGACTATACTTGTGTCGACACAGTGTGTCGAGACATTATAAGTCTGTGTCGACACTTTCCAACAGTGTCGACACAATTTAATTTTGTTGACCCGCCCTTTCATCTTCAAACCTAGAAAGGTATAAATAGGATTTCTCCATTGTCTGTCGACACGCTCACAACAGTTTCGAGACCAAACTTGTGTGTCGACACCTCTCTTCTCTCAGTCCAAATTCTTCAAACCCTAATGGCGCCAAAGCTCGAGGAGAACGTCAATGAAGGCTATGAATTGGTGCGACAAGCATTTGACGATGCAGAACAAGAGATCAGGGATGTGGTAACCCTAGTTGCAGACTCAGGGTTAGATTTCCTTGTGTCAGAACCAACAAAGATTTGGAAGAAAGAAGTTTTAGAGTTTCTGAATGGCGCAACCCTAGACGACTCTGGTTTCAAAATCAAGTCAAGGGTTCATGGAGAAAAGGTGAAGGTCTCCCCAAAGAGTTTGAGAAAGGTATTAAACCTCCCAAGGACAAAAGAAGAAGATGAAGTTACTACTTCAAAGACAAGAGAAGCTTTAACTTGGTGTGGTCTAGATTCCAAATTGAAAATTAGATCAGTGTTCAATAGGAAGGGGATGAACAGCCAAGGAAAATTCCTCTCTGAAATTGTTGGCAAAGTGATTTTAAGTAAGCCAGGAGGGCATGACAGGGTATCTGCCCATATGTTCAATCTCATGAGCAGGATAATCTTTAGCCTAAAAACTGATTGGTCTATAGTAGTCTTTGACAAGATCAAGGAGAGTATGAAGAAGCCCAATTTGGGTAGGATCTTAAGTTTATACTTGGCTGGTAATATACCAGAAGTTATGAGTCAAGCTGCAGGCACTAAAATCAATCATCTGAGAAAGATGGACATGAGGATATTCTCTAGGTGGGACAGAGTTTTGTCTAAGGAGATGCCTACTCCTGAGAAAGTTCCTCCTCAAAAGAAGAAGAAAACAGCCCATGTGGCTCCAGAATCTTCTAACAGCTCTGAGGAGCAAGTTGTGTTCTCTACTGATGAATAAGACACTGGAATTGCTGATACGTCTCCAGCTCAACAAGAAGTTACAGAGAGGCAGGGGGAGCTACCTCAAGCTAGCCCCATTAACCAGGATTCTGTCCAGGGGGAACCTCTAATAGTGGAAGAACCAACTCCTCTTGAGAGTGAGCAAGCAACACATACTATCCTTGAGGTAATCACTGAGCTTAATGCTTTAGATTTCCCTATAGAGGATAATGTTTTGTCTGATTCCTTATCTGATGTTAATCAGCAAACCCAGATTAATAGTCAAGTCCCAGATGTTGTCATAGAGGACACATCTGTTACAGATCAAGTATTATCTGATCCAGTGGTAGATGAGCCAAGAGTTTCTCTAGCCCATTCTCCACAAGAATTTACTATGGAAGATCTTTTCCTTAATCTGGATCAGGCAGACCTTGAGAAGGACAGTGCTGCTGCTGAGGGTGAGAATGCTCCAGTTGACGGGGAGCAAGTAATAATTCTGGAAGAAACTGCAAGGCAAGAACCTGAGAAGCCCAAGGAAGTTGAGGAGCTACCAAGGGAGAGGGTAGACATAGCCAGCACATCAGCCTCTGAAGATGAGGAAGCTGCAAGAGCTAAGAAAAGGAAGTTCCAAGTTTTTAAGAGAAGGAGCCAGACTTATAAGAAAGCTCTACAAACTATAGTACCACAGCCTGCCCTACAGCCAGCACCAACTGTAGATTACAGTGCTTTGATGGTTGCTATGCAAATTAAACTTGATAAGCACAGGAAAGCCATAGAAACATATGTGGATGAGGGGCATAAGTCTTTACAATTTTATCTGGACCAGGACATTAAGTCCATAAGATTTGAGATGAATCTCAATAAAAAGGAAATGACTGACTGCTTCCACAAGGGTGGGAATGCAGTGGTTTACTTGGCAACTCATCAAGAGAAAATAAAAGCTCAAGTAGATGACATTGCACTGAAGCAAGGGTATGTTCTTGAGAACCAAATCAGAATGAATGATAACTTGACAGCTTCTCACAATGTTATTGTCACTGAGCTTAAAAATATAGCAACTGCACAGAATGCTGCCCTGACTACTGCCAAAGAGGGGTTTGACAAAGAATTGCAAGAAAGTCTAACTGCTGTTACATCTGCTATAAAAGACTCCCAGAAGCTGATCACAGAAAAACTCCAAAGGTTAAAACCTTTCTTTAAAGATGGAGTCAACTATTTGGATGCCCAAATCAGATTTCAAAAGGATGATCTAAGAGATCACATGGAAAGAGAAGTCATAAAGGGGGAGAGGGTGTTAGTCAAAGCCAGCTCTGATCATGCCAAGTGGATTTCTAATTCTATCAGAGCAACTCTTGGTTATCCTCCTTTATGTGATGATGATAATGTGGCAGAATCTGGAGTTAATCCTGCCTATCTTGGAGGTGAGCAACCTGAAGTGGCTCAAGTTATCTATCCTCCACCAGATTTTGATATGGTACAAGCTGAGATCTAGACTATGTATAGCCCACCTGAGGGCAAGCAAAATGTTATTCTAGAGAAGGTGGTTCAGCCAGTATCTGAGGCTTTACAGGAAGCTATACTGAAGGAACAAGCTGAACAAGAAGCTAGACTGTCTAAGAAGAGGTTCAGAGAGCAAGATGAACAAAGACCAGACTTTGAGCAGTGGAGCCCAACTTCAAGGAATATCATTCTAACTGCATGGAAGGCTGCCAAAGATAATGTGCAAGACAGAAACAAGTGGTTTTCTGAACTAGAATGGAGGAAGCATGAGACAAGGCAAGAAGCCATAGTGCAATATAGAAGGAAGGCCAAGATGGGAAAGCTACCTCCTACTGCCCAGGAGCCTAGCAAGTACTTTCCCAAGCCTTATCATTATTTTGAGAGGCAAAAGATTAAAGCTGAAGAGCTAAAGAAGAAGGAGTTAAAAGGGAAAAAGCCTGCTGATACTGAAGTTGCTGAAGCCCCTATTCAAGCCAAAGTACAATCAGGAAAAGGGATTGTGATTAAGGAGGCTGATCAGAATTAGAATAGATTTATCTTAAGTTTACAATTGTAATCTTTTGATTTTAAACACTTTGTAAACTTTTGTAAAATGAATATGACAAGTTGATTAGAACAATGTGTTATATGTTTAATCTATTTCATAATTGTTCTGAAATGATATCTGAGTATAAATGTTTTGTTTGATACATGTTTATGTTTGCCCTGTTATATAATCCTGCTTTACATCATGCTATGATTTTATTCTGTATGGTGTATATCATTGACTAAGGGTTATGACTTCTCCAAATAGGGGGAGATTGTTGGGTACATTGGTTTAAATGTACCTGATTTGAAGAAGTCTCACCCTACTCAATGATATACATCAAAATGTATTTGATGTATTTTTGAGTTCCCTTGTGCAGGTTAAGTATTTGCAGGGAAAGCAGAAAAGATTCTAAGTCCATGTGTCGACACCCAGAGGGAAAGTGTCGACACTTAAGAAGACTTGTGTCGACACCCAGGCAAGCAGTGTCGACACTTGGAGTACTTGTGTCGACACCAGGGATGCAGAGTCGACACCAGACAGAAAGTGTCGACACAAGGAGATGTGTCGACACGCAATGAAGAAAAGTCCAGTAAAGCTGTGTCGACACTTAGCAGTTATGTCGACACCCAGAGGAACTGTGTCTACATCAGAAAGTGTCGACACTTGGAGGTTGTGTCGACACTCAGCAAAAGTCAGCAGAGTCTAAGTACATGTGTCGACACCCTGAGCAATGTGTCGACACACAGCAGAAGAGTCAACACTTGAAGAAAGTGTCGACACAAGAAAGAATGCGTCGACACTCAGCTGAAGACTCAACAATTGAAGAAAGTGTCAACACAAGAAATAATGTGTCGAAACTCAGCTGAAGACTCAACACTTAGCAAAGTTCAACAATATTCTAAGTACAAGTGTCGACACAAAGGAGATGTATCGACACTCAGCTAAAGTATCAACACAAGAAGAATGTGTCGACACAAGGAGCTGTGTCGACACTCAGCAAGTATCAACACAGAAAGCATGTGTCGACACCAAGAAAATGTGTCGACACTGAACAAGTTCTACACATGAAGATGTGTCGACACAAGGAAATGTGTCGACACTTACAAGAATTCAGCAATGTACTGAAGAACAAGTACTTGTGTCGACACACATTATCAGTGTCGACACATGATGAAGAAGCTGTGTCGAGAAGTGAATTCTACAACACAAGGAGTTGTGTCGATACCTTGAAGGCTAGTGTCGACACTTAGACAACTTGTGTCGACACTTAGTCTATAAGTGTCGACACTTAAAGACAGACAGTCTCGACACCTTCAGACAGTTACAATTATTTCAAGAACTGACTGGATGACTTGACAGCTGTCATTCCAGCCGGTCTACTGCACCTGTCAGAGTTGTCAGAAATCAGTTATGAACCGGACCAGCCGGTTACCATGAAGAAGGCCTATAAATAGGCTTATACTATCTACAGAGAAAGATGATTGAACATAGATTCAACACAGATTAACACAAATCAGTTCAAGTGATCATTCACAAGAGAAACACATCAAGTAATACAAAGAACATCTAGCTATTCATTGAAGAATCAAGTCTAGATCTAAGTAGTTGGAGAGAGAGAGCTCCATCCAAGAAGACTGCCGTTGGAACCAGGCTGAGAAGAAGGGTTCAGATTTTGTTCTGAATCTTAAGTATCAGAGATCAAGGATCAACTGTAGAGGAGATCAATCTTATTGTGTTCTATATTCAAGAATCTTTGAAGAAAGCCAAGTCAGGTTGATTTCAGCTGAGTTCTTCCAAGAACTCATCAAGAAACTCACAACTCTTCTCTCTTTTCTCTGAGTTGTAGGGTTTACATTTTGTATTCATATTATCTTGTAGGATCCTTAGGGATCTGAGTTTATAAGCCTGTAATTATAAAGGCTGAGTGTAGGGCGTGTGTGCATGAGTGTAGGAGATCTGTATCTCTGAGTGTAGGCCTGTTGTGGCTGAGTGTAGGCCTGCTGTGGCTGAGTGTAGGCTTTGTGTAAAAGCTGAGTGTAAGTCTTTGGAGAAGACTGAGTTGTAGGGCCTTGGGGCCTGAGCTGTAGGAACCTGGTTTGGGGTTCTGAGTGTAAGATCTGAGGATCTGAGATAGTGGAGGAGTTTGGCCGAATCTAGTACACTACTAGATAGGCGAAGGGGGAAGTGGATGTACCCAAACCTTGGGGAACCACTATAAATCTGTGTGTCTACTGTGTCCTTGTGATATTCTGTGATTGTTGTTTGATTGCTGTGTAAAAGTAGATATAACTCTGAGATAAAATCTGAATTCTGCCTAAAAAGTTAAAAAGAATTGAGTCACCTATTCACCCCCCCCCCCCTCCTCTAGGTGATTAGGTACAATATCTTTCAACACATCATGCATATATCCGTTCTCGGTTACGGACTCTACATGTACACAACAGGGACTATTCATGTCTACCTGAAGGAACGCCTCAAACTCACCGCAAACTCGCGAGAGCGGGCTTCCCTATGCAAAAGAAGTAGAGTTTCACATGCTCAAGTAGAGAATCGTTACCCTAGCATTCTTCCTTGACGTCATGGAAATGTAAGCGGATGAAAAGCACCGCACTCTCCTTGCCTTCGTAGATCCGAAGTCGGTTCGCGATTTGGAGCTCTGAAGCTCCGCCGGTGACCGGATCTAGGCTTCTTCTTCCTCCTTTGCTCTCCACTCTCTCTAGACTTAGAAAGAGAACCACTCAAGTGAAATGAGGATTTCAAAGGCCCAATCCCGGGTATATCGCAGTAGGAACAACCCCCAACTGTCGGATCCCAAAATAAGGAAACGAATGGCTACGCCTTGTAGCTGAAAAGTAAAACCTGGGCTGAACACGGCCTGCGACACGCCTGTGTCCAGGGCCGTGTCCCTAATTCGCCATCAAAATCAACGCATCTCGAAAAACACACGGGCATCCAACACGCCCGTATTCGACCTGACATGTCCGTGTCAGCCAGTACACGCCCATGTTCCCGGGCGTGTTCCCCCATTGACACAGGACCAACACCAACCTGAGACTCACACGGGTCTTGGACATGCCAGTATCATATTTGACACGCTCGTGTCAAACCCGAACATGCCTGGGCTCCAGGCCGTGTTCACTATCTCGACACTTCGTCTAGCGCAATTCGTCGACCACCTGACATGGCCTTAGACACGCCCATGTCCTAGGCCGTGTTCCATGTCTCGACACAACGTCGAGCGAAAATCGTCGACTTCCCTGGCAGATCGTCGACACGAGCTCGACATGCCCGGAGACACGCCCGTGTCCCCGGCCGTGTGCCCCTACCAAATTCTAGATTTGGCCCAAAACGCCTCCCGTCGCTCTTTTGAGTTTTGGGGCATTACAACTCTCCCCCTCTTAAAAGAATTTTGTCCTCGAAATTACATAAAGGAAAGAAACATAAAACTTAAATGGTACCTGAGTGAAACAACTCCGGGTACTCCTCAAGCATAGTCTGCTCTCACTCCCAAGAGAGCTCCTCTTAACCGCAATTATCCCAACAGACCTTGACAATTCTGATCTTTTTATTGCATAGCCGCTTGACTTCCGAGTCCTCAATACGTACGGGCTTGACCTTCGTCGTCAACCCACTATCAACTGGCACTTGATCGACCGCGATCACTTGCGTAGGCTCTTGCACCGCCTTCCGTAGCACCGATATATGGAATACATCATGTAGACCACTAGCTCCACTGACAACTTCAACTGGTACGCTGCTTCACCAATCCGCTCCAGAACCTCAAACGGTCCAAGGTACCTCGGGCTTAGTTTCTACAAGCGTCGCACCCGCGAGACACCCTTGAACGGCTTGATCTTCAAGTACACCCAATCATCAACAGCGAACTCCATGTTCCTGTGCTTAGCATTAAAGTACTTAGCCTGGTGGTCCTGAGCTATTAGCAACCTTTCTCGAATGGTTCTCAGCAAAGAATTAGCATCCTCCACCTCTAATCGCTTATACAACTTTGATTCACCAGTTTCCAACCAGGACAATGGCGTGCGACATTTTCTACCATAAAGGGCCTCGAAGGGACCCATTTGAATGCTCGCCTGGTAGCTATTGTTGTAAGCGAATTCTACCAAGTATAGGTGATCCTCCCATTGTTTTCCAAAGTCCAGGACACACATGCGAAGCAGTCTTCCATTGTCCTATTGACCCTCTCAGTCTGCCCATCCGTTTGCGGATGAAAGGCTGTGCTAAAACTCAGCTTTGTTCCCAACATCTGCAGCACCAGCCTCCAATCATTGGACGTGAACCGCCCATCACGGTCACTCATGATGCTGCAGGGCACACCATGAAGCCGTACAATATTATCCACATATAGCTTTGCTAATTTCTCAACCGGATCATCCTTCCTATGCAGAATGAAATGCGACACCTTCGTTAGACGATCTACGACCACCCAAATGATGTCGTTCCCCTTTTGCGATCTTGGCAACCCGTGCACAAAGTCCATAGTAATGTCGTCGAACTTCCACTCCGGAATAGGCAAGGATTTCAAGAATCCTCCCGGCTTTTGGCATTTCGCCTTCACCAAGGCGCAAGTTTGACACTTCGCCATGTAGATTGCCACATCCTTTTTCAGTCCTGGCCAACAGAATAATTTCATAACGTCGCGGTACATCTTCGTGCTCCCCAGGTGAATTGAGTACTTGGTATGATGCACCTCGTACAATAATTCCACCCACAAATTGCCCACGCTTAGGACACACAGACAATCGTCTTTCCAAAGTAATCCGTCCTCCACAATGAATTGGGAATTTGACCCATCCAGAGACTCTATCATGAGTTGCTTCATGTGGACATCCATATCCAATGCCTGCCTAATTCGATCAGCCAGGTCATATTGGACTTCAGTCCAATTCAATACTGCTTCAGCACTTGATTGCTTATCAACACAAAAGATCTCCAACGCCTCCAACTCCCGAACCAACAGCTCGTCATGGACCGGATAGTTCCTCTCGTGCATGTTCTGTAAGAGATTCTACTTGAATTCAATCAGCCCGGCGACTCAACGCGTCCGCCACCGCATTGTCGTTTCCCAGCACGTAACGGATCTTGAATATATAGTCCCCCAAGAACTCCATCCATCTACGCTGCCGCATGTTCAGATCTTTCTAATCAATCAAATATTTTAGGCTCTTGTGATCGGTGTAGATATCAATCTTCACACCGTACAAATAATGTCTCCACAGCTTCAAGGCAAAAATCACGACCGCAAACTCCAAGTCATGGACCGGATAGTTCCTCTCATGCACGTTCAGTTGTGTCGAGCCATACGCTATAACGCTTCCATGCTGTAACAGCACACAACCCAAACCACTGCCTGAAGCATCGCTATAAATCTCATAACATTCGGTCCCACTCAGCGAACTCAACACCGGCGCCGTGGTCAACCTACATTTCAACTCCTCAAATGCTCGCGCGCACTCCGGCGTCCAAACGAACTTCTGCTCCCTCCTCGTCAAAGTAGTGAGAGGTAACGCTATCCGAGAGAAGTTCTCTACGAAGCGCCTATAATAGCCGGCAAGCCCCAGAAAGCTACGGACTTCCGCTATCGTAGAAAGCTGAGGCCACTCTCGTATCGCAATAATCTTCGCCAGATCCACTACAATACCTTCCCCACTCACTATATGACCGAGGAACGTCACTGAGGACAACCAAAACTCGCACTTCGAGAACTTGGCGTACAATTGATTCCTCCTTAGCGTCTCTAAAACCAAATGAAGATGCCTGAAGTGATCTTCCTCACTCTGCGAGTACCCCAAAATATCGTCGATGAAGACGATCACAAAATGGTCCAAGTACTCCCTGAAAGTCATGTTCATCAAATCCATGAACACTGACGGCGCATTCGTCAGCCCAAATGGCATGCCCGTAAACTCATAATGCCCGTATCTTGTACTGAACGCTATCTTAGGGATATCACTCTCCCTTATCCTCAGCTGATAGTAACCAGACTTGAGATCCAACTTAGAGTACATCGTCGACCCGACCAACTGATCAAAAAGATCATTGATCCTTGAGATTGGGTACTTGTTCTTTTCCGTTAGCTTGTTTAACTCTCGATAATCAATACAAAGTCTCTCACATCCTTCTTCTTTACAAAATTGTAACAAAGAGGACCGGTGCGCTCCAAGGAGATGAACTTGGACGCACAAACCCTTGCTCCAAACACACTTGAAATTGCACGTTCAGCTCCGCCATCTCCTTAGGCGCTAACCGATACGAAGAGCGTATGACCGGATTAGCATCACACCAAACTACCTTAAACAACAGAAGAGAAGACACCAACGTCATGCTCGACCCCTTTTCAAGCCCACAAATGTCGTCTCACGACCAGTTCCCAACTTGACTTTCTTGCGATTTCGATCAATGTATGCTTGCTGCTCCGAGAGGCAGTCCATACCAAAGATTACGTCAAGCTCCACTAACGGTAATAACGACGCTTATATGTCAAAGTCTTGACTCCCTATCCGCACCTAAACGCAACAGATTCTACTCGCGTGCAATGAGAATCATTAGACAACAATGCATCCAATTTGACCTTTGCCATCGAAGGAGGTACTCTGACGCACAATACAAATCCTTTGGTCAAAAGGGAATGCGAAGCTCCCTAAGCGAACGGTGCTCTCGTCGAATTAATCGAAAATCAGAACAAAGCTTAGCACAAACAGTTCTAAGCTAACATGCACAAGAGCAACAAGTATTTAAAGTTAAACTACTATAACTTTAAGTCGTACCTGTCATCACGACAGCGTGCTTCTTCTCGGACTTGGGACGTCCGTTCCAGCAGTCTCGGGCAAAGTGCCCCGGCTTTCCATAATTAAAGCATGCGCCCGGGGTTCGACCCATAGTCATCCCAGAAGCACCAGAAAGAGCTGGACCTGAAGTCCTAGCCTTCTTATACCACCTATGGTACGCAGACTTTGAGGAGTTTGGCATTTTGAACTCCGTCTTCTGCATATCCAAGTCTTTGCTTCCTTGGATTTGATTCAGATCTCTGGCACTTTATCCTATACCTGCTCCTGACATAACTTTCTTTATCTTCTAAGCACCATTCCGACAGTCTCGAGCAAAGTGCCCTTCCTTGCCACACTTAAAACAACCATATGGAGCCTGACCAGTAGAAATTCTGGACTTCTTGTTCCTCCTCCTTTGGTATTCAGATTTTGCAGAATCTGGAGAGTCTAGTACCCAGAGCTCCGACGTCTGATTGACTTTTGCCAAATCTTCTTCCAAAGATCTAGCCGATTCCACCAAGGCTCGGAATCCCAATAATTTTGGTTCTAGCAGCAGAACTCGTAATTCGCCGCGCAGGCCATTATAAAACCTATCGACCATCGACTGTACGATCTCCACTTCAGAGCCCGGGTAGCGTCTTATCATCAGAAACGCTTGCAAATATTCATCAACTGAGTGCGTACCCTGCACTAAAAGCATGTTCAACTGCTGACCCAACAGTCCTATAAATGCCATTTGCTCCATCACACCACCCGGCGTTGGAATTACCTCAAAAATAGGGTACTGCACACATCTTTCATTTTGTCCACCAATCGCAGCGAACACTGCTTCCACCACCATTATTATGGTTTCAGCGGAGGGAAGGGTTGCAGGCACGTCACCAGGTGCACTATAATCCTCAGAAACCGGATGTTTTGACGGCCCAGCACCGCTTCTAGTCACCTATAGTTGTACAAAACACCGTTAAGCGACCATACAAAATTGCAAAAAGCAATTATTGGAACACGCAGGTTCCTCAAACACGTGTATTTTCATTCCTAAGTGGACATTTATGTGTTCTTTTGATGTTATAACGATGATGCACATAGATGTGCTCACCACCCCTTAAAAAGAATTCATCCATGAATTCATTTTAAGCCTGACCGAAACCAGTAGTCTGATACCAAATTGTAACACCCCCTATCTGTCGCATAACATATAACAGTAGGTCCGGCCGGGACCCGACGCCATATACCAGAGACAGACCGGGTGGTTACTCAATGGAAACCATCCAACCAATAACAATATATTACACAGAGCATTCTAGTGAAAGCAATTAAAATTGTTACATTAACAAAGAACCCAACACTAGCATGAATGTACACTAATACGCCAAAAGGAATGAAGTACAAATACACAAGTACAGGCCTTATGGCCTTACAATTATTTTCCTCAAATTACATGTCTTCAAACCTCAGCACGCAGGCCGGCCATACATGAATAAAAGAAAACACTCAAAATTAGGCCTTCGATGGCCGGCTCCGCAACTTGGGCTTTAGCACGCTATTTACCGCTCGGCTCCGCAGCACCTGCAAGCACAATCCACCGCAACAGTGGTAAACCAAAGCAACGGTCAACAATGCTGACCAAATTATAACGATCTCGCCCCCAATTCGGGGCAGCGATGCTCCTTCCCTGCAGTTTATTAGCATAACCAAGCAGTATATATACATTAAAACGCAGGCGTTGGCACGCACGGCCACACGCCCCGTTCACTCAGGGCACATTTTTGGTGAACCGGTCAATGTCACGTCAATTTAAACCATAGACACCTCGGTCTCAACACCGCCACTTTGACGGCCAAACATATGAGCATTTTGTCTTCCTGGCATGGGTCACACCAATTTAAGCCATAGACCGCCGAATACCCTCATCTATGCTAACGGCTCACACCGAACGACATAGAATAGGTACGGTTTCGCCTAACCTGTGCTCACATCACAACGATAATTTAAGCCATATACGCGGGTCAAACTTCTCTGAGTCCCATTTTCGTCACACAGTTCACATAACTCGGTTATGTTCAAGTTGGCTCCCAGGCCACCATGTTGGCAGAATCACGTATCTTCCCAGTTTTCTGGGTGCACCTTGGAGTTAATCCCCAAGGCTCCCTGCTGCAATCTACCACGTAGAAAACCCGAAAAACAACCAATCTCACAGAGCCTTCTCTGACCATTTATGTAATGTAACATCACCGATCCAGGCCAACTTATCCGGATAGGCTTCACACATCATGCCTAAATCCGTTCTCGGTTACGGACTCTATATGTACACAATGGGGACTATTCATGTCTACCCGAAGGAACGCCTCAAACTCACCGCAAACTCGCGAGAGTGGGCTTCCCTATGCAAAATAAGTAGAGCTTCACATGCTGAAGTAGAGAATCGTTACCCTAGCGTTCTTCCTTGGTGCCATGGAAATGTAAGCGAATGAAAAGCACCGCACTCTCCTTGCCTCCATAAATCCGAAGTCGGTTCGCGATTTCGAGCTCCGAAGCTCCGCCGGTGACCGGATCTAGGCTTCGTCTTCCTCCTTTGCTCTCCCCTCTCTCTAGATTTAGAAAGAGAACCACTCAAGTGAAATTAGGGTTTCAAAGGCCCAATCTCGGGTATATCCCAGTAAGAACAACCCCCAACCGTCGGATCCCAAAATAAGGAAACGAATGGCTACGATTCGTAGCTAAAAAGTAAACCCTGGGTTGAACACGGCCTGCGACACACCCGTGCCCAGGGCCGTGTCCCTCATTCGCCATCAAAATCGACGTGTCTCAAAAAACACACGGGCATCCAACACTCCCATGTTCGACCTGACACGCTCGTATCAGCCAGTACACGCCCGTGTTCCCGGGCGTGTTCCCCCATCGACACGGGACCAACACTAACCCGAGACTCACACAGGTCTTGGACACGCCCGTGTCCTATTTGACACGCCCGTGTCAAACTCGAACACGCTTGGGCTCCAGGCCGTGTTCACTGCTCGACACTTCGTCGAGCGTAGTTTGTCGACCACCCGACACGACCTTGGACATGCCCGTGTCCTAGGCCGTGTTCCCTATCTCGACACAACGTCGAGCGAAAATCGTCTACTTCCCTGGCAGATCGTCGACACGAGCTCGACATGCCCTGAGACACGCCCGTGTCTCAGGCCGTGTTCGCTGCTCGACGATCGTCGACTCCAAAAATTTATCGATCTCATGGCCAAATCATCGATTCGAGCCTGACATGCCCTGGGACACGCCCGTGTCCCAGGCCGTGTGCCCCCTGCCAAATCCCAGCTTTGGCCCAAAACGCCTCCCGTCGCTCTTTTGAGTTTCGGGGCGTTACACAGTGAATGCCAGGCTTAATGGAAAACTGGGCTTGGGAGCTTCATCTAGTCAGCCTTCAATATTATAGAAAAATACTTTATCAACTCCTATAAAATTTATTTCTTCCAAAGGAAAAGAGAAAGTAAATAATATAGATACAGATACTAAAGTATCACAAAAGAATCAACCTAAGAAAATTATAAATTCAGAAAAGAAAAAGAAAAATATTAATAAAAATTATGTTCAACATATTTCGTCGAACCAAGCTTGACGAAATGAATATGGTTCGTCGAACTCAGATCGATGAACTATGAACGTAGATTTTAGGTATAACTATTCGTCTAACTGAGCTCGACGAACTCAGTATGGTTCGTCGAATAGTGATCGACGAACGTGGGGCGCAGAGAATGAATACTTTCATTCTGTGAACGGAGTTTGACGAACCCATCCCTATTCGTCGAACGCAGATCGACGAACCTTTTATAATTCGTCGAACACAGTTTCTTATAATAGAAACTTGAATTCTTTTCAAAATTTTAATAAAACTAAAACCTTTATTAATCTTTTTTACTTAGTCGATTATTCCTCCTAGGCGATATCATCCACTAGGTTATAAGGACCAACCTGAATTTCATATATTTGTAGTTATAAATTTGAAAGAAATCAAAGACCCAAGGTTACCTGGGTCAAGAACAACTAATCTTGTTTTCTATAGGTAAAGTACTATCCTACCACAGAGGAACAATAGTATCTGGATAGCAGATGTTCAAAACACATGACATGAAGTAAAGACAACCTGACTGATTTCAAAGCAAGGCTTGGACCAAAAGTGATATTTGGAGACTCCAAATGTGGACAGAAAGAAGGATATGGAAATGTCAAAGTTGGAGTAGTTATCTTTAGGAAGGTAGAATATGTAAGTGGTCTCAAGCATAACCTAATATCCATAAGCCAATTATGTGATGAAGGTTATCAATTACCATTCAATCAGTCTTCTTGTATTATTACTTCTGATAAAAACAAAACTGTTTTAACTGGAATTAGACAAGGAAACATATATGTAATTAATTTAAAATTTGCTAATTCAGAAATTTGCTTATTCAACCAAATTATTTCAACTAATGATTTATGGCATAAGAGACTAGATCATGTAAACCATAGGAACATTGCTAAATTATCTAGGGACAACCTTGTTAGAGGACTGCCTTCTGGTTCTTACAAGAAGAAAGGACTCTGCAGGGCTTGTCAATTAAGCAAGCAAACTAAAAATAGTTTCAAATCCATTAACAAAAGTGATTTACCCAGAATTTTGTACTTTCTACATATGGACCTTTTTGGCCCTATAGCTGTACAAAGTTTGGGAGGAAAGTCATACACTCTAGTTATTGTTGATGACTTCTCTAGATCCACTTGGGTGTTCCTTCTGAGAAACAAGTCAAATAACTTTAAAGTTCTTACAGATTTTCTTAAGAGCATACAGATTGAGTATTCTACTCAGCTTGTATTGATCAGAAGTGATCATGGCACCAAGTTTGAATCTCTTCTCATGCAAGAATTTTGTGAGAAGGAAGGTATCAGGCATTATTTTCTGCTCCTAGAACTCCTCAATAAAATGGGGTAGCTGAAAGCAAAAATAGAACCCTTATTGAATATGCTGGGACATTGCTTTCAGATGCTTATTTGCCCCTATCCTTTTGGGCAGAGGCTGTAAGCACAACAAATTATGTTCTGAACAAAAGTTTAACACATAAACTTAAGGGTAAGACTCCCTATGAATTACTTAAGGGGAAGCAACCTAAAGTAAATTACTTTAAAATATTTAAATGTAAGTGTTATATTCATAATAATAACAAGAAACACTTAAGAAAGTTTGAAGCCAAGGCTGCAGAGTGAATGTTTCTTAGATATTCCCAAGTCAGCAAGGTTTATACGGTATCTAATAAATCAACATCAAAAATGGAAGAATCTGTACATATATCCTTTGATGAAGCTAATAAGTTTTACAAGGAGAAGGATTCTTCTACCATAGACTCATTGCAGGTACCCTATTGTGTGAGAAGTTGGATGATTTAAACTTTACCCAAGAGGTTATATTGCATCCTTCTCCACAGATTGATGAAGATATTGAAGAAGAAATTACTGAAGCAGTTGAACCCACAATAACAAATATAATTCTACAAGAGGAATTAATTCCATAAGCTTTTGATGAACCAACTCCTCCTACTGATCTTATCACACTTAAAGATCATCCCATATCTCAAGTGATTGGAGACATATTAGCTGGTGTGCAAACAAGACATCAACTCAACCAAGATCTGATGCATGCTTGCTTCATTTCTCAAATTGAGCCTCAATCCATAAAAGATGCAGAACAAAATCTCCACTGTATTATTGCAATGCAAAAGGAACTCAATCAATTTGAGAGGTGTAGAGTTTGGGATTTAGTTTCAAGACCCAAATACTATCCAGTCATTGGAACTAAATGGGTCTTCAGGAACAAGCTGGATGCACAAGGATTAATTATGAGGAACAAAGCAAGGCTGGTAGCCCAAGGTTATTCACAGGAAGAAGGCATTGACTATGATCAAACCTTTACTCCTGTTGCAAGACTTGAAGCCATCATAATTTTTCTTGCATATGCAGCATTCAAGAAGTTCAAGGTCTATCAGATGGATGTCAAAAGTGCATTCCTCAATGGAGAACTAAAAGAGGAAGTTTATGTTGAACAACCTCTAGGTTTTATCTCTTTAACTCATCCATCTTATGTTCTTAAGTTTCATAAAGCTCTTTATGGTCTAAAGCATGCTCCAAGAGCTTGGTATGAGACCTTAGCTAACTTTCTTTTAGAACATAAGTACATTAGAGGTATTGTAGATAGAACTTTATTTATTAGACATCATAAGTCAAAAATATTGCCAGTCCAAATATATGTATATGATATAATATTTGGCTCTACTGATTCCAAACTTTGCAAAAGGTTTTCTGACCTGATGTATTCAAAGTTTGAAATGAGTAGCATGAGTGAACTATCCTACTTCCTTGGTCTTCAAGTGAAATAAACCCCTGATGGTATCTTTATATCCCAGTCAAAATGTGCTAAAGAGCTACTTACAAGATTTGGGATGACAGATGCCTTAACTAAGAAAACACCCATGTCATCCAATACTGTAGTTGATTCTGATGAACAGGGCAAGTCAGTTGATCAAAAAACATATAGGGATATTATTGGGTCCTTATTGTATCTTACAGCTAGTAGGCCCGATATTATGTTTGCTACTTGCATTTGTGCTAGATTTCAAGTCAATCCTAAAGAATCACATCTTATTTTATTTAAAAGGATTTTAAGATATATAATGGGTTGTCCTAATCTAGGACTTTGGTATCCTACTGAGTCAGAATTTGAATTATTTGGATTCTCAGATGCTGACTTTACTGGATGTAGAGTTGACAGGAAAAGCACATCAGGAACTTGTCAGTTCCTTGGTGATAGGCCTGTATCCTGGATTTGCAAAAAGTAAACTTTTATGTCAACATCAACTGCTGAAGCTGAATACATAGCAGCAGGTAGTTGTTGTTCATAAATTTTGTGGATACAAAATCAGCTCCTAGATTATGGTTTTAGCTTAAATAATTCAACTATCTATTGTGATAATTCCAGCCAATTTCTATTGCACAAAATCTAGTGCATCATAGTAGGACAAGGCATATAAAGATTAGACATCATTTCATTAGAGATTGTGTGGATAAAAAAAATTAAACTTGTCTTTATCTCTACTGATTTATAAAGAACACACATTTTCACCAAACCATTAGATGAAACGAAACATCTGTTTTTCATAAATCAGCTAGGTATGATTAATGGAGAAGCTTTAATTTGATTTATGTCTGTGATCGATGAATTGTTCATGTTTCGTCGATTGGAGATCGACGAACTACGAAATCTTCGTGGAGTGTTTGTCAAACGGAGATCGACGAAAATTTCATTGTGAAACTATTCGTCAAACGGAGATTGACGAATTTGCTTCAGAAAAATTTTTCGTCGAACAGAGAATGGCGAATTATTTTTCCCCTCCTCAAACTTAGATCAACGCTTTTATTTCTTTATGAAATTTTTCGTCAAACTGAGTTCGAAGTTTTTATTTATCGTCGGACAGAGTTCGTCTTTTCAACTTCTGAAAACTTATAATAGGGTTTTCATCAAACTCCATCCAACGCTTTCCAGTTCTTTTGCACTTGATCTCTTGTTTTTGCAGGCAATGGCAATTTTGGCGGCGACCCTTTCTGGAATGAAATTTGATGCAGGGCTTGACATTAACATCGATTCATTCAGCCATTTTGATCAAATCTTCAAGAACATCCTTCAGTTATTTGAGGCTCCACAGTTGAGAAAGTTCATGACTTTAAGGATCAAACTTCCAGTGTAAGAAATCAAGGAATGGGTATTCACAGCAACCTTTCCAGATCAAACCTCCATTTCTAGATCTATTTCTGGACACCAGGTTTCTCTTACCCCTGCTATTCTAACTGAAATTTTTGGATTTATCAATGGGGAAGATGATATTGAACTATCTAGCACTGAGTTTGATGATATGCTAGTTATAATGGGTCACTTCCAGGGAAACCCTAACAAATTGTTGAAGAAGAACTTGTCAGTTGAGTACAGATTCTTGGCAGATGTTGTTGGCAAGGTAATCTTGGGCAAGCACTCCGCCCATGACTACATAACCAGACACCAATTCCTTCTGATGAGTGCCCTGGTTAGTCAAAAATCAGTGAATTGGGGTGAAATTGTGTTTGATTTGATTAAGAAGAAGATTAGTAAGAAGGATATTAGTTTTGGTAGAGTTCTGGGAATTCTCTTACAGGCAAAGGTTCCAGAACTTTTAGTCTCCCAGACCATTTTCATCAATGCCTCTAAGAGGCTTACCTCTACCCTCTTTGACAGATGGGAGAGGGTTATCTCAAAGCCCTCCAGGGCTTCCTCTTCCAGGATAGCTTCAGAGGACATAAGGGCTGTAATAACCACTTCACCAACCCCAACAGAAGCTCCTGCTCCTCACATTCCCTCTCCACCTCCTCCATCTCCACATCATTCTATATTTCCTTCATCAACTCCACTTGTTGATGTTTCTCCACTTCAACAACCATCCACTATCATTACAGACACACCATCTACTTCTATCCCTCTCATCTCACCATCCAGACCACCATCTCCTCCACACTCACCAATCCACATTTCTGAGGATACACCATCTCCACCTGCTCAATCACCTCTACCATCACATACTAATGACAGACCATCCACGTTTCTTCATATAGTTCAACTACCTTCATCTCCAACTTTTGATCTACTATCCTCTCCATCTCCACAACCATCTCCACAATATTCCCCTATTCAGGAAGTCACTATTCCTGATGTCACTCCAACTGACATTCCAACACCCTCCATTCTGCAGGCATTTACCATCTGTCCAACCTGCTCCATGCCATCCTCTTCTACTGTCAACCAACCTTCCACATCTACTAATCCAAATGATTACATGTATGTCGATTTTTCTTCTATATCAGTAAACATTCTTGACTTCATTATGCCCACACTCAAGCAACTCATAGCTGAAGCAATTGCTCCTCTTGTAGCTACCATATCTGAACTTTCTTCTAAGCTAGCTTCCTTCTCCACCATCCCTTCTTCTAGGGGCCTGGGTTCAGGACTCTCTGAATCCAGGTAGGGGGAGATGTGCAATGAAGAAGCTTCAGTAGTTCATGAAGAAGCTCCAGTAGCAACTCCAGTAGCAGGAATTCCAGAAGTTGTAGAAGCAGATACAAAAATGCTTTCGGTTTGTACAAAAGAAGAAACAACAGATTTTTCAATTCTAGAAATCATCACTGTTGGTGATTTTGTCATTAATTCCATAGTTGACTTATCTTCATTACTATCTATTTTTGAAGTTCTGCCCAGTTTTGCTCCAGTGTTTGATACTTATTCTAAAGCCATAGTCTGCTACACAACCCCAATAAGTCCTATAGTTTTGGAACAACTAAGGACTAGTTTTACAACTATTGAGAATATTACATAACAAATAAGTTATACAAATCCAAAGGCTTTCTCACCTCCAACTTTTGGATGGACTGAATCCCCCATGCCCAATCTTAATGACTTTATGTTTGAAGACATAGATACAGAAATTATAGAGCCAGAAGTTCAAGCATAGCCTCAGGCTGAAGAAGAAAATATAGCTATACAGCCACATGTTGAGATAATAGATACAAATATACAGCCACAGACTCATCCAGTATTCTCTGCTGAAATGCTTAAATAAATCAATGCTCTCTATGAAAACCCTACTAAAGAATCCGATGATGATGATGATGATTCAGAATATTTTGGTTCTAAAAAGAGAAAACTTAAGAATAAGGTTCCATCCAGGGCTGCTCCTAAACCCTCTCCTATTACAGACACCCCTTACTATATTCTGCACAACATTACTCTCACTCCAGACACTCATCACTGGATGAGGTATTCAAAGATTGAGATGAAATCTAGGAAGAAGAGTAGGAGATACTCTCCACCTCCATAATTTAGGAGAGGTCCTCCTCCTGCAGCAGGAACAGTAGGAAATGTTTCTCAAGTTCAAAGGTCTACAACTTCTCATCACTCTAGACCATCTCAAAGCAGTAGCAGACAGTATCATAATTCCCAGGTCAACAAATAATAACAAAGAAAGCAAAGCAGCCAGCAGACATCTGAAGAAAATCAATAAGAAAAATAAAGTACAGAAAGGCCACTATCTCCAGTCTATGATCCAAAAATGGATCCGAATTTTAGAATGGCCAGATTCAAGGAGATTATAACACTTTCACAGATAAGGAAAGCCAGGAAAGAAGAAAAAGATACATCTAAATTTTCAACCATGTCTTATTACCGGAAGAAAGAGATAGAAAGATATGAAAAGAAAAATCATTTTAAAGTTGATACTTATATGAGTCTTCATCTAGAGGCTGTAGTGCTTAGAGCTGCATCAGTCAAGATTCTTAGTGCTGAAGACATGAAGATGACTCAAAGAGAAGCAGAGGACCCCAAAAGAATAATGGTCTTCTCAAAACCTGCTCCTTCTTCAGATGCTCCAAAGAAACACTCATAATTTTCTGCTTATGCATTTTTGAATTTTATTATTGCTATATGTATATTCACAAGGCACAATTATTTATATCCATTGATGTTCTATAGTTTTGTCAGATATTTTTTGCTTTGTGATTTTCTTTATTTTTAATTTTATAGTGAACTCACCCAAATAGGGGGAGATTGTTGGAACCCTACTTGTGATTTGGGCTAGGTTCACTATTAGGATTGATGACCCAACATGTATAGTCTAGGGTCATAAGTTAGTTCCAGGGTTAAGGTCAGTGACATTAGGTCAGATTGTTGAAAACCTACCTTCAGAAGACTTTAGAGACAAGGCAGTTTAAAGATTGCAGAAAAGGTGTTTGACGATAGCTGAACTCAGCTCGATGATCATTGCTCTCAGATTGACGAACTCAGAGTTCCTTCTCTGAGTTGAGCTCGACGAAAGTCTAGCTAAGGTTGACAAACTCTGATCTTTCCTCAGAATCTCAGCTCGACGAAGTGCCTTCTCAGTTCGATGAACTTGGAGCTCAGATTGGCAAGTATATTTTCTGTTCGACGATCTTAGAGCTCAGGTCGACGAAGGAGAATTATCAGTTCGACGATCTTGGAGCTCAAGTCGACGAAATCTTTGTTGAGTTCGACTAACTCCTTCCAGGTTCTGTTCGACTAATCTTCTCTGCAGTTTCTCAGTTCGAATAAAGCAGTTTGATTTCAAATATTAAGACAGTAATACTCTGTTAATTAATGCTCAATATTTTTAAGAATATAGTCGTTTCCTGGCAGCATTAATTTTGAATCACAGAGTTATTACTATACCATTTTTTCTAGGATAGTTAGGGAAATACATTCAAGACAAAATTAGTTGTTCCAACTCCTAGAAATTATGCAGAAGATTTCAAGGAATTTGAAATTTAAATGTGTTTGAATCAGCAATTAATATATAAAGAAAATTTTCAGAAGATTGCCAGCAATTAAGAAGAACAAGGAGAAGAAGAAAGAGAAAATCTGTAATCAGAAAACAAGAGATAGAGACAAAGAAACATCTTGTTCATCATATTCTTCTTCAAGCTTTTCTTCCAGCAACACATATTCAGTCTGAGACCAAAAAGTTCAGTCTCTCAGAATCATTTTACTAGAAGAAGAAGTTGTCTTTGAAGGCCTACACCCTGAAGCAAAGCTTCCACTCCTGATCAGATTTATACAACTCAGGGGGAGCTTTGACAACATCAACAAAATCCACTAGTCTTCTCAGAGATTTGAGACAGAGAAGACAATATATTTTTTTTTCTTTCACTATGTACAGGGTTATAACTCCCTTCAAAAGTTAAACATTTTGGTTCTCAAGTCACCTGATCAAAAGACTTGGTTTAGTTTTGGGCACCTGATCAAAAGCTCAAAGGGTTGCTAGATCTCCCTTAGAAAATAAATCTTGTGGTGACAGGGCACCAGATCAAAATCTTATGGTGGCAGGGTACCTGAGTAAAAACCTGCAGTGGATTCCTACTAGGGTGGTAGAAGAGTGGATGTACCCAAGTTTATTGGGGAACCACTATAAACTCTGTGTGTCGTCTGGTTGTGCTTTACCTGTTTATTTTTTGTGCTGTGATATTTCTTTATAGATATATATCACCTATTTTAATCTGCTATAAAAACAAAGTAAAATTTTAAAATACTCTATTCACCCCCCGCCCCCTAGAGTTAGTTAAATCAATCCCTCACTTTCATGAACACTAGTGAGCGTGCCTTCTGAGGTGCCCCTTGTTTCTTATTTATAGTTTTCTAAAGACGGCCTGCAAATAGCCAACCTCCGCTGTTTTGAACAGCTATATGCAGCCCAACTGGGTGTAAGACCCCCCTTTTTTTTTCTTTTTCGACACCGGGGCCTTAGGCCCAGAACCGCCGTTTTGCGGTGACTCCTTCACGCCCTGAAGGGTCATCACCACAAAGCGCCGATCCTGCCGGCCAATTTGATCACAGAAAAGTAGCATAATGAAGTCATGAGAACTGACTGTCCACAGAAAATCACATATCATAGTAATAAGTCTCCACGAAGGGAGTGTCCACAGTATAAAACATCAGAGTAGCTAAAATACGGGCTTACGCCCGGTACATCATATCCTCACTACAAAATCACTCATGCGGAAGCAAAAGTAGAAAAACTACTCAAGGTCGAGACTCACGGTCCCGGATGTATGAACTCCGGAGCTAGACTGCCCCACCTCCAAGCGCACCGGTCTCTGGGGCTGCTCCTCCATGCTGGTCTCCACGATCCCCTAAATGATGCAGTTCGAAAACCGTTTGTCTAAAATACTAAGTCCTATCATCCCCCGCCCCTTACCCCACGACTCCTAGGCACCGAGCGGAGAGGAAGAAAGGGGAGGACTTGAAGGTGGAGAATAACAAAAACAGATGGTAGCGGACCTATACTAGCAATTCTATAACAGGTATAGACAATAAGCTGAAATATGAAAAGTAACCTTCACTTATGTGAGAACACATAAGACAAGGGGTCTTCTACAAGGCTCCCATCGTATAAAAAGTCCCATACCAATTTATACGTTGGGGTGTCGGTTATCAAACAACAGTAAATGTATTTATATATCAAAAATGACCTTAATTTATAAACTTGCCCACACAAGCTTATAGACCAAGGGGTCGTTTTGCAGGTCCTAATGTATAAGCGTCCCATTCCACTTATACATTAGGTGTCAGGGGTTAAATGAATCATTTATGCTATGACATGCAAGTGGGTATGATGGAACATGCAAGTGCAATACACACACCCGACTCTGTGCATACAGACCTTTAGTTCCCTCTTTCTGGAGCCGTAACCTCCCAGGATACCTCCGTAGTGGCAGACGGAAGCGGTGGGTTGGGACTCGCCCACCTCTAAACCAGTAAAGCACTACCGGTCAGACCTATCGTACGCCTCAACGCTTGGTGCACGAAGCGGACTCCTGCGTACACTTGCCGGCTGGCGCACCGGACTTCTGTTGGCGAAGTGCTAACCACACTTGCCGAGTCAACGTATTGGCATCGGTGCATCGACCCTCCAATACCGAAGACCCACCACCTTAATTTTCCCTTCCTTTTATGCACATGTAAATTAGCGTAATCAAAAACCGAGCTGAAGCTCCCTGGACCAACACGTCTGTCTCAAACAATCGAGCCGAAGCTCCCCGGACCCAAAGTCCGTCTTTTAACCATCCGAGCCGAAGCTCCCAGCTAACTTCCGGTGCTATCGGTGTTTGTGAAAGGTGCAACCCTAATTACTAAGTTACTCTTTTCAGCTTATTAAAACAGTTTACGTTAACCCAGGACTGCCCCCGGTATTCCCTGTGAAGGGCTCTCAAGGGGCACTAGGAACTGTGTTGGGATTACGCCCAGCGTTCCCTTTCACAAGGTACTTATTTTGTTATTGGTTGATTCCCTTACCCATTACTTCCTCATGTTACGATAGGCTAATCCTAAGGTGATTTGACTCCACTCACCTCGTGGGGGACGATCTTTCGTCGGACCCGAGCGCCTCTAAACCCTAGCCAAAACAACTCCCTACTCACTTTATCTTCTAAGATGCACCTATTTCTATTTATCCTTCCAGCAAACCAACAAGACCCATCACACGTGCTCTAATTCATATCCCAAATGATTTCCTGCAGTTTTGCTAAATGCAGACCACTTAAGCTATATGACCCGTAAAAAGGGAAGTATGACATATGATCATCAAATGCTCATACAATAATTATTAGAGGTCTATATAGGCATATGTAGACTGAATCCACAATTTCCTAATTTTCATAATTTAAAGGCTAATTTATTTTAAAAGCCAAAAGATTCAAGGTTGAACACGAAGTACAAGATTTAAGCAAGATAAAGCTCCACTAAAATTATGATAAATTCAAGATGGGTAATCATCTAAAAATCCAGAATCTCCAAATTTTCCAGCAAGATTTTAGCCCTTAAAGTTTATTTCCAATTTATTCCAAAATAAATCATTAAAAGGGAATGTATAATAAATATACTTCCAAAAATTCAGAGAAAATTCCAGGATGATTGTAAGAGCTCATAAAACCTCTAAGTAAACTTTCATAATTTGTTTGAAAGAATTATTCTCTAAATTAATTATTTATCCTATTCTCAAAAATTATGGCCTTGTAAAGAAAGTTCTGAAAACAGACCTCTGAAAATTATAAATAAATTTGTACAAGTACTTTTTGGCCTAAAAACATCAAAACCTAGGCCTCATGATTTTGCAACAGATATATCATCAATAATGAATTTTCTTTACCAAAGCCCCTTTCTGAAATTAATGAAGGAAGTACCAAATAAAATTAATTAAGAATTGTGATAAAATTCAGAGATGTTCAACTAGCCTTAAAATAACCTCTGACCAAGTTTCATCATATTTTAAAGCACATAACATCCATAATAAAATCAAACATCATTTTGGGCCTTTTGGTAATTAACAAATGAAGTACCAAGAATAAAATCCATAAAATTCTACAAATATTACCAGAGGTTCTAGGTGGACTAAAACCTATTCTACCCTAGTTTCATAATATTTGGTGAAAGGTTTAGTGGCTGAATCTTCAAATTTGTGCTCCTACCCTAAAACTAGGGTTAGGGTTTTGAGGTGTCTACCTTGCTCCAATTCTTCTAGAGTTCCTACCAGAGATCTTAGGTTAAATTACACTCAATTCTACTGGGTTTACAAGGCCATACAAAGGCATTTTCCCCCATGTCCTTCACAACCCTCAAAAATCCTTCCTTATGGTTTGAGGTTGAACCCTAGGGCAAATCAAGCCTAAATCATCCCATTTTACTTAAGAGGGTGACATTAGCCATGCCAAGTCAGTGTCCAAAACCTCAGCCTTTGTTGAGGGGAGGGGACCACCCTAAGTCCATAGTGCACTTGTAATCAAAAGTACCCTCTTAAGGCCAAACTAGGGTTTGGTGATTCCCTAACCAAAACATATCCAAATTGCTCAAATTTTGTACAGAACTAGGTCTTGATTCCAGGGACCACTCTCCAAAATTTGGGAGGGTTTGGAGGTCATTTGACCACTTAATTAATTTACCCTAGCATTATTAAATAAAAGTAAAAACTTTAGGCAAAGTGTCTCCAAAAAATCCCAATTTTGGACAGACCCTAGGTATAGTTAAGAATGATCCTCTGTCCAAAGTTTAGCCAATTTGGACAAGGGATGAAGGGTAAGCATCCATTTGAATCTCAGGACAGCCCTAGGTACAGGTCCCACCAAACTGGGTGCCCTGGTCCCATCAGAGGGCCAAAGTGGTCGAAATCAATTTTGAATTACAGTAGACTCATAGGGCTACAACTTTCATATTGAACGTTTGCCCACCGGGTGGCCCTAAGTATTTGTACAAATTAATGCAAAACAGCCCAGAAAATAGGACAGAAAATTCAGAAATCAAAACTAAATAAAAGAAATGATGTTGCACGAATCTTAAAGCAAATCCGACGCATCCTGGTCATCTTCCTCCTCCAGTCAAGGGCTGTGATCAGCCCGACCTGGAGCTTCTTCTAAGCCATTTCCCAGGCCACCCGGCCACCTCCCTGGCCGGCCACCACCGCCACCACCTTCGTTGAGGTGGGGGCTATCGCCGGGCGGCGGCACGGCCGCCGGAGGAGTGGTTTCCGGCGAACCCGACCACCATTTTTTTTGGAAAAACCATGGAAATGAAAACTTGGATTGGCTCAATTGAGTCCGATTCTTGTCCTAAACGATTCCTAAGATCTACCCACGGAAGAAGGAGTAGAGGAGGACCTTTAACCGAGCTTGTCGTCGAGTGTGGTGGTGGTGCGCCATGGCCGGTGGTGGAGCTTTCCGATGCTTGCAACTTCACTACGAAACCGCCCGGTTTCTTTAGGTGAAGGGTGGAAATGATTTCTCTTGGCCCAGGGAAGCTTTTAAAAGCATCAAATGGGGGGGGGGAGGGAGGGTCATGGCTTCAAATCCATTAATGGTCATGAATTGAAATTTCGGTTTTGGAGAAAATCCATGGAAATTCACCTCCACTTTGTCCCAATTCATTTGGAAACTCCTCAAAACTGATAGGGGAGATGAATACTAATTAATTGGTGAAGAATGGAGGGGTGATTCACCTTCCCCACCATGAATGGCCTTCTCTTTCTTCTTTCTCTCTCTTCCCTATTGGAGGAATTAAATTCAGCCACCTTGGGTGGCTGGCCATGGCTATTAAACTCCACAAAACTGATGAGGGGGGAATGTATTCAGCCTTTGGAATCAATTGGAGAGGCTCTTGATCTCCCTTGGCCATGAATGGCCTCTTTTCTCACTCTCTCTCCTCCATTAAAGAGAAAAATGGAGCTTTCTCTCTCCTACTCACCATGGCCGAATTTTGATCTCTCCTCCAGCCTATTGGCAGCCCACTAACTCATATTAATAATAAAATGAGGTTAGCCCAAGTGGGGGAAATGGGTTTGAGCTTGGGTTAGCCCATTTAGGCTAATTTGACCTAACACTATAATAGAGTTGACCTTGGTCAACATGACCATTTGAGTTGACCCCAATGGGTCCTTGATGACCCATTGGACTCCCTTAAGGTCTAGGAAGACTTGAATAGGGTTGGTTGGGCATCTTGGGGGTCACATGTCCCTTGGTAAGGGCACTTTGACCATTTTAGAGCTAGAGTTGACTTGGGTCAACATGACAATTTGGGTTGAACCAATGGGTCCTTGGTGACCCATTGGCTTCCCCTAAGGTATAGGAAGGGTTATGTAGGGTTACCTTGCACTTTGGAGGTCACATACCCTTAGTAAGGGTACTTTGACTAGATTAGGGGCTTGAGTTGACTTGGGTCAACCTGGCCTCTAGGGCTGACCCCAAAGTGTCCCTAGTGACCCGTTGACTTCACTTTAGAGTTAGGGGGCATAGGTGGGGTCCTCTAGGCTGGGAGTAGGTCAATTGACCCTAAGTAGGCTAGTTTGACCCATTTAGGGCTAGGGTTGACCTTGGTCAACTGAGCCTCTTTGGTTGACCCCGATGGGTCCTTATGGCTCTAAAGGGCCTCCCAAGGTATTAGGGGGTGTTGTGGTAGGGTCTTGGGGTCAAGGTGTAGCCCATGGTCATCCTAAGCCATTGTTCAGAGTTCTACTATTTGTAGACCATGATGAGTTTCCACATTTTGTCTCCTATCTCTTGGTCCATTTCTGGCTTCCTAGGGTTTGTCATGACCTAGCCATGGACAAAACCACTCCTAGGGGTCTAGTTGGAAATGGGATGTTACACTGGGTCTGCCAACAACATAACTC
Source organism: Platanthera guangdongensis (assembly GCA_039583875.1). Taxonomy (NCBI): domain Eukaryota; kingdom Viridiplantae; phylum Streptophyta; class Magnoliopsida; order Asparagales; family Orchidaceae; genus Platanthera; species Platanthera guangdongensis. The sequence continues at coordinate 113,490,637 of CM077159.1, read as the reverse complement.
CCCTGTTCTAACAGACTATAGGTAGACCAGCTGGGGTAAAATGGTAGTAAACACCTCATAGGAGACTGGGTGAGTGACCCTCTGAAGACTTTACTCTCCTGAGGGTGACACATGGAGCAGCATCACTCAACGCCATTGTCAGGAGTGCATCGAGAGAGTCGAGTGGAGCAATGTCACTCAACGTCATTGTCAGGAGGGCGCCGAGAGCGTCGAGTGGAGCAACATCACTCAACGCCACTGTCAGGAGGGCGCCGAGAGTGTCTAGTGGAGCGACCTTACTCAGCGCCAAAGCCAGGAGGGCGCCAGTGGGGGTAAAGTTTAAATGAAGTCTCATATAATAGCTGAGCGGGTAGCCCCCTGATGCCTTCACTCGCCCGGGGCGGTGAGTGCTCAATGGAGCTAGCACTCACCGCTTGTGCCCGTCCCTGGGCTAGTGCGGGCCAGGCCGATCTGGGACTATTACTACAGAAGGAATTCCAAAAGAATTGAGTTCGCTGAGCTTAGTTTGGTGAATCCAAGATTCTAACTCCCGAGGTTAGCTCGAAGAATGACGAGCTCTGTTCGACGAACGCGAAGCCCCATTCGATGAACGCCGAGCTCCGTTCGACGAACGCTGAGCCCCATTCGTCAAATGCTGAGCTCTGTTTGACGAACACCGAGCTCTATTCGACGAACGCTGCACCCCATTAGAAGAATGCCGAGATCCGTTCGACAAACATCGATCTCAACTCAAGCTCAATCTGGAGAAAACCCGACTCGGTTCGACGAACCCCGAGCGGACGCGGGCTGGTTGGGTCAGCTCATGCAGCTCGCCCACCTAGGTTTAGCGGGAGCAAGTTGGCCATTCTGAATTCTCCTGCATGTTGTTCTGGCGTGGACAGGTCACCTTGGTCCGCTCGCCCTGTCTGGTGGACCAACTCGGCGAACACGGGGTTGTACACAATCCCCGCTCTTTTTGATCTTGACCAAGGTCGAAAAGAGTCATCCAACCCACGTGTTCGGTGAGTACTTTGCTGAGTTGGAGAGAATCTTTTGGTGGGCCCCACTTGTACGGTATAAATATGCCACCAGGCCTTTAGAAAAATCCCGCCTTCTTTCATCCTTCTCTGTGAGTTGTAGCTGAACAATGCCTGTGTCCGAGGAGATGTGAGCTCGCATAGCGGCCGCGAGGGAAAAGACAAGGGAGGAGGCTCTCGAGGCCGCCCCATGGCTGGCACGCGGATCTCCCGACCCCTCTTAAGGTCGGTGAAAGGAAAAATTATCAGGCGATCTCCTGCAAACGACCTCCCAGGATCCAGCTCGGCGGCCGGTGTCGAGGTTTCCAATGAGGTATGCGCTCATCCCTCTTGATTCGCCACTTTGCCTCTGACTTCTCTTTCCGCGGACGTCGCCTCACGAAGATGTAGGCGACGGAGGGGAGCAGGGTCATTCCCTCCCGCTTTCAACCGAGCGGGTCGCCAGCCCTTCGGGCTAGGGGTGCCCCCCCCCCCTCCAAAGATTCCTCAGTCGCCAATTCCCCTGTGCTGGGGAAATCCTTAACAGCTCTCGAGGGAGGACCCTTCCAGGGCCGACTGGGCTCCTCTCGACCATCAGCTGGTGCGAGCAACGTGCAGACTCCCCGTGAGCTCAAACTTGTGCTTGTTTGTTATCGCTCGCTCCCTCTGACCTTTTCCTTTGCAGGTTACAATGTGATCTCCTCATCTGATGTCGAGATGAGCGAGGGATATTCGCCTCCCCCTGATACATATCACATTTCAAAGTATCTGGGCGACCCAATGGATGCGACGGGGATGAAGAGGCAAGTGACGTGGATGTTTCAGAAACACGCACTACTACTACAGGAGGTCTTTAACAAGGTTGACAAGTACAAGGCCACGGCGGAAGAGCGTTTCGCCATTCTAAAGGGAGCGAGGCATCTACCTGATTGGGATGGGGTGACCTCTCCGAGGGTGCACATAATGCAGGCCGGGGAGCGGCTTAGGCACACCACGGAGCAAGTCGGTCGGGCCCAGCAGGAGCTCGTGGCGGTCCGCGAGTACCATTATCCTCGCGTGCCACCCCGATCTGGGATGCGGAGGCGGGGCAGGTGGAAGTGGATCCAGTACTGAGCCGCCTGCCCCCTCCCCGTTATCGATTACCAGGCCAGGGCACATCTGCATCCCAGACCAGTTCGCTTAGGAGGGTCTTCCATCGTGGAACATTTTAATGTCTGTAATAATTTGAGACTCTCTCGCCCGCCATTGAGCTTAATGCTTATTCTATATTACTTTTATTGTGTTGCCGCTTAGTTTTCTCTGGGTGAACGTGGATGAAGCGCTCTTGCTCGCCTACCACTTCTTTAAGAGGGTGCGAGATTGTTGAACCGGCTCACCCAACTCGCATGTATAATCTCGACGGGAGCGGACCGACAGCTCGAAGATTGCGAGTCTGCTTGGCTCGCTTACTATTCTAGGCGGGCGCGAGTCGCTGCTCACTCGCCTCTCGGGCGGGCGCGGGTGAGCGTTGTTTGCTGCTGAATAGTCTTTTGGAGCGCGGCTGCGAGCCAGGAAGTCAAAACGTCCGGGTTAATTTTGCTATCCGCACTTTTCCCGCCGACGAAATATTTTCCCTCCCTTTTTTCTTTCTATAAATAGGCCTTGTCGGCTCTTTCTCACCCACAGTATTTAAGATTTCCCTTTCTCCCTTACTTCCCGTGACCCTTGACTCGCCCGCTTCCTACGAGAACAACTTCGCTTTACTTAGCAAAATTCCTGTGGGATGAGTGGTGGTAGCGGCGATGCGGATGGGCGGAGCAACTGTTCCTGGACCTTCTCTGAGCACAACTTCCCCCATGCCGCCATCTCTGAAGGCAGGATCTTCGATGCCATATGCGACTAAATACCGCCAGGCTTCGTAGAGACACGACCTTGGAAGGGAGAGAAGATCAACGATCTCTCGGGGGAGGAGCTCGCCATCCCCACGACGAATTTCGAGGCGGGTCTCCGCCTTCCCCTATGGCCGGAGAACCGCCAAATATTGAAATACTTCGGGGTCATCCCTGTGCAGATGACCACCAACTCCATCGCAGTAGTGATCAGGTTCGCATGCTTCTTGCGGGAAGAGAGGATTGAGTTCAGCCTCGCGGTCTTCCGCAAGCTGTTCTCCTTCTGTGCAAAGAAGGATGAGACCGCCTATTTCTCAAGAGGCCACATCAAGATGCGGGAGACTGTCAACAAGAGCCATAATTAGCTAAAGAAATTCGTCTTCGTTAAGGGGGACTTCGGCAACGTCCCTTTATCGCTGGTACAACTCAGCGAGGCAAACTACCGCCCCCTAGCCTGGGGGGCCATGAAGCAGAGCTGTTCGGGTTCTTCACCGCGAAGAACTTTGAAGTCTCCTTCCTGCGTAGGAATTTGGACCACTTCGCCCCCATCCCGCCCGGGCAAGGTAAGCTACTCGCGCTTCCCCTTTCTACTTTACTATTTTTCCTACTTTAACTTTCCTTTCCTGTATGCGAGCGGGATATCCCTTTGGACCCTCCTTATGAGAGTGCGTGACTCGCCTCCAGCGAGCTCGCTCGTGTCGAGGCCGCAGCCGCCATGCGCCAAGAGACCTCGACATCTGCTCCCTTGAATCGTCCTAGCCGTGGATCGCTTCCTCCACAGCATCCACCCAAGAAATAAAAGACCGCGAGCGGCGTACCTCCCATAGCTCAGGAGAAAGGTAAGGCCCTAGCGGGCCAACCAGTTGGGGATCTCGCCCTCACAGCTGCCTCGGCCGGCAGTTTCCTCGGCAGGGCAGATGGCACCTCCAGGCTGTAATAAGAGGCGCAACCCGCCTTCAAGCCAGTGCTGAGAGGGCACCGTAACTTTGGCTATGGCGAGAAGTGCCTAGAAGAGCTCGGCATCCCCTCCTCCCCTGGGATAAGGAATCAAACAGGGCCATCATCTCCACCCTGCTGCCGAGCTAGTTAGAGCAGGAGACTATCAGCGAAGAGGCCAACAACTTCTCGTTCGGCCTTTAATCATGGGAAGACGATGTGATCTACGACGAGGAGGCCACGCGGGTGCTGGTCCATGAGAGAGCGCGGGCCCAGCTCCGCAGCCTAGAGCTGGACTACATGGTTGGTCGGCGATGCACCCAAATGGAGAAGAACGCCACCTCGCTCAAGAGGCTGGTGGACAAGAAGGAGGAGGCCCGTTGTCTCGTCCAGTAGGAGGCGGAGCGACATAGAGAGAGGGCGGACGCAGTTGATGTCGTCGTCTCCACCTTGGAGGAAGAAAAGGAGGCGCTACAAGCGCATGTGTGTGAGCTGGAAGCCACAAAACTCCCCTGCCATCCTCCAGTAGTGGCTGTCAACTCGCGCAATATACCGAGTACGAGCTGGAGGAAATGATGCAAACGAATGCTGCCTACGAGGCGAAGTATACCCTCAAGATGTTGCGGCGGGCGGACCTCATCAAGAGCGAGGGTGTGGGCCTTTCCGCGAGCAACATAGTACTGGTGTTATTCCTTCCGGTACTGAAGCAGAGTGACAAGTCCTACCAGTCCCTTTAGGACTTGCCGCCCGAGAGCTCGCCTCGCTGAATCCCCGCGCCTCTATTGTATTTTTTGTTCTTAAATGTAAGCGCAGGCTGAGCCCCAAAACTTATAATTCTTTTTTGTCCAACCAATGATATATGTATGTTCCATTCTGATGTGATGCCTTCTATCTCTCCCTCTTTACTTCATACTCGCGGCCTGGCCTGATTCTCCCGCTCGTTGCCTCCGGGCCCGTGTCCCGTTAGCGAGATCGTGTGTCCCCTAAGGGCTTAGCTTAGGAAGTATAGGGGGCCCTAGTTAGCCGAACCGCGAATTGCGGCTCGTCTCTTTAGCCCGGATTCTCTTCGCTACCTGTGTGAGATAGAGGGAGTGGGTTGGCTCGCCCCACACCCGGGTCGTCTGCTTTTACGCGAGCTGGCCCCTCATGAGGTTGCGACATGGCTTGGGTTCTCGCGACCTCGGTGGCTGCTTTGGGTATCGGGCAAATATGCTGGGTCCCGAGAGCTCGCGTCATCGAGCGATAGTTCTGGGCTCGCTGACCTGCCAGAGTCTCGACTCGGCACTCCTGGCTTACCGACCTCATTTCGTTCATTGAGGTCTATCTCGCTAGCCAGTTGGGGGTCTGAGTAGACTCTCACGAGTGACATCCAGCCCTGCCAATTAGGTGAAAGCCTGGTAGCGGGATCTGTTCGGGGTCCTAGTTGACACACACGAGTGACATCTAGCCATGATAGCTAGGTGAGAGCCTGGCAGTGGGATCTGCTCGGGGTTTGAGTAGACACACAGGAGTGATATCCAGCCCTGCTAGCTAGGTGAGAGCCTGGCAGCGGGATTTGCTCGGGGTCTGGGTTTACACGCACGATTGACATCTAGCCCTGCCAACTATGTGACAGCATGGTAGCGGGATCTGCTCGGGGTCTGTCCAGACACACACGAGTGACATCCATCCCTGCCAGCTAGGTGAGAGCCTGACATCGGGATCTGCTCGGGGTCTAGGTTGACACGCATGAGTGACATCTAGCCATGCCAGCTAGGTGAGAGCCTGGCAGTGGGATCTACTCGGGGTCCGGGTAGACACGCACGAGTGACATCCAGCCCTGCCAGCTAGGTGAGAGCCTGGCAGCGGGATCTGCTCGGGGTCCAGGTAGACACACATGAGTGACATCCAGCCCTGCCAGCTAGGTGAGAGCCTGGCAACGGGATCTGCTCGAGGTCCGGGTAGACACACACAAGTGACATCCAGCCCTGCCAGCTAGGTGAGAGCCTGACAGCGAGATCTGCTTGGGGTCCGGGTAGACACACACGATTGACATCCAGCACTGCCAGCTAGGTGAGAGCCTGACAGCGGGATCTGCTTGGGGTCCGGGTAGACACACACGAGTGACATCCAGCCCTGCCAGCTAGGTGAGAGCCTGGCAGCAGGATCTTCTCAGGGTCCGGGTAGACACACACGAGGGATATCCAACCATGCCAGCTAGGTGAGAGTCTGGCAGCGGGATTTACTCGGGTTCCGGGTAGACACACCTGAGTGACATCCAGCCATGCCAACTAGGTGAGAACCTGGCAGCGGGATCTGCTCAGGGTCCTAGTAGACACCATCAAGTGACATCCAGACATGCCAACTAGGTGAGAGCCTGACAGCAGAATCTGCTCGGGGTCTAGGTAGACACACACAAGTGACATCCAGCCCTGCCAGCTAGGTGAGAGCCTTGCAGCGGGATCTGCTCGAGGTCCGGGTAGACACACACGAGTGACATCCAGCCCTGCAAGATGGGTGAGAGCCTTGCAGTGGGATCTACTCGGGGTCCGGGTAGACACACACAAGTGACATCCAGCCCTGCCAGCTAGGTGAGAGCATGACAGTGGGATCTACTCGGGGTCCGGGTAGTCACCATCGAGTGACATCCAACCCTGCCAGCTAGATGAGAGCCTGACAACGGGATCTTCTAGGTGAGATCTCCACCCACTCATATGAATCATTGTAGGAGATTTGGAATATGAAGAAGCTTTATTAGAAAAAAGACGTCACTTACATATCTTATGGGTAAATGCGCTTCAAGTCATCACCACTTCAGGTGATACTCAGGGTCTCGCCCTCCACATTCCGGAGGCGATAACGTCCTGATTTCAATGTTTTTTTACAATGTATGGACCCTCCCAGTTAGGGTTAAGCTTCCCCACAGCTGTTGACCTTCCCGTTGCATCTACCTTCTTCAAGACCAAGTCCCCCTCTGTAAATTGTTTGACTCTGACGTGCTTGTCAAAGTACTTAGTCATTCTCCTCTTCACTTCTTCTCGTCGGATGGCAGAGAGGTCATGCAGCTCCTCCACTATGCCGAGGGTGTTGATGCGCAAAAACGGCACTGCCTAGTTAACATGGAGGGAGTGTTCGATCTCACAAGCTAGGAGAGGAAGAGGATTAAGGTTGCGGGGAAAGAGGAAGCTTTTGAGTGCTCGAGAGTGGAGCAAATGCTTATTCGAGAGTTACGGGGATAGAGGAGAGGTTTGCTGAGAGAAGCGAAGGAGGTTGATCAGGAGCTGTCGAGCAGATGGTTACTTGGACGGTTGTGCTTGCAGGTTGATGCTGAGGGAGCTGAGCTAAGAAGAAGAGAGAGGGGCCGCTAGCTGCGGCAACAACAGATTTCGCCCGCCGCGGCTTAAATACCACTCTTGCGGCAGACTTTCCTTTGATTAATATTGAGTTATTACAGCTTGCTAATACACCTAAACAAGAAAGCAATAAAGGGGTACAAAGAGGAAGCCGGTGGCTAAGGAAGGAATGCCAGAAGAGGCCGCGCGGACTGAGGAGCCAGGTCGGCAGGTCGCGTGACTAAGGAAAGAAGAGACCGCGCGGACTGGGAACTAAGGCCAGCAGGCCGCGCTACTAAGGGCAGAGAGAAGGTGCGGACTAGAAAACGGAGTCTGTAGGAGGTTGCTGGCTTGAGCTTGTTGTGGGCTGTCTTCGAGCGTGAGCACCTTGGCGATGTTGAGTCCCCCTCAAATGAGAGGCATGGGGGTCTATTTATAGCCCCGAGGAGGTAATGGATTGCAGTGACGTTACCCCCGGTGAGACGATAACTTGAGCGAGAAGAGGAAGGAGTCCGCCGAGTCCGCAACAGGCCGTGCGGACTGGGGCTTGCTTCTGGAGCTGGTGCTGCTGATGGCGAACTGGGAGACTGAGTCGCGGAATACGATGAGAGTCCGCCACTGCTGAGCTGAGATTGTTCGCCTGCTGCTGGGGAGGCGGATGTTGGAGGCTAAGTGGCGGGCTGCAAGGGGAATCCGCGGAGTCTGCCGCTGCTGAACTGGGCATGCGCTAAGGGTGCGAGCTGAGGAGTGCCCGCTCAGTCCGCTGAGTCCGCACGAGGCTATGCAGTCTGGGGCTGCCTCGAGGAGGTTCTACTGCCTGGCGGACTGAGAGGAGAATCTGCGGAGTCCGCCACAACTGATTGATCCCGCGCCAAGACTGTGCGGGCTGAGGAGGTTGGCTCTGCTGCTGGAGAGAAGCAGGTGCTGGAGATGAGGAATGACGGGCTGCATAGCGAATCTGCTGAGTCCGCGGAGTCCGCCTCTGCTGGCGAGCTGAGTCCGCCTCTACCGAAGATGAGGCCTGCTGTGGAGCTTGAGCTGGGTTTCATCAACATAGGCAGACTAGAAGGCTTGACTGCACTTCGAGTCCGCCCATATCGCGATGAACTGGATGTTGCTGCTGCTCTTTGCTGGTAGCCGGGGAGCTGGAGCGTCCGCACTCCGCAGGCGGACTGAAGAAGCTGGTTGCCCACGCTGCTGGGTGACAAGGGCTGAGCGACCTGCCGGAATGATGAGGCAGGCTGTGCATGTTGGCGAGGTGGAAGCTGAGGTAGCTGGCTGGCGGCCTGGGGGAAGGTCGCCACCTTTGTTTGGCGGTTTGCGCGGTCTGGGCATATAGATATTTGAGTCTGGCAATATAGGATGTCACCTGTCAGGAGTGGGCTAAGTAGCGGCTTGTGGCCGGACTAGGCGGATAAGAATCCAAATCCGGCAAAGGGGGCTCCTGTTGAGACAAGCTACGATTAAGCTGATAAGGGGCGCGGCCTGCAAGGGCGGACTACAGGAGCAGCCCGCGGCCCCTGCCGACCAAGGAAACAAGGCGCGGCCTGAGCGGTCAGACCACTGAGACCGCCCAAGCCGTGCGGCCTGAGCGGACAGAAAGGCATGTTCGCTCAAATGAAGGCATCACGACTTCCAGGAGGAAACTAGAGCAGGCCGCGACTAGCGAGCTGGCTGCCTTGGGAAGGATCGACGATTTCGGGGTTAACATAATCCCCGCACTTTTTAAGTTAAAAAGGGAACTTCGAAAAAGTATTAGACCCACGAAAATCGTGATCCACCAAAAAGGAAAAGAAGGGGGCAAGGAGAGATAGAACTTGATGTATCTCCTTAGGAGTTTGGTGCTGCCTGTCTTTTTCCTGTAAAGGAAAAGTTAGTGTAGGCATCTGTGGAAGGTACACATGGGTTTGCCTTTGCAAAACGAAGAAGACGTGTCTTCTACTGAGCTCTGCAAAATGAAGGTAAGAGGAAAACATATGAGCATAATAACTTGCAAGTACCCGGTGGAGACTTGCAATCACCTGTTATGCTCTGCAAAAGGAAGAGTGAGGAGTATGCAAAAAAGAAAAATGAGTTGCAAGTACCTCAAAAGAACTTGCAAGTCTTTGCTGGTTTCTGCAAAAGAGAAGTTAGAAGCAAATATGGGAGTAAAGAAAGCCGCAAATACCTGAAGGCAACTTGTAGGTATCTGCTGATCTCTGCAAAAGAAGAGTTAGAAGTAGACACAGTATATGAAAGTAACTTGCAAGTACCTATGAAGAAACTTGCAAGTGTCTGCTGATTTCTGCAAGAAAAGAGTTAGGAGCAGACAAAATATAATGAGCTAAGCTGCAAGTACCTGAGCGAAACTTGCGAATGCTAACTGTTTATGAGATAAGGTGAATATGACCAAATAGCAAAGGAAATGCCTGATGAACTCTGATGATACCTGAATGGAGATCAAACCAGAGTAGTGATCTTCTTGATAAATTAGAGATTATATCTTAGCATGAAGTCTAGATCAATAAGTCGAGCGTTAACTGTTGATATGATACGATGAATATGATTAGATTAGTAGAGAAGAAGCTTGACGAATCCTACCAATCTTAACAAGATTCCAATAGCATGGCTCGATGATCAAGGAGAGATAGATTCTTTAATCAATGATTGATGCCATTAGCATTTGATAGGAGTAATGGAGAGCTTATAAGTGATCATCTGATAGAGCTTTGAGCAAGCAATGCATATAAGATGAGCATAAGTAAAATGAATGTTTGTTAATCCTTTTGGTAGGTCGGATTTAACATGTGCACCTGTGAAAAAGGCAATTGATAACAAAGAGGACTAGCTATACTCCCTTGACAGAGCGCAAAAGGGAGACATGCGCAAAATCCTAAGGAGGAAGCGGCAGATGCACTGCTCTCTTGCCTTGGGTACAATCATCACTGATCCATGAGACTAGTTGCGCCAAGTGGCCTAAAGCATTGCTTGTCTGTGGAAAGATCAGTGGAATTGTGGATCCTACGAAGGCACAGATCGAGAGTACCATAGAGTGTTCGACCATCACAGTTGTGAGATGATCGAAGAGACAAGGCTACGCTTGATCATCATTGCTTGCCAAGCAAAGATTATCGTAACTGTGATGTATCCTTTGCGAAGCATGGCAGAGCTAACTCATGCCCCCCCAGCACACACTATGTGTTAGATGCCGGCTAGGATCCGAAGTCTGAACCCCAACATCGTAGATTGAACGACTCCCACTACACATATGTGTATACTACCCACTGTATGTGGTCGTAGTGGTTGTGCTAGAGAACAATCTACAGAGGGAGCAATCAAGGCTTGGCGATATCTCATTGATTCAGCGATTTCTTTGGTAAAGATAAAAATGGAGGAAGAAGCATTACAAGAAGGGAACTGTGTCAGTACAGGATCTCTGATGTAAACTTTATTGAAAAGCATGAAAGAGCACTTAGAAGTGCTTTGAAAAGACAATGTTTGAAAACATGAAGAGTAGAGTAAGGGTAACCAGCAATGAATGCAAGGGACTTTAGAGACTCATGGATATGATGGGTCACCCTTCTGGAGCAGATGTTGAAATTTGCCCCATTTTATCATTTCTTCTACTAGTTGTAGAAGAGCTCTGCAATCCTCTGTTGCGTGACCCCCTTCTCTGTGATACTTACAGTATTGGTCAGAGTTTTTGCCCTTTCGATCAACAGGCTGAGAAGGTCCCACAACGTTTGGCTCATTCTTCATGGCGTGATTTGCCTCACCCAATGTACTATCAACTTCGGATCCTTTACGTAGGAAGAGACGTTGACGACTTCGGAAACATCTTCCTTTCTTCGCTTGCGATTGAAGACACTTTGGGGGAGACTTTGGAGGTTGTCCGGTAGGGAGCAAAACTTATGGGCCTCTCTTCCTCTCAGCGGGGAGTTCAGGCAACTTCATTGGGTGATTGGAGGTGCACGCGGTGGTTTGAGGGCTGAGTTTGCAGACACTCTCCCTTTGTCTGGTAACTGAAAAATGCAAAGCGACTGCGGCCTGGATGGATGGATAACTTGCCAGATCTGCATAAGGATCAACTGGCAGAAAAATTGGCAGATTAAAATGTGAATTCCCCACAGCTGGATTGACTGCAGCAACTGGTGCTGCTACAGGTTGAGAGTCTAGTCGCTGAATTATAGTGGCTAGGGTGTCATTGATTGCTGCTATCTGCAGGGAAGTTTCCCGACGTGTCAGCAAGAGGGATTCCCTGAGAGCGTCTTCACTGGCACGAGGAATGTCTTGAGGAAGTTGGCTGTCTGACATGAGTAACCGTTGATTTTCACCGTCTGTTCGGATCTGAAGGTCGCGTGTTAACTGTTGATGCGCGAAAATGGCACCGCCTAGTTAACACGGAGGGAGTGTTCGATCTCACAAGCTAGGAGAGGGGGAGGATGAAGGTTGTGGGGAAAGAGGAAGCTTCTGAGTGCTCGAGAGTGGAGCAAACGCTTGTTCGAGGGTTGCGGGGATAGAGGATAGGTTTGCTGAGAGCAGCAGAGGAGGTTGATCAGGAGCTGTCGAGCAGACGGTTACTTGGACGGTTGTGCTTGCAGGTTGATGTCGAGGGAGCTGAGCTGAGCTAAGAAGAAGAGAGAGGGGCCGCTAGCAGCGGCAACAGCAGACTTCACCCGTCGCGGCTTACATGCCACTCTTGCGACGGGCTTTCCTTTGATTAATATTGAGTTATTACAGCATGCTAATACACCTTTACAAGAAAGCAATAAAAGGGTACAAAGAGGAAGCTGGCGGCTAAGGAAGGAAGGCCAGAAGAGGCCGTGCAGATTGAGGAGCCAGGTCATCAGGCCGCACGACTAAGGAAAGAAGAGACCGTGCGGACTGGGATCTGAGACCGGCAGGCCGCACGACTAAGGTAAGAGAGAAGGTGCGGACCGGAAAACGGAGTCCGCAGGAGGTTGCTGGCTTGATCTTTTTGTGGGCTGTCTTCGAGCATGAGCACCTTGACGATGTTGAGTCCCCCTCAAATGAGAGGCATGGCGGTCTATTTATAGGCCTGAGGAGGTAACGACTTGCGGTGACGTTACCCCCGGTGAGATGGTAACTTGAGCGAGAAGAGGAAGGAGTCCGCCGAGTCCGCAACATGTCATATGGACTGGGGCTTGCTTCTAGAGCTGGTGATGCTAATGGAGAACTGGGAGATTGAGTGGCGGACTGCGACGAGAGTCTGCGGAGTCCGCCACTACTGAGCTGAGATTGTCCGCCTGCTGCTGGGGAGGCGGATGCTGGAGGCTAAGTGGCGGACTGTGAGGGGAATCTGCGGAGTCCGCCGCTGTTGAACTGGGCACGCGCTAAGGGTGTGAGCTGAGGAGTGCCCGCTGATTCCGTACAAGGCTATGTGGTCTCGGACTGCCTCGAAGAGGTTCTACTGCCTAGCGGATTGCAAGGAGAATCCGCGGAGACCGCCATAACTGATTGAGCCCGGGCCAAGACTGCGCGGGCTGAGGAGGTTGGCTATGCTGCTGGAGAGAAGCGGGTGCTGGAGATGAGGAATGGCGGGCTGCATAGCGAATCCGCTGAGTCCGCAGAGTCCGCCTTTGTTGGCGAGCTGAGTCCGCCTCTACAAAAGATGAGGGCTGCTATGGAGCTGGAGCTGGGGTTCATCAACATAGGCGGACTGGAAGGCTTGACTACACTTCGAATCCGCCAAGCTCGTGATGAATTGGATGTTGTTGCTGCTCTTTACGAGTAGTCAGGGAGCTGGAGCGTCCACACTCCACAGGCAGACTGAAGAAGCTGGCTGCCCACGCTGCTGGGTGACAAGGGCTGAGCGACCTGTCGGACTGACGAGGCAGGCCGCGTGTGTTGGCGAGGTGGAAGCTGAGGTAGCTGGCTGGCGGCCTGGGGGCAGGTCGCCACCTTTGTTTGGGGGTTTGCGCGGTCTGGGCGGATAGATATTTGAGTCCGACAATATAGGATGTCACCTGTCAGGAGCTGGCTAAGTAGCGGCTTGTGGTCGGCCTGGGCGGATAGGAATCCAAATCCGGCAAAGGGGGCTCCTTTCGAGATAAGCTGTGATTAAGCTGATAAGGGGTGCGGCCTACAGGGGTGGACTGCAGGAGCAGCCTGCGGCCCCTGCCGACCAAGGAAATAAGGCACAACCTGAGCGGTCAGACCACTGTGACCACCCAAGCCATGCGGCCTGAGCGGACAGAAAGGCTTGTCTGCTCAAATGAAAGCGTCGCGACCTCTAGGAGGAAACTGGAGCAAGCCGCAACTAGCGAGCTGGCTGCCTTGGGAAGGATCGCCGATTTCGGGGTTAACAGAGGGAGAGCCGCATCTCCTCCTCGTTTCCAACCGGCCAGTCCTCCCTGCCTTCCGGGGCCTCTGCCACCCGAGGTTTCTGGACTTCCAATTCTATCGGAAGTACTGCTTCGCAGCCATAGGAGAGCTTGAAGGGGATCTCCCCTGTAGTGGTGTTGGGGCTGGTCCTCAGGGCCCAGAGGACCGAGGGAAGCTGCTCCACCCAGCTCCCCTTCAGGTTCTCAACCTTCTTCTTCAGAAGGTGCACAATGATCTTGTTTGCCGCCTCCACCTGCCTGTTGCTCCTAGGGTGGTGGACTGAGGAAAATCTGAGGTCAATTCCGAGCTACTCGCAGAAGCTAATGAATTCTGTGCTGGCGAACTGAGGCCCGCTGTTCGTGATGATGGCCTGTGACAACCCATGGAGACAGATGATCTCCCCCCAAACAAAATTTCTGATGACCTGGGAGGTCACCTTGGCCAGCTCCTTAACCTCCAGCCACTTTGAAAAATAATCTATCATTACTAACAGGAACCTCCTTTGCCCGCTGCACCGGGGAAACGACCCTACCAAATTCATCCCCCAGATGGTGAAGGGCTATAGGGTCATGATTGTTCTGAGATGCTAGGCCGGTTGTAGTTGGATGGGGCGAACAACTGGCATTTGTGGCACCTCCTTATGAACTCTACAACATCATGGCCTAGCGTAGTCCAGAAGTACCCTTGTCTGACAATCCTTACTTCCATGGTCCGACTCCCAGAGTGGCTCCCACACTCCCCAGAGTGGACTTCTTCCAACATCCTTTGTTCTTCACTCTTAGCCACGCAACGAACCAGCATCCTCGGGAGAGTCTTCCGATATGATTGCCCGTCCCGGAGGAGATAGCATGTCAATTTGTATCTGAACTTCTTTTTGTCCATCCCCTCCGGATACTCTCATGTGGAAAGGAAGGTCGTGAATGGGTCCATTCACGAGGGGTGTTGATCCACCTCCATCATCTCTCCCTCTTCAATGGAAGGGCGGAATAGATCAGTGATGGTATCCCCCACCCGGGGGCTATTTTTTTCCAGCTGATCGACCTACTCGTTCTCCTCCTTAGGCACGTGTCGGATGGAGAAGGTATGGAACATACGGATGACCCCCTTCACCTTTGCTAAGTATAATCGGATGGTAGGATCCCTTGCCTCGAACTCCCCGTTGATCTGGAAAGCCACCACCATGGAGTTAGTGAGGACCTCCACGTCAAGCACCCCTAGTTCCTTGGCCAGGCGTAGCCCGGTGATCACCGCTTCATATTCGTCCTGATTGTTAGCGATGGGAAAGTGCACCACCACTGTTTGCTCGATTCTCGTCCCTTGGGGGCTTTCCAAGATTACCCCCACCCCCAAGAAACGTTTCCCAGAAGCGTCGTCTACCTTCACCTTCTACGAAGCTGGATAAGTGAGTTCTTCCTCCGCCACCTCGACCACGTAGTTAGCCAGAAAGTCGGCCATTGCTTGGGCCTTGATCGAGAGGCGGGGGATGAAAGAGATGTCGAACTCGTTTAGTTCCACTGACCATTTAGCCAACCTGCCCGAATGTTCCACCCCCTCAAAGATGTTGCAGATGGGATGGTCAGTCACCACTCAGATGGAGTGTGCCTGGAAGTAGGGTCGTAGCATCCAAGCCGAGATGACCAGAGCGAAGGCAAGCTTTTCTAAGATAGGATATCGAAGCTCGGCCTTCCTCAGTACCTGTCACAACCCGCATTTTCCCAACAATTTAATTATATCAGAGTACGGAAAAATACACACTATGATGCCACGCCGTGCAGGGGATAACTACAGACGCTCAGGAAAGACTCCAAACTCTACAGTTTAAAACAAAACATAAGTTATTATGACTGAAATCCAGTTTAAATTAAGAAGGTAGCCGTATCCTTCGGCTCAGTGGATCATCTAGTCCACAATTCAAAAATATAATTTATACGCTTACGGAAGATACTTGTTTTAAATTGACTTTAACATCCTACATGTGTATAAATGTCCCCGAGGAATAACTCATGCTAAGCAGACTCTAGATTTATAATAAGTATGAGAAAAATTCTTTACGCTGACCAGGAAAATAGTGACTTAGTTTTAAAAGAGGTTGCATGGATGTTTTACTAATAATAAGTTTTTATAAGCTTAAAAATATCTAACATACAGTCCTAGCAATAAATCATCCCCGAGAGCAAGTAATCCAAATCAAAGAAGAAGAAAACCACATCAGCTAGCAAGTGGCAAAATCAACAACTCTGTGGGAGTCAACAATATAACACGAACCCACAGTAAAACAGTATGGCTGAACTAGGAAAAAGAAAAATTGAACGACAACTACCTCGCTATGGCGAGGTGCAAAACCACCACTAACACTGACGCTAAGAGAGTCCAAAACCAGCTCCACTACCTGCTATGGCTCTGAACCTAAGGCATTCCAAAATAAATAGAACGCCTCAGCAAGTAGGTACAAATGGTGGCAGAAAATTAAGCAAAAGTAAACAAAGGTCATAAGGGGTACCAACCCAAGACCAAAAATACTGACATAAAGTACGAAGTAAGCATCAAACAGGAAAAGAACACTTACGTGAATCGTCACGTACATTGCAAACACACCATATGCACAAGGCAATAAGGTGACAAACATGAGTAAATCATAAGGAAGAAAATCCATAACCTTTATTAACCACTTGTGGTCACTCTACCTAAAAATACGGGCGAGATGGTCACTTAGCTGGACACCCCCCTCACGAAGATTAAATCCGTTTAACTACGGGAGAGATTCATACACTCCACCATACACTGCAGATGCCCAAAACACCGGTAGAGTTCCAAAAGGTATTAATAAAGGAAACAACCTTGTGGAGGTGGTCATGCGCACTAACTCCCGAAACCAAGGAAAAACAAAAGAAACCACAACACCAACATCTCGGGACTTAGCACATCAGATTCTACATGACATTTCTAGATTAAAAACACGGTTGATCACCTTTTGAAACGATTTACAATACTATATAGACACTAACACGTCCAACAACGATAGACGAAACAATTTAATTCACCGATAAAACATTCTAAGGACGAGTATACGCACCTAGTTAAGATCGAAATTACCATGACCAGATTTTATAATTTTTTGAGTGATCTTCAAGATGGACTAAACATAACCATAGTTTGGAAAGACAACACAAAAGGCAAGAAAATTAAGGAACAATGGCATAACGGTTACCATCAAACCGGACAAGGAACAACGAAGGAAAACCATCACCTGCCTTGGTTGTACCGGAAAAAGTTCTCTGAATCGCCCCGCGTCGTAGATCGGGGTAAAA
This sequence comes from Platanthera guangdongensis, assembly GCA_039583875.1. Classification (NCBI taxonomy): domain Eukaryota; kingdom Viridiplantae; phylum Streptophyta; class Magnoliopsida; order Asparagales; family Orchidaceae; genus Platanthera; species Platanthera guangdongensis. The sequence goes on along the minus strand of CM077159.1, from coordinate 113,473,895 downwards.
GAACACGGGAGAAGTTGAGATCTAGACAAAAATGGCAGAAAAGGGGTTAGGGCCGAAAAACCCTAACGAAAAAAAACTCAAGGAATGGGGAAGAAATTAAAACGATAGCGTAGCTCTCGGCGAGAGCTTTCCGGATCTACGTTCAGTTGAAGATTTCGAGCACCGGAGCTCCGTCGACGGCCACCAGAAGATTCACGAAAAGAACTCTCTCTCTCTCTCTCGCTCACTGTTCTGGTTCGGGAGAAAAGGAATCGGAGAAGAAGAAGTTCTATTCAAACCTAAGTCTAAGAATATATATATATATATATATATTATATATATATATATATATATATATATATATATATATATATATATATATATATATATATATATATCTGTGTGTGTGTAAAAGTACTTATAAATTTTTTTGTCTAAATACAAGAAAACGTGTGATTTATGAGTGGCTACGGAGAAATCAAAAATAGAGTTTTAAGATGGTTTCAAATCGAAACATACCCAACATAAAAGTTGTAGATCTCGTCGTGACAAACAAATTTCATGTTGACCATTGTTTTGTACGACATCGTTTTGACCCTTAAAATAGTGCCCGAACTCAGACTGGACAGAACCTCTCGAGAGGAATATGTCTACTCGAGAGGGAGAGGTCTTCTCGAGATAGGGACTCGAGAGGGATGGATCTTCTCGAGATAGAGGCTTGGGAACTCGAGTTAACCATCTGGAACTCGAGTGGATAGGTATATATCTCGAGTGATTCCATTCTTCTCGTGATAGAAGCCTTAGAACACGAGTGGATCAAGTCTACTCGAACGTTTCATGAGCTGCTACAGGAAAATCAAAAATAGGGGTCTAAGATGGCTTCAAATCAAAAAGTTCCCAACATGAAAGTTGTAGATCTCGTCGATACGAACAAATTTCATGTTGATTATTATTTTTTATGACATAGTTTTGACCCTCCAAATAGTGCCCAAACTCAGACTGGATAGAAGCTAAAATGCCTTAACGGCGTTGCGTCGTCAACTCGACGTTAAAAGTAACGCCAAGACGTCATAAATATGACGATACAAATCCAATAAAATCATCAAAAAAACAGGGGCATTACAATCACTTCCACTAAAAGGAAGTTTCGTCCCGAAACTTATCACAACTCCAAAACCAAACTAAAAACGGGAAATTTAAACACAAACTAAAACATAGAGACATACCAGAACTAGGAGAAAAGGTGCGGATGTGATTCTCTCATCGCTGATTCCAATTCCCGCGTAGCGCTCTCGATGTCCGAGTTTCTCCAAAGAACCTTGACCATAGGAATGGTCTTCCTCCGCAACACTCGATCTAGAGATTCCAAAACACGGACAGGCTCTTCCACATACGAAAGATTGGGCTGAATCTGGGGCACCGAGTCAAGAACTTGACAATCACTACGAACACACTTCTGCAACTAGCTCACATGGAACACATCGTGGACACCAGGGAAGTTAGTAGGTAATTCCAGCCGATAAGCTGACACTCCGATGCGCTCCAGAGTCTGAAAAGGTCCCACATACCGGGGGTCTAACTTGTGGTTCCTTCCAAATCTTTTTACACCTGGCATTGGAGAAACTTTCAGAAAAACTAAGTCCCCAATGACAAACTCCAGATCAACCCTTCGTCGATTAGCATATTTCTCATAACGCTCTTGTGCTACATGGAGCTTCTCTCGAATATAAGTCACAGCACAATTCATGTCGTCAAGGGCTTCCGGACCTAACAATGGTCTCTCACCAACCTCAGCCCAAAACAAGGGAATCCTACAATGCCTCCCATACAAGGCCTCAAATGGGGCCATCTGCAGACTCTCTTGATAACTATTATTGTAAGCAAATTCCATGAGTCTTAGATGTTCATCCCAAGCACCACCATGATCCAAAATATAACACCTGATCATATCCTCCATGATCTGATTAACTCGCTCTATTTGACCATTCGTCTGCTGATGATAGGCGATGGAATACCTTAAATCGGTACACAACCCCTCTTGTAAACTCTTCCAAAAACAAGACATAAATATGGAGTCTCGATCTGATACGATGCTGACAGGTACTCCATGTAATCTGATGACCTCTTCAAGATACAACTCAGCTATCTTCTTCATGGAATACCCAATCTTAAAGGGCACAAAGTGAGCACACTTTGTCAATCTATCGACTATTACCCAAATAGAGTCGTGTTCACGGGGAGATTTTGGTAGACCTGTGATGAAATCCATTGAAATACTCTCTCACTTCCACTTTGGAATATCTAGCGGTGTCAGTTTACCCACAGGCCTTCTATGATATGCTTTAACACGCTGACACGTGTAACATTCTGACACAAACCTTGCTATGTCATTCTTCATTGCTGACCACCAAACAATTTGCTTTAGATCTTTATACATCTTGGTGGAACTAGGATGGTAGGAAACACTAGAACCATGAGCTTTTTTACAAATCTTAGCCTGAATGTCACCAATGGTAGGAATACAAAATCTACTCCAAAATTTTAGAGTACCTAACTCGTCCAAAGAGAAATCAGGTAACTCTCCTTTCTCAGTTCTCTTACAGAGGTGCAACAAATCAGGATCCTCCTTCTGGTGCACTCTGGTAAGGGAAATCCAAGAGGGCTCTTCTGCTTCCAAACTAGCAGGCACATAGCTACTCCCAACCTCAATATCCATCAATAAGAATTCTTCCACCAGGGATTGTACAGACAGATTGAAGATTTCAGCCGTCTTTCTACTCAAAGCATCAGCTACTACGTTAGCCTTTCCCAGGTGATAAAGGATCTCTACTTCATAATCGGCTACATACTCCAACCACCTACGTTGGCGCAGATTTAACTCCTTTTGAGTGAAGACGTACTTCAAACTCTTATGATCTGTGTAGATCTTGTACAGCGCACCGTACAATAAATTTCTCCAAAGCTTCAACGCATTAATTACCGCAGCAAACTCTAAATCATGCGTAGGATAGTATCTTTCATGAACTTTTAATTATCTTGATCCATACACAATCACCTTTCCCTCTTGCATCAGAACACAAGTCCAATGTGTGATGTATCCACATATACAACATACTCAAGTCCTTCAGTAGGCAGAGTTAAAACTAGAGCAGTACACAATCTCTTTTTCAGCTCTTGAAAGGCTTCTTCACACTTATCGCTCCAAATAAACACGGTGTTCTTCTGTGTTAGTCTAGTTAGAGGGGCAGACAACACAGAGAACCCTTCCACGAACCTTCTATAGTAACCGACCAGACCTAAAAAACTCCTAATCTCCTTAGGAGTAGAAGGTCTCTTTCATTCCATCACAGCAGAAATCTTTATTGGGTCTACGGAAATACCGCCCTTACTCACAACATGCCCCAAAAAGGACACATGGGGTAACCAAAATTCACACTTACTCAACTTAGCTTAGAGCTTGTGCTCCCTCAGGGTTTCCAAAACCAAACGCAAGTGTTGAGTATGCTCCTCAACACTGCGGGAATACACTAGGACGTCGTCTATGAACATAATAACAAAATGGTCCAAGAAATCCATGAACACTCTATTCATTAAATTCATGAATGTAGAGGGTGCATTAGTCAATCTAAAGGACATCACCAAGAACTCAAAATGCATGTGCGGGGAACGAAAGGCCGTCCGGGGTACATCAGCCTCACGGACTCTCAACTGGTGGTAGCCTGAACGAAGATCAATCTTCGAAAACACAGCGCATCCCCACAACTGATCAAATAGGTCATCAATTTGAGGCAACAGATATCGGTTCTTAATGATTACCTTATTTAATTCTCGATAATCTATGTAGAGCCTCATAGAACCATCTTTCTTCTTAACGAATAAAACATGAGCACCCCACGGAGAAGAACTTGGCCTAAAAAAACCACACTGCAGCAACTCATCCAGCTGAGTGCGCAATTCTTCTAACTCACGTGGAGCCATACGGTAAGGTACCTTAGCAATTGGACGAGTACCTGGCTCGAGGTCTATCACAAACTCCACCTCTCTTTCAGGAGGAAGTCCTGGAAGACTATCAGGAAAGAAATCTGGAAACTCTCGCACCACCGAAACATCCTCAAGATATGGTGTAACAAAAGCTGTTTCCAAAGCTGACAGAGAAACAAGATACGCCTCGCAACCAGACTCTAAAGCTCGGCAAGCACGCACTACAGAAATAAGGAGGGAACCCTTACCTGGAGAACCATAGACACTCATAGGTTGACCATTGTCCATCCTGAAATCCAACCGCTTAGCCTTGCATCGGATGACTGCATCATACTTGGACAACCAGTCCATGCCAAATATCACGTCAAAGTCTGCCAAATGCAATACCATCAGATCCGCAAAATCTATGAAATCGCCTAGACAAATAGGGCATCTCTGAATTCCCCGATTTGATATCACCAAATCTCTAGAAGGAAGTTTGACGTTGAAGGAGTCCTCTAACTGAACCGCCTCCAAACGATGTCTATCTACGAAGCTCCGCGCCACGAAAAAATGGGTGGCACCCGAATCAAAAAGGACGCGCGCCCACCTATTCCGCACCTTAAACTCCCCTAAAATGTAATGCACATAACTAAACGAACGAAACTAAAGCAAACAATGTAGGGTAAAAGTAAAACTAGAATCTGACCAGATATCACCTGGGTAGAGGTATGAGCTTCATCTCTAGTCACAACATTTAGCTTTCCTTTTCCCTTATCCTGGGTTGGTGGTGGCGGCAGAGCTCGAAGTGTGGTACACTGTAGTGGGGACTAAGCCTGAGCGCACGAAGACTTCATGTGTCCCTTCTACACGTACTGGAAGCAAGTCTTTTCTTTCATCCAGCAACGATTCACATCATGCCCCTTCTTTGAACAGAATGAGCACACCAGCTCTCCCTTGGGTGCGCCTTGTATGGCGAGCACCTACTGCTGCTTCAGGGCGGCGTTCCTCTTGAAACACCTTTTGTAAGAGTGGCCAGTTCGACCACAGAAGCTACAAATTCCCCCACCTTTCTTTTTTGAAGGAGGGTCGGATGCCCTAGAACTTCCATCCTCAACACCTTTCCTCTTATCTTTTCTCGTCGTAGTACCTCGATTCTTGGCATTTTCGATCGCCTCAACCTTCAGTGCGGCCTCCACTGCCTCAGCATAAACTTCTGCTCGATAAGCGCATGCCAACTGCTGGACATCGCTTCTTAGTCCACCAAGAAAATGCTTCACTCTTCCCTCCTCTGAAGCTACCAAATCGGGAGCAAATATACTCAACTTGCTAAACTCAATCTCGTACTCGCTCACCGTGAGCTGTCTCTACTTCAGATGCAGGAAGTTATTCATGAGACGGTCCTGCTCGACCGAGGGCAGAAACTTTTTCAGCAGCATCTTCTTAAAAGAGTCCCAGGAACAGCTTTCCTTCAGACTCTCCTTTTCACGAATCCACCAACTCTTTGCTAGGCCTTTTAACTGATAGGCAGCAATCATAACCTTCTGGGCTTCTAGAATCCCAGAATACGAAAACATCTCTTCAATTGAGATGATCCAATCATCCAAAATCATAAAGTCGGCACTCCCGTTGTAGGTGGGAGGTCCCAATCGTTGGAAGTGCAATATGAAATTCATTTCTGGTGGTATTGCCACCGGGGCCACCAGAGGGGTAGGAGTATCGGGCATAGCTTGACCCAAGGCAGGATCTTGCAATGAAAGTTGCTGCGCTTGAGCGGCAGACAACAATGACTAAATTTGCGATTGCATCGCAACTAATTGTCTCGACAAAGCCTCATTGCTCTGACACAGACTCTCGATAATCGCATCACTTTGCGCTCCCGACGACTCACCCTCCGACTGGGGAGTCGACCTCGTCGCAATACGCTTAAGAGGCATTTCTAAACAAAAACAAATGAATAACTCAATTAAAATCCTAGATTACGACTAGGGCAAACAAAACTAGTTCAGACCATACTTGAAAGACACTTGCTTAAGCTGTCACTTGCTCTAGAATTTTATAATGATAATATGTCCTACTTAGGATGACATCCTATCATCCTATTGACTCATGTGCCTATGATATGAATGTATGGATACTTTACTCTTATTTATAATCATGTGTGTACATGTGTCATCATGTAAATCTTTAGCTTGGCATGTTCTGCTTATGTTATGTTATGTTATGCATGTGGTGCTATGAATTCTATAAAAGGCCTTAATGCATGTTATGAGCGGCGTACACATGCAATGTTATGCATCACATACTACATAATATTGTATGCAATGAAAAGAAAACGTGCTAATGGGCATTCATGTGGTGAGGTTATGCATCTCATATTACATAACCCTCACATGTTGCCACCTATGGTGGATCCATATACCAACACATATTATGCATCTCATACTACATAATATGCCCCGTATACTTCTAATCATGCTTATGACTATAGTGTTCATGCTTTAGCCAAGACGTACTGATGATACATCGGTGTGTGTATGATATGACACTAAACAACTAACACTAACAAGGGAAGGTTGCCCGGCCCATTATCAAGCAACCTCCCTCTGATACCAACTATCACAACACACATTTTCCCAACAATTTAATTATATCACAGTACGGGAAAATACGCGCTGTGATGCGACGCCGTGCAGGGGATAACTGCAGACGCTCAGGCAAGACTCCAAACTCTACAGTTTAAAAGAAAACATAAGTTATTATGACTGAAATCCAGTTTAAATTAAGAAGGTGGTCGTATCCCTCGGCTCAGTGGATCATCTATTCCACGATTCAAAAATATAATTTATACGCTTGCGGAAGATACTTGTTTTAAATTGACTCTAACATCCTATATGAGTATAAATGTCCCCGAGGAACAACTCATGCTAAGCAGACTCTAGATTTATAATAAGTATGAGAAAAAGTCTTTACGCTGACCAGGAAAATAGTGACTTAGTATTAAAAGAGGTTGCATGGATGCTTTACTAATAATAAGTTTTTATAAGCTTAAAAATATCTAACATGCAGTCTTAGCAATAAATCATCCCAGAGAGAAAATAATCCAAATCAAAAAAGAAGAAAATCACTTCAGCTAGCAAGTGGCAAAATCAACAACTATGTGGGCATCAACAATCTGACACAAACCCACAGTAAAACAGTATGTCTGAACTAGGAAAAATAAAAACTGAATGACAACTACCTCGCTACGGCGAGGTGCAAAACCACCACTGACACTGACGCTAAGAGAGTCCAAAACTAGCTCCACTACCTGCTACGACTCTGAACCTAAGACATTCCAAAAAAAACAGAACGCCTCAGCAAGTAGGTACAAATGGTGGCAGAAAAGTAAGCAAAAGTAAACAAAGGTCATAAGGGGTACCAACCCAAGACCAAAAATACTGACATAAAGTACGAAGTAAGCATCAAACAGGAAAAGAACACTTACGTGAATCGTCACGTACATTGCAAACACACCATATGCACAAGGCAATAAGGTGACGAACATGAGTAAATCATAAGGAAGAAAATCCATAACCTTTATTAACCACTTGTGGTCACTCTACCTAAAAATACGGGCGAGATGGTCACTTAGCTGGACACACCCCTCACGAAGATTAAATCCGTTTAACTGCGGGAGAGATTCATACACTCCACCATACACCGCAGATGCCCAAAACACCGGTAGAGTTCCAAAAGGTATTAATAAAGGAAATAACCTTGCGGAGGTGGTCACGCCCACTAACTCCCGAAACTAAGGAAAAACCAAAGAAACCACAACACCAACATCTCGGGACTTGACACATCGTATTCTACATGACATTTCTAGATTAAAGACACAGTTGATCAACCTTTAGAAACGATTTACAATCCTATATAGACACTAACACGTCCAACAACGATAGACGAAACAATTTAATTCACCAATAAAACAGTCTAAGGACGAGTATACGCACCTAGTCAAGATCGAAATTACCATGACCAGATTTTATAATTTTTTGAGTGATCTTCAAGAATGACTAAACATAATCATAGTTTGGAAAGACAACACAAAAGGCAATAAAATTAAGGAACAAAGGCATAACGGCTACAATCAGACCGGACAAGAAACAATGAAGGAAAACCACCACTTGTCTTGGTTGTATCAGAAAAAGTTCTCCGAATCGCTCCGCGTCGTAGTTCGGGGTAAAAGAACATGGGAGAAATTGAGATCTAGACAAAAATGGCGGAAAAGGGGTTAGGGCCGAAAAACCGTAACAAAAAAAACTCAAGGAAAGGGGAAAAAATTACCACGATAGCGTAGCTCTTGGCGAGAGCTTTCCGGATCTACGTTCGGTTGAAGATTTCGAGCACCGGAGCTCTGTCGGCGGCCACCGGAAGATTCACGAAAAGAACTCCCTCTCTCTCGCTCGTTGTTCTGGTTCGGGAGAAAAGGAATCGAAGAAGAAGTTCTATTCAAACCTAAGTCTAAGAATATATATATATATATGTGTGTGTGTGTGTGTGTGTGTGTGTGTGTGTGTGTGTGTGTGTGTGTGTGAAAGTACTTATAAATTTTTTTTGTCTAAATACAAGAAAATGTGTGATTTATGAGTGGCTACGGGGAAACCGAAAATAAAGATTTAATATGGCTTCAAATCGAAAAGTGCCCAACATGAAAGATGTAGATCTCGTCGAGACGAACAAATTTTATGTTGACTTGTTTTTTGTACAACATCGTTTTGACCATCAAAATAGTGCCCGAACTCAGACTGGACAGAACCTCTCGAGAGGAATATGTCTACTCGAGAGGGAGAGGTCTTCTCGAGATAGGGACTCGAGAGGGATGGATCTTCTCGAGATAGAGGCTTGGGAACTCGATTTAACCATCTGGAACTCGAGTAGATAGGTATAGATCTCGAGTGGATCCATTCTTCTCGAGATAGAAGCCTTAGAACACGAGTGGATCAAGTCTACTCGAACTTTTCAAGAGCTGCTACGGGAAAATTGAAAATAGGGGGTCTAAGCTTGCTTCAAATCGAAACATACCCAACATGAACGTTGTAGATCTCGTCGAGACGAACAAATTTCATGTTGACCATTATTTTGTATGACATTGTTTTGACCCTCAAAATAGTGCCCGAACTCATACTAGACAGACGCTAAAATGCCTTAACAGCGTTGCGCCGTCAACTCGACGTTAAAAGTAACGGCAAGACGTCATAAATATGACGATATAAATCCAATAAAATCATCGAAAAAATAGGGGTGTTACAGTACCCGACTCACATAATATATTTGGAGCTGCTTCTTCCCCTCTTCTCGAACCAGGATGGAGCTCAAGGCCTCTACTCCGACCCAGAGATACAAAAATAGGTCCTCCCCCTCCTTCGGCACTTGGAGCAGGGGAGCCTGAGTCAACTACTTATTCAGGGCCTGGAATGCCTCCTCGCACTCCTTTGTCCACTCGAACGTTTGCCCCCCCCCCCCCCCCTCAATGTCTTGAAGAAGTGGAAGCACTTCTTCGCGGCCCGGGAGAGGAACCTGCTCAATCCTGTCAGCTTCCCGGTCAACCGCTGCACCTCTTTAGCATTCCAAGGTGACCCCAGCTCCATGATGGCTTTGACCTTGCCGGGATTTGGCTCGACCCTCGTGATGGTGAGGAGATGTCCCAAGAACTTCCCCCTGCTGGCCCGGAAAATGCACTTCAGGGTGTTCAACCGCATCTTGTATTTGTGCAGAGTGGTGAAGGTTTCCTTCAAGGCCTGGAGGTGAGAGTCCACGTCTTGACTCTTGATCATAAGATCATCTACATATACCTCCAGGTTCCTCCCCTTCTATTCTCGGAAGACCCTGTCCATCATCTTCTAGTATGTCACCCCTGCGTTCTTCAGCTCAAAAGGCATCATCTTGTAACAGTAGCACTCATCCCCCATGATAAACAAGACTTCCTTGATGTCCGGGGGGTGCATCCTAATCTGGTGATAACCTGAAAATGCATCTAAGAAGCTCATTACAGGAAAACTGATGGCTGAGTCAACCAGCGTGTCGATCTGAGGCAAAGAATAACAGTCTTTAGGGCATGATTTATTAAGAAAAGAAAAACCAACACATGTACGCCACCAACCGTCTCCGTTTTTCACCATAACTTCATTGGAGACCTAGCCAGGGTACTGTATTTTGGATATAAAGTCGGCCTTGAGGAGTTTGGACACCTCCTCCATGATGGGCTCTACCAGCTTGTTGGCGGTGTACCTCTTCTTCTACTGGATGGGGCGAGCTCCCGGGTCCAGGTTGAGGTAGTGACAGGCCACGTTCGAGTCAATCCCCAACATCTCTGTCATGCACCATGTGAAGATGTCCACGTTCTTCCGGATGCATGTCAGCATCTTGCCCTAAGCCTTCGGGGTCAGCCCCCCACTGATGTGAACCTACTCTACCCTGCCTCCGAGGGTGAGAACCTCTATTTCTACGACCTCCTCTGCAGCCTCCAGCCTGCACTGCTCCCCATTCTCTGACGTCCCTCTCCTCTGGGACAAGAACCTCCTCAACTTCCACCTCCTCCTCCACGGCCATCGCCTAGGACAACTCCTCCTGGTCAACTCCTGTCACCACCTGGGTGCAGCTCCCTTCTATCTCCATCTCCTCTCTGCCAGCTTCCTGCTCTGCCTCCTCCATTCTCCGCCCCTTCTCCTCGGCCCCATCCTGCCAAGAGATAGAGTTTACGATGGTGACGTAGCAGTCTCTTGCCACCTTGGGGTCCCCCTGAACTTGGACTGGATCCCTTCGGCACTGAACTTTAAGTATTGGTGGAATGACAAGGTGATGCAATAGAAGACGTTGATGAGGGGCCTTCCAAAGATACAATGTAGCTACTGGGGGCATCCACGATGACGAACCTGCAGTTCCGGGACTGGCCCCCTCCCCCCAGAGTGACGTGGAGTACACTCCTTCTACCTCCTTCTTTTCCCCCCAAAACCCAAATAAGGGCCCATCTGAATCCAGCACCCTCTTTGCCTCCACCTTCAATGCGTCGAACGCCTTCTTGAAGATGATGTTGACGGAGCTTCCGTTGTCAATGAGGATCCTGGAGACGGTGAAATTCTCGATGGTTGTCTGGATGACCAGCGCATCGCAGAAGGGATCCTCATGATCTGGTATATCCTTCCTCGATAAGGTGATCTTCTCTTCTAGGGGTGGGGTCTGAGATGTGGAGTCAACGCTGTGACGATCCATGGTGTGGAGGCTCGTCTTCCAGGAAGCCTCAATCCCCTCCCCTTTATGGATAAATCTGATCCCTCCGCAGGTCCCGACGTCCGCCCGGTCTTCACATCGATCCTCCTCCGACCGAGGTAGGACCTCCTCAATCCTCACCTCCTAGCAACCATGCTGATGATCTTGCTACCTATTTCCTCTCATTTTGAGGAACTTCGGGCACATGGCTGTGGCGTGCCCTTCCTCTTGGTGGAAGTCGTAGTAGGGCAACTCCACCATGACTTCTCTTCTCCTTCTCAGTACTGCTCTCCTCCTCTCCCCCATGGATATAGCCATAGCCGGATTTTGATCGGCGAGGGGAGGTCTTTGGGCCTGCCTCCAATCCTGGGGATGGAACTGATCCTAGCCCCCCTGGTGGTTGTCCCTTCCTTGGTAACCTCTCTGTGGCCCCTAGTCTTGCCACTCGGGCCTCCAGCCCAGCCGACGGTCCAGCTCCTGACGGCCCCACCTTGGCTGTTGCTGCTACTGTAGTTGTCACTGTTCCCTCTGTCGGGGCTCAGCTCTCCTTTCCTCCTAACCTCTGCCACCCCTTAGCTCCTTCTCCTCCTTCGTGGCCCACCTGGCTAGCTTCCGGGCAAACTCTGGATTCGATGCCTCCCCGTCGACTTCCCTTGTCGCCCTCTCCATTAGCTCTTCGTAGGAGAGGGGCGGCACTCTCTTCAGTTCCATCCTAAAGAAACCTTATTGCAGCCCCCGAGTAAAGGCCATCATCAGGCTATGCCCTGGCATCTCCTGGACTTGGGTTACCTCCTCCTAAAATCGGTCAACGTAACTCCTCAATGTCTCATTCACTCCCTGCTTGATGTGGAACATGGACTCCGACTCCTTCCTCCTCTTGGAGGTGGTGAACCTCAACATAAACCCCCGTCACAGGTCCCCGAAGTAGTAAATGGAGCTGGCTGGTAGTTGGTGAAACCACTCTCTCGCCTTCTCCTTGAGCGTGATGGCGAAGAGCCGGCACTTGAAGCCATCCGACATCTGCCGGATCGAGACCACGTCTTCGAACCACTAGACGTGTTGGATCGGGTCTCCCTTCCCGGTGTATTAAGACATCTCGGGTTGCATGAACCCCTTTGGAACTGGGGCTGAGGAAACCAACTCGCTGAAGGCGCTGCCTCCCCCTGTTGGGCGAGCTGGAGGATCTCGCGCCCCCATATCGCCGAACTGGCCTCCGCTTGCTGTGCCGGGGAAGAGCACGCACCCAAGGAGCTCGCATCCCCTTCCTTCCTCGGCGACCTCCTTCCCAGCTTGCCTGTTGGGAGAGACCTCGCCCAGAGATGGGGCGGCTATGGCTGGGACTGCTGGAGTCGAGCACTCGGCCCGTGCTCCGAGTGTGAACTTGACAAGGTTGACACCTCCTATCTGAAATCTTCGAACATCCCCACCGTGGCCAGAGGGGGTAGGGGTGGCGAGTCGGGCCTGTCTGAGCCTTGTCCTTCTCCTCCTGCCATCTAGCCTACTGAATATTTTATGTGCTAACCACTCTCCACTCTCACTACACCAAAAATATTGAAACCGAAAACTCGATCTCTTGTGGAGTTCACCATTGGGGAAGGGGTGATCGTGCACCTATTTCTCTCCTGCAAGCCAAATATCAAAAAGGAATAGGAACTTACCCAAGGGCTCGGCATGGAGTTCCCACCGCACATCCAGAAGATCTTATAGCTCTTCCCCTCCTTAGCCAAAGGCCGAGCTAAGGCTACCTCAGAAAGCACAAGCCCAACTAGTGAGTGTGCCTTCTGAGGTGCCCCATGGGTCTTATTTATAGTTTTCTGAAGATGACCTGCAAATAGCCAACCTCTGCTGTTTTGAACAGCTATGCGCAACACAACTGGGTCTGCCAACAGCATAACTCCGTTATTCTAACAGGCTATAGGCAGACCAGCATGTGTAAAATGGTAAAAAAAAACACCTCATAGGAGGCTGGGCGAGTGACCCTCTGAAGACTTTATTCTCCTGGGGGCGACACGTGGAGCAATATCACTCAACGCCATTACCAGAAGGTCACCGAGAGCATTGAGTGGACTCAACGCCATTGTTAGGAGAGCATCGAGTGGAGCAACATTGTTGGGTATTATATCCACATTAACCCAGATTTGATGAAGTCATCCTTGAACTAAGATGAATTAAGTTGTATTTGATGTCATATATAAGTTATATGTGCAGGATTCTAATGCCAAGTATAGACCAATGTCAGTCTACAATGAGTCATCAAACACAGGACCATACAATATAATCCCTCATTGTGTGATCTAAGGTGTTGACTCATGTGTAGCCTCTCTATTGGGATACACTTCATATTCAAGCACTAGGACTAATTGGAAAAGACTTGTTGCTGAACTCACCATGGTGGAAAAGAATTCAGTTTAAAGAATTTCACTAAGTCCTTTACTCGAGTAGATCCCTACATACTCGAGTGAAATACTTGGTCTATACTCGAGTAAGAGTCTTTGTACTTGAGTAAGAAAGTTACCTCTCGAGTATTTATGTTATAGCTCTCGAGTAGCTAAGTTAACTACTCAAGTAGATTCTGTCTCATTCTCGAGTTAACAGAATTTCTTCTCCAGATATTTTCTAAGTAAATTACTCGAGTAGCCATATAAGTACTCGAGTAGTTTAAACTTTCTCTCTCAAGTTACAGAAGTCTGGGTCTCGTGTAACTTTTCTTCACTCGAGTAGTCTAAGTCATGTACTCGAGTAGTTCGTCTACTACTCGAGTAGGTCAGAGCTTATACTCGAGTAACCATATTTTATTCCCTCAGAAGTTTTCTAAGTCTATTACTTGAGTAGCTATTTCCATATACTCGAGTAGTTCTTATTCTCTCGAGTAGTTCAGTTCACCTACTCGAGTAACCCAGGATTCTATTCCATAAATTATTCTAAGTCCCTGACTCGAGTAGTTCCTCTATCTCTCGAGTAGTCAATTTCTTTTCACTCGACTAAAATTTATTGTACTCGAGTAGTCCAACTCCACTTCTCGTGTAACTGTTTTAGCACTCAAGTATGTCTCTTTGTACTCGAGTAGCTGCTCTTCATTTCCAGATTTTCTCCAAGTATTTACTCGAGTAGTTATCTTCTGTTCACTCGAGTAGTTACATATAGTACTCGAGTAGTTGCTTCTTCACTCGAGTATATCAGCTTCACATTTTCTGAAATTTCGTTAAGTCCAGATTGACAGATTTCTTAATGAACCTTGATGTGATTGGTCCACGTGTACCTCATTAAGAATTAATTATGACTGTTATCGCAGATCCTATATAAGGTCTTGTCAAACCTACAAACCCTAAGAAGAAGTTTTGCAGTCAAATTATTTTCTAAGTTCTCTGATTCCCTTTCTCTCTCCAAGAAGTGAAAGCCGCCGCCGCCGATCTTCATCGTTCACATCCGGCTAGGGTTTTTGATTTCAGAGGATTCAGATCAAGAAGGCTTATAGATTGAGATCGTCGCTCAACTCCTCATCTTCTATCTGATCGTGTGAAGCCCAGAAAGTCCAGATCTAGCTTTGCCGAGATTTTCTTCAACCACTCTGATAAAGCTGCAAGGTCTAAAAGAGGAAGATCCAGGCTGATTGTTTGCAGATCTGATAAGGATTCACTATTTGTAATTTTACATTCGTTCTATTTCATTCTTGTAGGAGAATTTTCTCCGAGTATAGGAGATTTTGTCTCCGAGATTGTATGAAGTTTTACCTTCCGAGTGTAGATTTGTTTTGTGGATTGAGATTGTAGGAACTTTGTTCCGAGGCGTAGGATTGTTTTTCAATACGAGATAGTGGAGTGGCCGAGTCTAGTGTATTGCTAGATCAGTGAGGGAAAGTGGTTGTACCCAAGGTTGGGGAACCACTATAAATCTTGATTCGTCTGTGATTGATTGGTAGATAGTTCTGTGCATAGATCTTAAATCTTTATTCCGCAAAAGACGCACATCTCACATATTCACCCCTCTCTAGGTGATTTAGGTAGTCAACTAAACACTTTCAAACATCACTCAACGTCATTGCCAGGAGGGCGCCGAGAACGTCGAGTGGAACGACATCACTCAACGCCAAAGCCAGGTGGCCGCCAGCGGGGGTAAAGATTGAATGAAGCCTCATAAAATAGCTGAGCGGGTAGCCCTCTGATACCTTCACTCTCCCGGGGCGGTGAGTGCTCGATGGAGCTGGCACTCACCGCTTCTGCCCGGCCCTGGGCGAGTATGGGCCAGGCCGGTCTGGGACTATTACTACAGAAGGAATTCAAGAAGAATTGAGTTCGCCTAGCTTAGTTCGGCGAATCCAGGATTCTAACTCCCGAGGTTAGCTCGAAGAATGCCGAGATCCGTTCGACGAACGCCGAGCCCCATTCGGCGAACGCCGAGCCCCGTTCGAAGAATGCCGAGCTCCGTTCGACGAACGTCGATCTCAACTCAACCTCAGTCCGGCGAAAACCAGACTCAGTTAGACGAACCCCGGGCGGACGCGGGCTGGTTGGGCCGGCTCGCACAGCTCGCCCACCTAGCTTTGGCCGTAGCGAGCTGGCCATTCTGAATTCGCCTGCATGCTGTTCTGGCGCGGACATGTCGCCTTGGTCCATTCGCCCTGTCTGGTGGACCCACTCGGCGAACATGGGGTTGTACAAATCCAATCTTTATAGCCTTTTTACAAATCCCTTACTTATCAAATGGCCAAACACCATGTCTCTTTTCCCCCAACTATCATTACAACAAACTGCACATGGACATAAAATCTCTTCTCCTTCGAACAACCCTTTACTGAACGCAACATCCAAGAAATATTTAACGCCATTAATATAATTTTCATCGTAACGAGGCAAATTAATCCAATTTTTTCTCATCATATTTCATCTCATAAACACTGAAAGATAGCAGTACCTAAACAAAAAACATTATATCGAGTTATATTATCAAAGTAAAATTTACAAAAGTAGAGTTAAACTTGAATAAACGGAAAAACTGAAATTAGAAGTCAAACATCTCAAATCATGTCAAACACCTTCGAAAAAAAGCTTAATGTGATAATAGAAAAAATCAAACTCTTAGCCTTAGACCAATAATAAACCTACAAGAGAGCTGAGATTAAGTTGTACTATAAACTGAATTGGAATTAATTATCACCTTCCTGACACCTGCTATATGTGATTAAAAAAACATACCGAACTTCCAAAAATTGTCAATAATTGGGGAAATGCTCAACCTATCAAAACCCATGTTCCCAATAAATGAATACAATTATACAACATGTTCCATAATGACAAAGCAAATCGGATTGCACAACATGATACTAAATAGTGCAACCTAAATTGAGAACTATTAGAAGCAATCCAAATTGATCGTTTCGATTCTCGACGGGGGAGGAACTAGGATTTTCACCTTGGCTTGGGAAGTCTTGGATTTTCAATGCCTCGAATCACAATCAGGTGTCATCCTTGGAGTTTAGTAATTTATATACAGTAATCATGTGTTGGTTCTGTCAATCTTGCATGTAAAAGTCTGATGAGTCATGAATGTATACACAAAGTATTGTCTTCCAAAATTTACATTTTATTAGGAATAATTGTTCAATTGTGCTTGAGTTTGTTTCAAAATGAAGGAATTCGTTCAAACATAACTGAAAAACAGAATCAAAATTGAACCTCTAATTCTAATTACATAGCCTCAATCTCATTCAAATGGACAGAGTTCAAGAGCTTCTGAATTTTTTGGAGAGCTAATAAACTTGAAGAACTTTGTGCAAAAGATATAGTAGCAGTTGTTTACTCTCTAATGAAGCTATCAAAAATAAAAATATATTGCATAAATTGACATTTGAAATACAAATCATCTAGACATTGATTCATGAGTAACAACTATATTCCAATCAAGATAATAAAAAAATAAAAATGATATATACTTCAAGCAATCAACGTGTTACAGATATTGATTTAGAAGCATAGCCACATACTCTGTAGAAAAAAAATATGAAAAAGAAGAAAAAATTTTCTGAAATTTTTTTTACAGGATAAGCTGTTGATGAATGCAGCAGAAGCACACATCCAAAAAGGCGCGCTGTGCCAAATGTTAGATTTAAGAAAAAAAAAGGGGATAACATTATCCCGGCTCCATTCCCAGATATGTACAACTGAAATCCAAAAGTGTGATGTTCTCCCCATCATTTCTACACGATAGATCTGCCATAACACACAGCTCAAAAGCAAAATGACGCTTGTGTATGAAGCAAAGCAACGACTAAAATAGTTATAAATAAATTATAATTTCTATGTTTTACTGGCAAGTACTATTTGTGAATGCATATAACTAGGGCATTAAGTTTAGTTTGTATACAATAGAGAAACAACAGTATATACAAGATATATTGTACTTGTTTCAGGATAAAGTGGTTAAAACAATTAGGAATCCACAATTTATACTTCAATCTCAAATATTTTTTCAAATAGTAAAACAACAATCAGGTTGAGCAGTGTTAAGAAGCCATAGATTTGAGCACATAGCCTACTCTAAATTCATATTATTATATGACCAAAACCATGGAGGTTGATTTAGAAGCAAAAAACCCGACTAATGGCCAAATAGACAGGCATCCATTGCTTCCAGCAAAACCTGTCAATCGTTAGAAGGGAATGTTTACACTAAATTGAAGATATTAGGGTGCGTATATTCTAGTAGGGCCCCTATCAACCTATATCGCAGATGGTGGGGGAATAGATGGGAGGTAGAAAAATAACCCAGGTACCGGATATAGCCGAAGAAGAATTTGTTGTAGTCCGATCTCCAAGGTTTCGGTTGAATCCCGATGTTCGATTCATTGCAAGGAGGAAAGACGAAAATAGCACAGATAATGTAGTGTTCAAGTAAGGATTAGGTTATTTTCACATTTCAAACACAAAATTAAGAGAAAACGCACATTGCAATTTCTAGGTTTTTTAGGATTTGGATTTCTTACTTGTAGAAGACAGAAGATGGCTTCGAAATGCCGGAGGAGGCTTCAAAATGCCAAAGATGGCCAAGATCCACCGGCGATGTCGATGGGAAGCAGAGTCCAGACTGTCAGAATACCAGGAGAAAACCTCAAAATCACTGTAAAAGGCTTCAAAAGCATGAGGACCTTTCAAAATGTGGTAGACGAGCCCAGAGCCTGAAAGTGAGGGTTAGACCTGATTTACTCTAGAGGGGGGGGGGGTGAATAGAGTAATAAAAAATCTTTTTACTATTTAAGAAATAATATCAAAGTAATTGCTTGAGAGATATCAGATTAACAGTAAGCTAAAAGTTATCCTAAGTTAAGCTATTCTAACAAAGCACTTATAACATAATCTATCACAGGCACAACAAGAACAAAAAGAAAAAGGCAACCAAACAACACAAGAATATTTATAGTGGTTCCCCAACCTGGGTACATCCACTCTTCTACCCCCTGGTAGGAATCCACTACAGGTTTTTATCAGGTGATTGCCACCAATGAGCTTTTGATCAGGTGCTCAAAAACCAACTCAAGTCTTTTGATCAGGAGACTTGCAACCAAGGAATAACTTTTGAAGGGAGTTAAAGAACCCTTTGTACAGAGAGGGGGTGAGAGAGTTATGGTGTCTTCTCTTTCTCAAAACAACTAAGAAAACTTGTGGATCTTGATGTTGTCAAAGCTCCCCCTGAGATGAAGATTTGTTTAGAAAGAGTGGAGGCTTTGCAGGGTGAGTAGGTCTTCTTGAAAATATCTCCAGAAAGCTGTAGACAGATAGAAGTTGATTGTCTCTTTTTAGCTTGCTGGAGGAAGAATCTTTGATGAAGACAGACAGAGCCTTTTCTTTTGAATAATTTTTGGTGCCTATCTTTCTTTGTGTTATGTTATCCTTGTTGTCTGTTGTGTGTTTTTGACTGAAAGAGAAGAATATATTTTATATATCTCTGTCTAATTTCTCCTTTGAATTTGAATTGTCTGCATTGAATGCTGACTGCTTGGAGAATGAAAATTCAGCTGGAGAGAATATTACATTAATGGATTTCCCCAACTGTCCTATTAAAAAATGGCAAGTAATAATCCTGATGAATACCATAATCAATGCTGCCACTAGCGGCTATTTCTAGAGAATATAAGCATTGATTATTCAGGAATTATTGCAATAGAATAAGGACAAAAAGAAGGGAAAATTCCAAGTCTGGAACTACACAGCAATCGTCGAGCAGAGAACAGATTTCGTCGACCTGAGTCCAGAGTTCGTCGAGCTGAGAAATATTGTTCGTCGACCTGGGAACCCTTATTCGTCGACCTGAGAACTAAGTTTGTCGACCTGATATCAGCTAACTGCTTTCTGTGAAGAACTTTCCATTTTTGTGCTCTAAGTTCGTCGAGCTGATAATGTAACTTCATCGACCTGAGTTTAAAGAAAGGATTTTGGACTTAATGTATTGAAGTTGATCACCCAGAACTCGTCAACCTGAGCTTGAATATCGTCGAGCTCAACTCAGAGAATTTGCTCTGAGTTCGCCGAACAAAGCATGACATTCGTCGAGCTGAGTTCGACTTTCTTGAACTTGATTTTCTTCTAAGTCTGAGTCTTCTGCAGTCTTCTGTTGGCTGGTCCATGTGTGGTTATTTTTGAGGACTTAGCCTAAACTCTATAACACAAACATGACCCTGGCTATACATGTTGGGTCAATTATCTTAGATAGTGAATCTAGCCCAAATCAAATTAGGGATCCAACAATCTCCCCCTATTTGGGTGAGGTCACTAATCCAAACAAAAATATATTCACAAAGTAAAAGAAAAAATATATCTGACAAAAAAATTTAAAACTTACAGCAGATATTTACAATGTGGCTTTGTGAAATAACAATAAGAGTTCAGAATGTATATAAAAAAATTAAGCAGAATGTTTAATGCTTTTTCTTCAGCTTTTCCTTTTCCTGGTTTCTTTTATCAGAATTTCCAGAAGGCTGTCTAAATATGATTTCTCTGTTTGGGTTGACACCTTCTCTCTTTGATATTGTCATATCAACAGCACCAATTATATTGAGAGAAGTGGCTCTAGGTAGTACAGCCTCTAGATGTAATTGCATATAATCATCTACATTAAAGAACTTGTTTGCTTTAGCATACCTGTTTAATTCCTCTTTCCTGTATTTAGACATAGTTGAATATTGTGAGGGATCCTTTCCTTCAGCTTTAGCCTTGTTTATCATATATAATCCAACCAATTCTTGGAACCTGGTCATTCTAGCAGTAGTAGTTGTTTCAGGATCCTCAAATGGAACAGGAGGAGATTCAGGCCTCTTTGGACTATCAGCTTTTTGATGTTCAGGAGCTTGTTGTATATGTTGCTGAGGTTGTTGATGTCGTTGATGTTGTCTTCTTGAGGAGTGCCTCTGCTGGCTGCTTCTAGAATGTGAAGAAGATCTACCATGTTGTCTTTGGTATGTTTGAGAATAAGAGGTAGACCTCTGAGAAGTAA
Source organism: Platanthera guangdongensis (assembly GCA_039583875.1). Lineage (NCBI taxonomy): Eukaryota > Viridiplantae > Streptophyta > Magnoliopsida > Asparagales > Orchidaceae > Platanthera > Platanthera guangdongensis. The sequence goes on along the minus strand of CM077159.1, from coordinate 113,453,222 downwards.
GTCCTGAAGCACCAGCAGCAGGTGGAGGAGGAGGAGGTGGGTCTTTCATGTATCTTTGAGAAGGTGGAAGAGGAGAGTATCTCCTGCTTTTCTTCTTAGCTTTCTGCTCATTCTTTGACAGCCACATCCAAGCTGGCATACCCTTGTAAGGAGTGATATTCTGAAGAATGTAATATGGGGTATCATGAGTGGGATTAGGTTTTGGGGCAACAGCTGGAGGGGCTTTCCTTTTCTTAGAGATTTTTTTTCTTTGTAGAACGACTGTCATCAGAATCATCATCATCTGAAGAATCTTGGGGATTATTATATAAAGTATTAATTTCCTTTAGAGCTTCTGCAGATATCAGCAACTTTTTAGCCTAAGGAGGATCTGGAGGTAGAACAACTGATTCAATAACCTTTTCAGCAACTAAAGATAATTGATTCTCTTGTTCTATGTCTGTCATCATGATCTCATCCAGATCTGGCATGGGACTGTCATCCATCTTGAATGCTGGATGAGAGATGGCTTTGGGAAGGGATGATATAATGACAGAATCTGCTCTTGGTGGAGATGGAACAACTGGAGCCTCTATACTTGAAAAACTGGCCTTGAGTTGCATGGCAACTTTGGGGCTCATTGGAGAAGTGTAAGGAACTATAACCATAGAAGGCTTTAGGCTGTTTTCTGGAAGAAAGTTCAAATGAACTATATCAAAAGTATTTAACAAACTCAAAATATTTACTATGGGATTGATAATTTAATCACCAACAGTGTTTATTCCAGCTATAGCTGTCTCATCCATATCTATATCAGACTCAATGAAATCAATTAAATCAGCAGGGATAACTGTGTCTGCTGCTGCTTCTGCTGCAGTTGCTATTGCTGATTCTGCTGGAGCTGGAGATACTTCTTCATGGAGTATCTCCTCCTGCCTGGTTTTAGTAGGCACTGGAGCCAGGCCCCTGACTGAAGAATAAGAAGGGATAGAGAAGGCAGAGAGGTGCGCAACAAGGGATGAGATGAAAGTAGCAAGAGGGGAAATAGCCTCTGCTATCAGGTTTCTGATGAGTGGAGTGAGAATGGCAAGAAGAGGTTGAATGGAAGGGGGTCCAATTGCATGAACTCAGAAGGTGTTTGAGTGGATACAGAAGTATGGATAGAAGATGATGGTGGAGGAGAAGGTAGAGTATCTGGTATTGGCTCATCTGCAGGTGATGGAGTATGAAGGAGGGGTGATAGTAGGTCAAAAGAAGGTAGTGATAGAAGGTTGGAAAGGGGGATGTTATCTAGGTGTAGTGGTAGAGGAGATGAGGGTGGTGTACTATGTTGTGATGGAGTTGGTGTACCATGTTGTGATGGAGTTGGTATACCATGGTGTGATGGAGGTGTTGTACCATGGTGTGATGGAGTTGATGTACAATGGTGTGATGGAGTTGGTGTACCATGATGTGATGGAGTTGGTGTACCATGGTGTGATGGATTTGGTGTACCATGATGTGATGGATGTGTTGGAGTATGGACTGTGGTATGAGCTGGTGAAGAGAGATGAATTGGGGAGGCTGGAGGTGGTGGAGGTGGAACATCTTCAGAAGGGTGGGGAGTGGCTGGAACAGCCCTTGTATTCTCAGAAGGTCTGGAGGAAGTGGAAGCCTTGGTTGGCTTGGTTATCTTCCTCTACCATCTGCCAAAGAGGGCATAGGTAAGCCTCTTGGAGGCATTGATGAACACTGGTGTAGAGATCAGATGTTCTTGAGCTTTTTCTTGCAGAAATATCCCCAGAATTTTGTCAAAGCAGACCACTTTCTTGTTGTTTTTCTTTTTAATCAGATCAAACAGCAGCTTTCCCCAATTTGCTGCTTTATTCTCGACCAGAGCACTCATCACCGTGAACTGGTGCTTGGTTATGTAGTCATAGGCGGTGTGTTTGCCTAGCAGCACCTTGCCAACTACGTCAGCCAAGAACTTGTACTCAGGAGATAAGTTTTTCTTGAGCAGTTTGTTGGGGTTGTCGCCGGAATGACCCATCTTGGTCAGCATATTTCCATACTCCTCAGATTCCATTGCAATTTATTCTGCTCCATTTAAAAGACCGAAAGTGTCGGTTAGTACGGAAGGGGAGAGGGTAAGTAGATTTACAGAAACTGATCCAGTCATAGTATCTTCTTCTAGAGTTATAGATGTAACGCCCCGAAACTCAAAATAGCGAAGGGGGACGTTTTGGGCCAGTTTTGGGTTCTCGCTGCAGGCACACGGCCTGGGACACGGGCGTGTCCCAGGGCGTGTCAAGCTTGTGTCGACACTCAGCCGAGAAGTCGACATTTTGCTCTCGACATTGTGTCGAGACTGGGCACACGGCCTACGACACGGGCGTGTCGCAGGGCGTGTCGACCCGTGTCGACACTCAGCCCGCGAAGTCGACACTCTGCGCTCGACGAAGTGTCGAGACATGGCACACGGCCTACGACACGGGCATGTCGCAGGGCGTGTCGACCCGTGTCGACACTCGTCCCGGGAAGTCGACATTTTGCTCTCGACATTGTGTCGAGACAAGGCACACGACCTAGGACACGGGCATGTCCAAGGCCGTGTCGTTAGGTCGACGATCTTCGCTCGACGAAGTGTCGAGTGTCGAGACCATGTACACGGCCTGGAGCCCAGGCGTGTTGAGGTGACACGGGAAAGGTCACGGGCGTGTCCTAGAACCCGTGCGGTGCTCGGGTTGTTTTCAGGGAAAATCGATGGTGGCACACGGCCGGCCACACGGCCGTGTCAGGTGGAACACGGGCGTGTCAGGTCGAACACGGGCGTGTTCGATGCCCGTGTGTTGTTCCAGGCGCGTCGATTTTGACGGCGTATGAGGCACACGGCCATAGACACGGGCGTGTGCCAGGTCGTGTGCGGTCCCGATTGGGCATTTCAGTCCCGAATCAAAGCTGTTCGTTTCTTTAATTGGTGATCCAACGACTGGGGGTTGTTCCTGATGGGATATACCCGGGATTGGGGCTTAGAAACCCTCACTTTTCACGAGTGGTTGTCTTTCTAAAACTTAGAGAGAGAGGAGAGCCAAGAAAGGAAGAAGGAGCTAGATCCGGCCATTGGAGGAGCTTCGAAGCTCCAAATCGCGAGCCGACTCCGGATCCACGGAGGCAAAGCTAGTGCGGTGCTTTTCATCCGCTTACTTTTCCATGGAGCCGACGAAGAACGCAAGGGTAACGATTCTCTTCTTGAGCATGAGTAGCCCTCCTTCTTTGCATAGGAAGCCCGCTCTCGCGAGTTTGCGGTGAGTTGGAGGCGTTCCTTCGGGTAGATATGTAAAGTACCCGTTATTTAGAGTCCGTAAGCGAGAACGGACATAGGCATGATGTGTGAAGCCTACCCGGACATGTTGGTCTGGATAAGTGATGTTGCATTGCATAAATGCCGGAGAAGACTCCGCGCGATTGGTTGTTTTTCGGGTTTTCTACGCGGTAGATTGCAATAGGGAGCCTTGGGGATTAACCCAAAGGTGCACCCGGAAAACTGGGCGGATGCGTGATCTTGCCAACTTGGTGGCCTGAGAGCCAACTTGAACATAACCGGGTTATGTGAAATGTGATGGAAACGGGACTCGGGAGAAGTTTGACCTATACATATGGTTTAAATTACCGTTGCGGGCGCATATGGTTGAAATTACCGTTGCGTTGTGAGCACGGGTTAGATGGAACCGTACCCGTTCTATGTCGTTCGGATTAGAGTCATTGGCATAGATGAGAGTCTTCGGCGGTCTATGGTTTTAATTACCGTGACCCATGCCGGGAAGACAAACTGCTCATTGATTGGCCGTCCAAAGGGATAGCGGTGAGTCGGCGGACTTAGACTGCGTTCACCAAGAATGTGCCCTGAGTGCACGGGGTGTGTGGCCGTATGAGCCTACGCCTGTGATGAATTGAATATTATTATATTGCTCGCTTATGCTAATGAAATGCAGGGAAGGAGCATCGCCGCCCCGAGTTGGGGGCGGGATCGTTATAATTTGGTCAGCATTGCTGACCGTTGCCTTGGTTTGCCACCGTGCGGTGGTTTGTTGCTTGCAGGTGCTGCTGGACCAAGCGGTCAATAGCGGGCTAAAGCCTAATTTTGCGAAGCCGGCCCTCGAAGGCCTAATTGGAGTGTTTACTGCTTTATTCATGTATGACTGGCCTGCGTGCCGTGGTTTGTAAATCATATAATATCAAGTGAACCATTTTGTAAGGCCTTAAGACTTGGACTGGTGTATGTATAACATTCATATTTGGTACTAGTGGACATTCATGCTTTAGTGCTGGGTTCTTTATTGCAACGTTTATAAACTGCTTCCGCTAGAATGCTCTGTACAGGACGTTATGATTAGTTGGATGGTTTCCATGAGTAACCACCCGGTCTGTCTGTAGTATATGGCGTCGGGCCCCGGCCGGACCTACTGCTATATGCTATGCGACGGATAGGGGGTGTTACAAGTTGGTATCATACTACTGGTTTTGGTCGGGCTTAACTTGAATTCGTGGGCGAATTCTTTTTAAGGGGTGGTGAGCACATTGTGTGCATCATCGTTATAACGGTAAAAGAACACATGAATGTCCACTTAGGAATGAAAATACACGTGTTTGAGGAACCTGCGTGTTCTTATAATTGTTGTTCGCAATTTTATTTGGTCGCTTAACGGTGTTTTGTACCACTATAGGTGACCGGAAGCGGTGCTGGACCGCCAGAATGTCCGGTTTCTGAGGAGCATAGTGCACCCATTGAGGTGTTTGAGACTCCTCCTTCGTATGAAACCGTTAGAAGGATCGTAGAAGCGGTGTTCGCTGTGACGGGTGCACAGCTTGGAGGAAATGTACAACCCTGCGCCCCTGTTGTGGCTTCAATGCCGGTTGGCATGATGGAGCAGATGACCTTTGGTAGACCATCGGGGCAGCAGCTGAATATGCATTTAGTGCAGGGAGCGCACACAGTTGAGGAATATTTACAAGCATTTCTTATGATAAGTCGCTACCCATGCTTCGAGTTGGATAATGAGCAAGCTACAGTCGATAGATTTTATAATGGCCTGCGTGCCGAGTTACGAGTTCTACTGCTAGGACCAAAGTTATTGGGATTCCGAGCCTTGGTGGAATCAGCTAGATCTTTGGAGGCAGATTTGAGGAAGACCCTCCCGATGCCAGCGACCATGGTATCGAACTATGCAAGCCCCATAAGAGCTGCATCCGGCAGAATGCTGGAGAAAGGGGCTATGAAATCGACTAGCAAAGCTACTTACACTTGTCATACTTGTGGAAAGCAAGGTCACTTTGCCCGAGACTATTGGAATGGTGCTAGGAAGGGTAAGAAAGCTATGTCAGGAGCAGTCAAGGATGTTAGTGCAAAGGAAACAACATTCAAGGTGTCGAACACCTCAAAGTCTGTATATCGAAAATGGTATAAGAAGGCTAGGACTCTAGGTCTAGCCCCTCCTTTCGATGCTTCGGGGGAAACTACAAGCCAAACCCCGGGCGCATGTTACAAATGTGGGGAGTCGGGGCATTATGTCCGTGAGTGCCTAAAGCCCTGGAGGAAGCACGCCGTCGTGAGGACAGGTATGGTTTAAAGATAATTTTGTCTTAAATACTTGTCGCCCTTGTGTTGTTAGCTTAGAAATACTTGTGCTAAGCTTTGTACTTTACTTTTCTACGAGAGCACCGTTCGTTTAGGGAGCTTCACATTCCTTTATTAGGAATTTAATTGTGCGTCGGAGTACCTCCTTCGATGGTAAGATACAAATTGGATGTGTTATAGTCCAATGGTGCTCATTGTGCGCGGGTAGAATTTGTTGCGCTTAGTTTTGGACTGGGAATCAGGAGTTCGATCTGCAAGCGTCGTTACTTCCGTTGGTGGAGTTCGACGTTATATTTGGCATGGACTGGCTTTTGGAGCAGCATGCCTATATAGATTGCGATAGCAAGGAAGTCAAGCTGGGAGCAAGTCGTGAGACGACCTTTACGGGCTCGAAGAGGTCGAGCAAGACGTTGGTGTCTGCTCTTCAGGTGGTGAAGACAGTTTGTGCTGGTGTAGAGCTGTTCTGTACACTAGTGGAGGTTGCAAAGCCGAAGCCCGTGTTGGTTAATATTTCAGTGGTATCGGAGTACCCTGATGTGTAACCTAGAGATCTTCCTGGAGCCCCGCCTCAACGGGAGATAGATTTCATGATTGAGCTAGTACCAGGTGCAAAGCCCGTGTCACGCTCTTCATATCGGCTAGCGCCTAAGGAAATGGCGGAGCGGAAGGTGCAACTTCTAAAAGTTGTTGGAGCAAGGGTATGTGCGTCCAAGTCCTTCTCCTTGGAGCGCACCGACCCTCTTTATTAAGAAGAAGGACGGAAGCTTGAGGCTATGTATTGATTATCGGGAGCTCAACAAGTTGACGGAGAAGAACAATTACTCGATTCCCCGGATTGATGATCTTTTTGATCAGTTAGTCGGGTCGACGGTGTACTCGAAGTTGGATCTCAAGGCTGGGTACTATCAGCTGTGAATAAGGGAGAGTGATATCCCTAAGATAACGTTTAGTACAGGATACGGGGGTTACGAGTTTACGGTCATGCCGTTTGGGCTGAATAATGCGCCGTCAGTGTTCATGGATTTGCGCAACAGGACCTTCCGGGAGTACTTTTACCATTTTGTGATCGTCTTCATCGACGATATTTTGGTGTACTCGCAGAGTAAGGAAGATTACTTCAAGCATCTTCTTTTGGTTTTGGAGACGCTAAGGAGGAATCAGTTGTATGCCAAGTTCTCGAAGTGTTAGTTTTGGTCACCCTCAGTGGCGTCCTCGGTCTTATAGTGAGTGAGGAAGGCATTGCAGTGGATCCGGCAAAGATTGTTGCGATGCGGGAGTGGCCTGAGCTTTCTACAGTGGCGGGAGTCCGGAGCTTTCTAGGGCTTGCCAGCTATTACAGGCGCTTCGTAGAGAACTTCTCGCGGATAGCGTTACCCCTCACTACTTTGACGAGGAAGGAGCAGAAGTTCATTTGGACGCCGGAGTGCGCGCGAGCTTTTGAGGAGTGAAATGTCAGTTGACCACGGCGCCTGTGCTGAGTTCGCCGAGTGGGACCGAAGGTTATGAGATTTAATAGCAATGCTTCGGGCAGCGGTTTGGGTTGCGTGCTACTGCAACACGGAAGTGTAATAGCTTATGGCGCGAGACAGCCAAAAGTACACGAGAGGAACTATCCGGTCCATGACTTGTTGTTAGCGGCCGTGAGTTTTGCCTTGAAGCTGTGGAGGCATAATTTTGTACGGTGTGAATATGGATATCTACGCCGGCCACAAGAGCGTGAAGTTTCTGATTGATCAGAAGGATCTGAAAATGCGGCAGCGTGGATGGATGGAGTTCTTGGGAGACTATACATTCAAGATCCACTACGTGCCTGGTAAAGGGAATGCGGTTGCGGACGCGTTGAGTCGCCGAGCCCCAGCTCAAGCTAATTGGCTATCGTTGCAAGATGAGCGGTTGGTGCGGGAGTTGGAGGCGTTGGAGATTGTTTGTGTGGATAGGCAATCAAGTGCTGAAGCAGTTCTGAATTGGACCGAAGTCCAATATGACCTAGCTGATCGGATTCGACAGACTTTGGATATGGATGTCCATATGAAGCAGTTCATGGTAGAGGCTCTGGATGGGTCAAATTCCCAATTCGTTGTGGAGGACGGATTGCTTTGGAAAGACGGTCGTCTGTGCGTCCCAAGTGTGGGCAATTTGCGGGTGGAATTATTGTACGAGGCGCACCATACCAAGTACTCAATTCACCCGGGGAGCAGGAAGATGTACCGCGATGTCAAGAAACTGTTTTGGTGGCCGAGTTTGAAGAAGGATGTGGCGCTCTATGTAGCGAAGTGCCAAACTTGCGCCTTGGTGAAGACAGAATGTCAAAAGCCGGGAGGATTTCTTAAGTCCTTGCCTATTCCGGAGTGGAAATTCGACGACATCTCTATGGACTTTGTGCACGGTTTGCCAAGGTCGCAAAAGGGGAACGACGCCATTTGGGTGGTTGTTGATCGGCTAACGAAGGTGTCGCATTTTATTCCGCATAGGAAGGACGATCCGGTGGAGAAGTTGGCAAAACTTTATGTGTATAACATAGTACGGCTTCATGGTGTGCCCCGCAGTATCGTGAGTGACCGTGATGGGCGGTTCACGTCCAATGATTGGAGGCTTGTGCAGCAAATGTTGGGAACAAAGCTAAAATTCAGCACAGCCTTCCATCCGCAAACGGATGGGCGGACCGAGAGGGTCAATAGAACCATGGAAGACATGCTCTGCATGTGTGTCTTGGATTTTGGAAAGCAATGGGAAGACCATCTTTATTTGGTGGAGTTCGCGTACAACAATAACTACCAAGCGAGTATCCAAATGGCGCCCTTCGAGGCCCTATATGGTAGAAAATGTCGCACGTCGTTGTCTTGGCTAGAAACGGGTGAGTCAAAGTTGTATAAACAATTGGAAGTGGAGGATGCTACTTCTCTGGTGAGAACCATTCGGGAGAGGTTGCTTATCGCTCAGGACCGGCAAGCGAAGTACTATAATGCCAAGCACAGGAACGTGGAGTTCGCTGTGGGCGACTATGTGTACTTAAATATCAAGCCACTCAAGGGTGTCTCGTGGGTGCGGCGATTGAAAAGCTAAGCCTGAGGTACCTTGGGCCGTTTGAGGTTCTGGAGCGAGTTGGTGAAGCGGCCTATCGGTTGAAGCTTTCAGTGGAGCTTGGTAGATTACATGATGTATTCCATATTTCGGTGCTACAGAAGGCAGTGCAAGAGCCTACGTGAGTGATCGCGGTCGATCAAGCGCCGGTTGATAATGGATTGACGACGAAAGTAAAGCCCGTGCGGATTGAGGACTCGGAGGTCAAGCGGCTACGTAATAAAGAGATCAGGATGGTCAAGGTACGGTGGGATAATTGTGGTCGTGAGGAGATATCTTGGGAGTGAGAGCAGACTATGCTTGACAAGTATCCGGAGTTGTTCCACTCAAGTACAAATTTTGGTTTTGTACATGTCTTTCCTTTATATAATTTCGTGGACGAAATTCTATTAAGAGGGGGAGAGTTGTAACGCCCCGAAACTCAAAATAGCGAAGGAGGACGTTTTGGGCCAGTTTGGGGTTCTGGCTGCAGGCACACGGCCTGGGACACGGGCGTGTCCCAGGGCGTGTCAAGCTTGTGTCGACACTCAGCCGGGAAGTCGACATTTTGCTCTCGACATTGTGTCGAGACTGGGCACACGGCCTGCGACACGGGCGTGTCGCAGGGCGTGTCGACCCGTGTCGACACTCAGCCCGCGAAGTCGACACTCTACGCTCAACGAAGTGTCGAGACATTGCACACGGCCTGCGACACGGGCGTGTCGCAGGGCGTGTCGACCCGTGTCGACACTCGTCCCGGGAAGTCGACATTTTGCTCTCGACATTGTGTCGAGACAAGGCACACGGCCTAGGACATGGGCATGTCCAAGGCCGTGTCGTTAGGTCGACGATCTTCGCTCGACGAAGTGTCGAGTGTCGAGACCGTGTACACGGCCTGGAGCCCAGGCGTGTTGAGGTGACACGGGAAAGGTCACGGGCGTGTCCTAGAACCCGTGCAGTGCTCGGGTTGTTTTCGGGGAAAATCGATGGTGGTACACGGCCGACCACACGGCCGTGTCAGGTGGAACACGGGCGTGTCAGGTCGAACACAGGCGTGTTCGATGCCCGTGTGTTGTTCCAGGCGCGTCGATTTTGACGGGGAATGAGGCACACGGCCCTGGACACGGGCGTGTGCGGTCCAGATTGGGCATTTCAGTCCCGAATCAAAGTCGTTCGTTTCTTTAATTGGTGATCCAATGGCTGGGGGTTGTTCCTGATGGGATATACCCGAGATTGGGCTTTAGAAATCCTCACTTTTCATGAGTGGTTGTCTTTCTAAAACTTAGAGAGAGAGGAGAGCCAAGGAAGGAAGAAGGAGCTAGATCCGGCCATTGGAGGAGCTTCGAAGCTCCAAATCGCGAGCCGACTCCGGATCCACGGAGGCAAAGCTAGTGCGGTACTTTTCATCCGCTTACTTTTCCATGGCGCCGAAGAAGAACGCAAGGGCAACGATTCTCTTCTTGAGCATGAGTAGCTCTCCTTCTTTGCATAGGAAGCCCGCTCTCGCGAGTTTGCGGTGAGTTGGAGGCATTCCTTCGGGTAGATATGTAAAGTCCCCGTTGTTTAGAGTCCGTAAGCGAGAACGGACATATGCATGATGTGTGAAGCCTACCCGGACATGTTGGTCTGGATCGGTGATGTTGCATTGCATAAATGCCGGAGAAGACTCCGCGTGATTGGTTGGTTTTCGGGTTTTCTACGCGGTAGATTGCAACAGGGAGCCTTGGGGATTAACCCAAAGGTGCACCCGGAAAACTGGGCGGATGCTTGATCTTGCCAACTTGGTGGCCTGAGAGCCAACTTGAACATAACCGGGTTATGTGAAATGTGATGGAAACGGGACTCGAGAGAAGTTTGACCTGCGCATATGGTTTAAATTACTGTTGCGGGCGCATATGGTTTAAATTACCGTTGCGTTGTGAGCACGGGTTAAATGGAACCGTACCCGTTCTATGTCATTCGGATTAGAGCCATTGGCATAGATGAGTGTCTTCGGCGGTCTATGGTTTTAATTACCGTGACCCATGCCGGGAAGACAAACTGCTCATTGATTGGCCGTCCAAAGGGATGGCGGTGAGTCGGTAGACTTAGACTGTGTTCACCGAGAATGTGCCCTGAGTGCACGGGGTGTGTGGCCGTATGAGCCTACGCCTGTGATGAATTGAATATTGTTATATTGCTCGCTTATGCTAATGAAATGCAGGGAAGGAGCATCGTCGCCCCGAGTTGGGGGCGGGATCGTTATAATTTGGTCAGCATTGCTGACCGTTGCCTTGTTTTGCCACCGTGCGGTGGTTTGTTGCTTGCAGGTGCTGCTGGACCAAGCGGTCAATAGCGGGCTAAAGCCCAATTTTGCGAAGCCGGCCCTCGAAGGCCTAATTGGAGTGTTTACTGCTTTATTCATGTATGACCGGCCTGCGTGCCGTGGTTTGTAAATCATGTAATATCAAGTGAACCATTTTGTAAGGCCTTAAGGCTTGGACTAGTGTATGTATAACATTCCTATTTAGTATTAGTGGACATTCATGCTTTAGTGCTGGGTTCTTTATTGCAACTTTTATAAACTGCTTCCGCTAGAATGTTCTGTGTAGGACATTATGATTAGTTGGATGGTTTCCATGAGTAACCACCCGGTCTGTATATAGTATATGGCGTCGGGCCCCGGCCGGACCTACTGCTATATGCTATGCGACGGATATGTGGTGTTACAGTAGATGTGTACACCAATCCTTTAACTTCAGTCATTACTATCTTGATTCTCATTATCATGAACAATTTCAGATATTGTTCTTCAAATAACTTCAGGATTTGGACAAAGATGGCGTCAGAGAACTGGAAGGAGTCGAAATCGATGTCAAAGCCCATATCAAATTTCATAGAAGAGAGAGCGCTTGCTGGAATCGCCATGAATGTACCTGCAAGAGAAAAACAAAGATCAAGTGCAAAGGGAACTGAAAGTGCGGGACGGAGGTTGAAGAAAACCTAGATATAAGGTTTTTTAGAATATGAATCGACAAACTCCATTCAACGAAAAATAAAAAATTCTTCGATCTGAGTTTGATGAAATATTTCATAGTCAAAAGAATTCGTCGATCTCAGTCAGAAGATGTGAAAACATTTCGTCAAGCTCCGTTCGACGAAAGTTTCCCGAAGCAAATTCGTCGATCTCCAGTCAACGAAAATAACTTCACTCATAGAGAATTCATCGATCTCCGTTCGACGAATTTCTCTAGAACTTTTCTCTGTACGACGAGCTTCGTTCGACGAACTTTGAAAAATTTGTCGACCATAGACAGAAATCAAATTAAAGCTTCTTCATTTATCATACCAAGTTGATTTATGAAGAATAGATGATTCCTCTCATCCAAAGATTTGGTGATGATATCTGCCCTTTGTAAATCAGTGTAGATATAGACAAGATTAATTTTATTTTTATCTACACACTCTCTTATGAAATGATGCTTAATGTTTATATGCTTAGTCCTACTGTGATGGACTAGATTTTGTGCTATGGATATAGCACTTGTGTTGTCACATAATAGAGTTGAATTATTTAAGTTGAACTCATAGTCTAGAAGTTGGTTCTGAATCGACATCATCTGGGAACAATAACTGTCAGCTGATATATATTCTGCTTCAGCAATTAATGTAGACATAGATGACTGTTTCTTGTTAAACCAAGAGACTAATCTCATACCAAGAAACTGGTATGTTCCTGAGGTACTTTTTCTGTTTACTCTACATCTAGCAAAGTTAGCATCTGAGTATTCAGTTAACTCAAACTCTTACTCAGTGGGATACCAAAGTCCTAGACTAGGACAAGTCTTTATATATCTCAAAATCCTTTTTAAGAAAATTAGATGAGATTCTTTAGGGTTCACTTGGAACCTAGCACAAAGACATGTGACAAACATTATGTCAGGTTTGCTTGTTGTAAGGTATAGTAGGGACCCAACAATGCCCATATATAATTTTTGATCAATAGGTTTCTCATGTTCATTAGAGTATATTACAACATTAATGGTCATGGGTGTTTTCTTTGCTGAGATATCAGCCATCCCAAACTTTTTGAGAAGCTCCTTAATATACTTAGCCTGGGATATCAAAATTCCATCAGGTAGCTGCTTCACTTGGAGACCAATGAAGTAGGAGAGCACACCGATGCTACTCATTTCAAACTTTGAATACATGAGGACAGAGAACCTCTTGCATAGTTTGGAATTTGTAGACCCAAATATAATATCATCTATATAAATTTATACTAATAATATTTGATCCTTATGGTGCTAGTGAATAATATCCTATCTACAATGCCTCTAGAGAATTTATGCTCCATCAAGAAGCTAGTTAAGGTCTCATACCAAGCTCTTGGAGCTTGCTTTAAACCATAGAGAGCTTTATGCAGTCTAAAAACATATGGGGGATGAGTAGAAGAGATAAAACCTGGGGGTTGTTCAACATAAATCTCTTCCTTTAGTTCTCCATTCAAGAAAGCACTCTTGACATCCATTTGGTCGACTTTAAACTTCTTAAAAGCAGCATAAGCAAGAAAAATCATGATTGCTTCTAGCCTTGCAACATGAGCAAATGTTTGATTATAGTCAATGTCTTCCTCTTGTCTATAGCCTTGAACAATAAACCTAGCCTTGTTTCTCATAATTACACCTTGGGCATCAAGTTTGTTTCTGAATACCCACTTGGTTCCAATTACTAGATAGCCTTTGGGCCTTGGAACCAAGTCCCAAACTCTGCATCTCTCAAATTGATTGAGCTCCTCTTACATTGCAATAATCCAGTGGGGATCTTGCTCTACATCATTTATGGATTGAGGCTCAACTTGAGAGAGGAAACATGCATGCATCATATCTTGGTTGAGTTGATGCCCTGTCTGCACACCTACTAACATGTCCCCAATCACTTGAGATCTAGGGTGATCTCTTAGTGTGACAAGGTCAGTGGGTGGAGTTGGTTCAGCAACATCATGTGGAGTTAATTCCTCTTGTGGAGTAATGTCTGCTGTTAAAGGAGGTTCAACCACTTCCAAAAATTCTTCTTCACTGTCTTCATCAGCTTGTGGAGTTTCCTGTGATACGACCTTTTGTGTAAGGTTTAACTCACCCAATTTCTCACACAAGTGAGGTACCTGCAAAAAATCTGAGGTAGAAGAATCCTTCTCCTTATAATACATGTTAGCTTCATCAAATGAAATATGTACAGATTCTTTCATTTTTAAGGATGATTTATTGAAAACCCTATAAGCATTATTGCTAACTTGGAATATTCAAATAAACTTTCCTCTGTAGCTTTAGCTTCAAATTTTCTAATGTGTTTCTTATTGTTGTTATGAATGAAACATCTACATCCAAAAATTCTAAAGTAATCAATTTTAGGTTTCTTCCCTTTGAGTAATTCATAGGGGGTCTTACCCTTAAGTTTGTGTATCAATCTTCTATTCAACACATAGTTTGTTGTGCTCACAGCCACTGCCCAAAAGGATAAGGGCATGTGTGCATCTGCAAGTAATATTCCTGCAGATTCAATAAGGGTTCTGTTTTTTTCCTTTCTGCTAACCCATTTTATTGAGGAGTTCTAGAAGCAGAGAAACAATGCCTGATACCTTCCTCCTCACAGAATCTTTGCATGAGAAGAGATTCAAACTCAGTACCATGATCACTTCTAATCAATACAACTGGAGTAGAATACTCAATCCTTATGCTCTTAAGAAAGTCTGTAAGGACTTTAAAGTTATCTGACTTGTTTCTCAAGAAGAACACCCAAGAGAATCTAGAGAAGTCATCTACAATAACTAGAGTGTAAGACTTCCCTCCTAAGCTTTGTACAACAATGAGTCTAAAAAGATCCATATGTAGCAAGTACAGAATCTTCGGTGAGTCACTCCTATTAATTGACTTAAAACTATTTTTAGTTTGTTCGCCTTCTTGACAAGCCTTGCATAGGCTTTCCTTCTTGTAGGGGCCAGAAGGCAATCCTCTGACAAGGTTGTCCCTAGATAGCTTAGAGATATTCTTAAGGTTAACATAACCTAGTCTCTTATGCCAAAGAATATTGTTATTACTAACTTGATTGAATAAACATAGTTCTGAACTAGCAGAGTTAAAGTTTACTCGGTATATATTCTCTTGTCTACAACTTGTTCAAACAGTTTGGTTGTTTGAAGAAATAATACATTTGGAATTAGTAAAGTAAACCTGATAACCTGCATCACATAACCGACTTATGGATATTACGTTATGTTTGAGACCCTTTACATATGCCACTTTTTCTAAAAGTGACAGCTCCACTGTTGAAGTCTCCATAGCCTTCAGTTTGTTCAAAGCTGGAATCTCCAAAGATCACTCTTGGACCCAGCTTTGTCTTGAAATTGATTAGGTTATCCTTGCGTCCAGTCATGTGCTTTGAACACCCACTATCCAGATACCACTTATTTTGAGTGATAGGATAGTTCTTCACCTGCAAGGAAACAAGTTAGATGTTCTTGACCTAGGTCACCTTGGATCCTTGTTTCTTTTCATAAGAAAAACTGAAAATGTAAGAACATTCAAATTGGCTTTTATACCCTAAGGGGTGAAATCTTCTGGGAGGAATTATCCATTGGGTGAATGAGTTGATATTCTCCCTAGGTTGATTAAGGTGATTATTATACTTTCTGTTGGAGTTGAAGTTGCTGTAAGATTGATCTGAAGATCGACGAACTCTGCTACGTTCGTCGAACTGAGGTCGACGAATTGGGATAAGATTTTCGATCTCTGCTCGAAGAATTCAGTCAGATTCATACTATTTTCCTGTATATTTTTATAGTTAAGTTTTTATATAGTGTATTTTTCTAGCTGGTATCTTTTAATTTGAGGGTTTTAACTTAGTGCTAATAAAACTATACGAAGTAAGTATTTTATTGTGACTTTAAATTTAGGTTTTGTTTGGGGGGACTTATTTTTACCGGTCAAGCGGTCACAACCGCATGAACCAGAACTTAATTAATGTCTGATTCATGCGGTCATGACCGCTTGACCGGTGAAAATAAGTCCCCCCAAACGAAGCCTTAGTTGTGCATGAAAATCTCGCTTTTGCGTCCATAATCACAATATTTTGATAGATAAAATCCAATATTATATCACATTATTCTCCTTTAGATTTTTACAGTTAAGTTTTTATACAGTGTATTTTTTCGGCTCGTGTTTTTTAACTTGAGTGCTTTAACTTATAATGCTAATAAAATTATGCAAAATAAATGTTTTATTTTGATATTTAGTTGGGCATGAAAATCTTGCTTAAGTGTCCTTTAATCACAATATTTTGATGGATAAAATCCAATATTGTATCATATTTTATTCATCATTTACTTAGTTATTAGTGAAATTATGACAAAAGATAAGACATAATAGCGACAAAAGATTCATATAGCCGACCTCAGTATAGTGGGATAAAGGCTTAAGTATAGTTGTATCTCATCATGTAATTAGATATATTTGTGATCATGTCACACTTGTTATTTATTAAAAGTCGGAGGTATTTTATAATAACCAAATAAATGATTGTATGTTTTTTGGTTTTATGTCTAAGATAGACTTAGGTTCCGTTTGAGGAACTTATTTTTACCGGTTAAGAGGTTGTGATCGTATGAATTTGGACTTAATTAAAGTCCAGATTCATGCGATCAGTCCAGATTCATGCGATCATAACCGCTTGACCGGTGAAAATAAATCCCCACAAACGGATCCTTTAGGATCGTTTGGTAACATGATGACGGTCATAAACACGGGAGTTTAATTGTCATTTGTTAATGCCTACTTAAGAAACATAAAAAATGTTTTAACCCATACATTTACGACTACTGTCACTGTGCCAAACAGAACCTAAGAAATGTTATCCACTTTAATTTACATTTGAGCCTTGTGGGATACAAATAATAAACATTAAGGCTGCATTTGACGCAACTTATCGTAACTTATTTGCTCCGGTGAGGTTGGACAAAAATGTCATTGTCATACTAAAATCTTATGACTCAAACTAGTTTCATTTTTGTAACATTTGTGTTATCAAACATATATTCTATGACAATGACGTTTTTGTCCAACCTCACCGGAGCAAATAAGGGAGTTGTTAAAAGCACCGTAGTTTTGGGTAGACGCACCCCACTTTCTTCTTATTTTGCGCGTTTTTTGGACATACATCTTGTACATGCATTTTTAGGAAAAGTGTTCAACACGACGAGATCTACAACATTCGTGTTGAACTCTTTTCCTAAAAATGCATGTACAAGATGTATTTCGAAAAGACGCAAAATTTAGGCGTATTTGGAAAGTACGCCTTGTACCTGCATTTTAAGGAAAAGTGTTCAACACGAAAGTTGTAGATTTCGTCGAGATCTACAACTTTCGTGTTGAACATTTTTCCTAAAAATGTATGTACAAGATATATCTCTAAAAGGCGTGAAAAAATAGAAGAAAATGCGGTGGGTTAAGCCGAAACTGTGATGCTAATAAGAATTTCCTTAAATAATAGTATTAATGAAAGTAATTGCTGTAAAATTAATATGTTAAAATGACGTCATTAAAAATTAGGGGGGAATGGAAACTCTGAAAATAATGTATGCCCTGCTGTATGCAAAAAGTAAACCTAGAAATGGCAGGCCTACATCCATCATTAATTGAAGCTCAACGGCTTCTCGCAGCTTTAATGCACGAAGAATCTCGGAATTAAATTTCTTTTATTTTTAAATTAGTTTCTCGAAACAAGAGCTTTTGTGGGAGGAGTAAAGTTCTCATTAACTCCTCCACCAGAGTTGTGCAGATTGAAACTTACGGTAGCATTCAATGCAATAAATGCATGCTGCCGCTTCCCCATTATTTGAATATTTGTTTTATTTCGAGTTAAAATTCTTATTTGCACGTGATGTCTGTCACGTGATTAGGGAAATTTTTTGGATGAGCGTGGCTCACGAGTAATTTTTATGTCAGGACATCTGATCATGAGCAAGGTCCTGCACCAATGAGAAATCTGCAAAAGAGGTGGGGTCCATGCAGTTGTGGCTTGTGCCATACACTTTTGCATGAGGCCCTCATCATTTCAGGCCCCTGTAAGATTATGGCGCCCTGCAAGGGTTGCCGGAGAGAAGAATGTCGAGAATGGCCGGAGGAAGGAGGAAGAATAACAGGAAGGGGAAAGAAGATGAACTTTTCTTTATTACTTTCTTTTAAAAAAAAAACTTATTACAACTGAACTCTTATTTATACAGCTAATTACAATGTGCTTAACGGTAATAAAATCAATGGCTGTGATGATCCAAAGCTGCCCTGATATGTTAACACGTGGCGAAATCCGGTTGTTGTAAGCTGAAATCTGAGCCGTTGATATCTGATAATTGGCGGTGAGTTTAAGAAAACAATTCCTCCTGTTATAATAACGCGATGTCGATCAGCGCCGTCCGTTCTGCCCGGTGAATGTAAGGTGGTCGGTACATTTACTCCTCTCCTTTTAAACACGATGTCCTCATCGTGGGTTTTATTTCCGTGAAACCCTAGAACTGCGCCGGAGGAATGAGTTCGTCGGCGGTGGTTGATCTTCCAGGGTGGCTAAAGAGTGATGGCAGAACATGATGTTGGTAAGAACAGAATTTCTACAAGCTTGGTGGCCTCAACATCCCAGCTGATTTCTGCTGCTCTTAGCTTGCCTTGGTAAGATCCTTTTGTCGAAGCTCTATGTTCCTCCTTGTAGCTGGTCGCTCGCCTGTAGTTTTTCCGAACTGTCTTTCTTCGCCTGTATGATAAGGGTTTTCCGTTGGCTCTTTAGGTCTTCTGCTGCTTCGGTTTCCTTTCGTTTTCCAAGTCGTTTCTTCGATGGTGACTGTTGGTTCGCTAATTTTTTTGCTGGGTAAAGAGTAGTCAGCGATATGCGATAGATCCTCTCAAGTGCTGTCCTCGGGGGGAAGTCCCTCCCACTGGACAAGCCCTTGCTGCACGTTTTTTCCTTGGCGAAAAATTTCTCTAGTTGTGATAATGGCCAGTGGTTTATGTAGCGGGTTGTTCCTCCAATGGTTTTCTGGAATGGCAACCGGCTGTAAACCAGGTTCCCCGATGTAAGGTTTGAGTAGAGAGACGTGGAAAACTGGATGGATTCTTGCTTCGGGAGGGAGGTCGAGTCGATATGCTGTCTTGCCGATGACCTCCAGAATTTTATAAGGGCCGTAGTATTTGAGGCCGAGCTTTTTATTATATGAGTGGCCCAGCGATAGTTGTCTGTAGGGATGTAATTTAAGCAAAACCCACTGTCCCTGCTGTAGTTGGAGCTCCTTTCGTTTTTTGTCTGCATAAGTTTTCATTCGCTGTTGCGACGTATGCAGATTGGCCTTGAGCTGGTGCAGAATTTTCTCCCGCTTTGCCATGGTAGCTCCTACTGCTTCATTGGTTGTGCTCCCTGGGCTGTAAGATAATAAACCGGGGGGAGACCGACCGAACATGACTTCATAAGGGGTCATGCCGGTCGCTGAATTAAACGAGGTATTGATAAAATATTCAGCAAAACTTAGATAATGTGTCCATTTCTTAGGGTTGTGGTTACAAAATATTCGTAGATATTGTTCTAGTGAGCGATTAATACGTTCTGAGAGACCGTCCGTCTGGGGATGATAGGCTGAACTATATTTCAGTGTTGTCCCCTGTAATCTGAACAGTTCCCTCCAGAAATTACTAACGAATATTGTGTCCTGGTCAGAGATAATGGACTCGGGTATCCCGTGCAATTTACCCACTGTTTCCCAAAAAATCGCTGCAACTGTTGGGCCAGTTAACTTTTTAACCGGAGCAAAGTGTACAGCTCCAGAAAATCGATCTACGATGACCATTATTATTGTATACGAATTGGAATTAGGTAAGTGTGTGATAAAATCCATCGTGAGATCAGCCCATAATTTTTCTGGGGTTTTGAGGGGCTGTAATAGTCCGTAAGGCAGGTGGTTGGCTGGTTTTGCTTTCTGGCATATATCACATTGTTTAATATAATGTTCTACTTGTTTACGAATGTTGGGCCAATAGAATTGCTGCTGTAGCCGAACGGTCGTTCCTTTAACGCCTGAATGTCCTCCCCACAGGCTATCATGTGCCTCTTTGATGAGTAGTTGTCGTAAGTTTGTGTTTTCTGGTATGTATAATCTATGATTGTTGTAAATGTAAGGTCTCTTTGTGGACCAGTTAGGTTGTAGATCTGGTGTGTTGTGGATGATGTGGAGAATTTGTTGGGCAAAAGCATCAGTTTCGTATGCTTGTTCCAGTCCACCTAAAAGAGGTGAGACTGGGATTGTTATCTTATTCAGGCTCATTTCTGGAAGCTGTTCTGGTGCAGTGGTAATTCGTGAAAGCGTATCGGCAACAACATTTGTTTTGCCGGCCTTATATTTAATAACGTAATCATATCCAAGTAATTTTGAAAAAAAAATTTGTTGATCTGGAGTGTGTATGTCCTGGGTAAGAAGATGGTGCAAACTTTGATGGTCTGTGTAAATAAGAAATCTATGTCCGAGTAGGTATTGCCGCCATTTGGACACAGACGCAATAATTGCGTACATCTCTCTAACGTATGTTGACTTAAGTTGCATCTGCGGTGATAATTTTTTACTATAGTAAGCGATGGGCATTTTATTTTGTGTTAGAACTGCTCCAATTCCTTTTCCTGATGCGTCAATTTCTAATTCAAAAGGGAGATGGAAATCGGGAAGAGTTAAAACCGGGGGAGTAATTAGATTTATCTTTAAGGTAGAAAAAGCATTTTCAGTTTCGGGGGTCCATTGAAAAGGGGTTTGTTTCAATAAATCTGTTAGGGGAAGAGCTATTGTCGCATATCCCTTGATGAATTTGCGGTAATAGCCCGTCAAACCCAGAAAAGCCCTAATATCTTTTTGTGTTTTGGGTGTTGGAAAAGCTTGGACTGCCTGTATGTTAGATTGCGTTGGGCTGACAGTACCGTGTGATATGTGATGTCCCAAAAATTCTACGGAAGATGTCAGGAACGAACATTTGCTTAGTTTTATGTGTAATTCATGTTGAGTTAGAATTTCCAATGTTTGTTTGAGATGAGTATAGTGAGTGCTCTGAGTTATACTATATATAAGAATATCATCAAAAAAAACAACGATAAATTTTCGTAGATAAGGTTGGAATATAGTATTCATTAAAGCCTGGAAAGTGGAAGGTGCGTTAGACAGACCAAAAGGCAATACGGTGAATTCATAATGGCCTTGGTGTGTTCTAAACGCAGTTTTGTGAATATCGGCCTCTGCCATGCGGATTTGATGATATCCCGAGCGGAGGTCGAGTTTGGAAAAATAACGGGCATCATGTAATTCATCAAGTAATTCGTCAATTGTCGGAATTGGGAATCGGTCCTTAATGGTAATTTTATTAAGAGCGCGGTAATCCACACAGAACCGCCAAGTTCCGTCTTTTTTCTTAACGAGTAGGACTGGGGAAGAGAAGCTTGATGTGCTGGGTCTGATATGGTTTTTATGTAACATTTCGATGATCAAGCGGTCAATTTCATTCTTCTGGTAATAGGGAAAGCGATAATATTTTATATTGGGTGCTTGTGCGCCTGCTTCGAGGTTAATTTGATGATCAATAGGCCGTTTTGGAGGTAACGAGCTGGGTTCGGAAAAAAGGTGTGCATAGCTGGTGATAAGTGTGTAAAATTCCTGAGGTAAGCTTTCTATGGTGTCAGTTTTTGGTGTTGCTGGGAAAACGAAATCGGAAGTAATGAGCCAACAAATAGCCAAGGGTTGTAAGGACAGTAACCTTGAAAGTTGCGATGATGATATTTGGCTGTTATTAAATCTATTATGTCCATGGAGGGTGATTGGGCCATTGGTCCCTATGTAAGACATTGATAAGGTCGAGTAGTCGGTGGTTATCGGTCCTAATTGGTGTAACCATCGTACTCCCAAAATAATGTCAGCTCCTATGATGTCTAAGACATATAAATTGACTGTGAAGGAATTAGCCTGAATGAGCAACGGAATGTCCTTGCAAATACCCTTGCATTGTATGGAGGAGCCGTTTCCCATCAATACTGGAAAATCCGGTATCACATAGATTGCTAGTCCTAAGAAGTTGGCCATGCGAGGGGAGATAAAATTATGAGAACTACCACTATCAACGAGAATTTCGATCGGCTGTTGCTCGATAAGGCCGGTGAAACGAAGGAAATGAGTGGGTGTCGAATCTGTTAATGTTTGGATTAGGGCGGCGGATGTCGGAATGTCCTCTTCAATGTTGGATAATTGATCGGTGTTGTCCGGTAAATCATCATCCTCCATTCCTTGGAAATAGCATAGAGTACCTTTTCCTCGACATTTATGACCGGGACTGTATTTTTCATCACAGTTATAACACAGTCCTTTCTCCCGACGGAATTGTAATTCGCCGGGGGAGAGTCGTTTGATGAATTGTTTGGGAGGGGCTGGAGGAATGGGTTGTCGAGGGGAAAAGTGGGTAGGATGAGATTGCTTTGGGGCGGGGTCAGGAGCGGATTTAGTAGTGTATGGAGGTGGTCTGTGAAAACGTAAATGCTGGGCTTCGAACATCCGTGCCATGGCGAACGCGCGATCCAGTTCCTTGGGTTCGTGAACCAGAACCTGACTCTCGATGTGGGGTTGAAGGCCCGAGATAAACATATTGGTTAAGAATTGTGGGTCTAATCCAGGGACCTTGTTTTTGAGTTCTTCGAATTGTTTCTTATATTCCAAAACCGTGGATGTTTGGGTGAGTTTGGTGAGGGCTCCTTGAGGATTTTCATAAGGGCTGGGGCCGAATCTGTGTTGGATTGATGTAACAAAGAAATCGAAGTCGAGGGATGGGTGGTCCGAAAGGATGGCTTGGTACCATCGTGAGACGGGGTTGTCCAGGTGTAAGGCTGCGTAAAGTAAGTATTCTTGTGGGGGTATTGAATTATATTGAAAGAAATTTTTTAAATCATAAAGCCAATCGGTCGGATCGCCTTCGGCAAAACACAGGCAAGGAATAACAAGTAATTTAGGTTGAGCAGAAACAACCTGAATTGGAGGAACGTGCGACGGCGATTCGCCCAAAATGCCTGCTCCCGAATGATCCGCGCTGTACTCTGGTTGTTTTTGCAAGCGAGCGGTCTGGAGGTCGAGGGAGCATTGGATGGATTCCATGTACGACCGCATTTCATTGCGTAGGCCTTCTTGTTGTTCTTGCGCGTGATCCCGTGAGGCCAAAATCTGCTGGGCTAAAAGTTTTGTTTGGGAAGTCATATCGTTCCGCAGTTCATCGATTTGGCTTTGGCGGGTTCTTTGTTCTTCTTGGAGAAGCTGGAGAACATCCAAGGGACGGGAATCATCACTATGAGAACGAGTTCCGGGGGCCATGAGAACGGGAGGAAGAATAACAGGAACGAGAGCACCAAAATGTAAGATTATGGCGCCCTGCAAGGGTTGCCGGAGAGAAGAATGCCGAGAATGGCCGGAGGAAGGAGGAAGAATAACAGGAAGGGGAAAGAAGATGAACTTTTCTTTATTACTTTCTTTAAAAAAAAACTTATTACAACTGAACTCTTATTTATACAGCTAATTACAATGTGCTTAACGGTAATAAAATCAATGGCTGTGATGATCCAAAGCTGCCCTGATATGTTAACACGTGGCGAAATCCGGTTGTTGTAAGCTGAAATCTGAGCCGTTGATATCTGATAATTGGCGGTGAGTTTAAGAAAGCAATTCCTCCTGTTATAATAACGCGATGTCGATCAGCGCCGTCCGTTCTGCCCGGTGAATGTAAGGTGGTCGGTACAGCCCCTCATTGGTTGTCCTGACCACGCACTCGCACATCAACCACACGCATGATTTTTGATGTGCGAGTGCACAACACTGATCTCGCGCTCACCGTGAGCCACGCTCATCCAAAAATTACTCCGTGATAAGGGCTTCTCCTGCAATTGCATTTATCTATTTTAATTACTTTAATTATATTTAAACAAGTATGTTTTCTTAGCAGTGCATAAGAGAAAAGAGTGGTAAATCAGTTTTGGTTGCTAGCAATTTAAAATAAACTCGGTTTACACTTTACAGTATTCATGTTATTGTTTTGATCCTAAAAAAGTCCGACTAGCAAATCATTTGGTTACACATCATTCCGTCGATTCTCCCCGTTATCCTCTACACTCGTGAATTCATGCGCCGTCCTCCGCTAACCTGCTGGCGATATTTCTTCCACGCTGCTGCTGGACTAAACTCACGAGATAGAGAGAGTGGGCTTCAAAAAGGAATTTTTTTGGGAACCTGTAGCAGTCATGTGGGAAAATAAGATCTCGTGTGTTTTTTTTTTTGGCGATTGTTATCTTCATTATATTTTTAGTTATTCATATATTTTTGATATCCTCAAATCACTATTGATAAATTTATATCTGCAAAATATATTGTTATCTGCACTATATTCTTTTGATATCCGCAAATTCAATATTAAAAAAGAATTTAACAAAAATTTTGAGTTAACAAAAATTCCAACAGTTTTGAAAATATGTTTTAATAATAAGTAGACGTCAATATAGTCTTCTTTGGCGTCAATGACTTCAATTTAACGTTTGAACCTGAAAAGTGCGTTAAAAAGTGTTAAATAAATTAAATTTGCAAGTTGAATATATATATATATATATATATATATATATATATATATATATATATATATATATATATATATATATATATATATATATATATATATATATATATATATATATATATATATATATAGTAATGTAAACTTTCATTGTTGTACCTGAAGTAGTTTGCAAAATTTGACATCGTTTGATTACTTCAATTTTGCCTGTTTTGAAAACCTTTAAACCTGCAAGTGTTAAAAACGTCAACCATGTATACAAATTGAATAGACATGCTAAACAAAATTTAAATTTAAATATTTTTATCTTACTTCATTGAAGATTATCCAACACTATTAAGTTGGTTGGTCTCATAACCGGTGGCGGTGCCTGACATTGTTCGTTATAATGTCTTTCCCAACTATCCGCCGCCCATTCATGATGTTTCACCCAACATGGAGTAATTTGTGGAATTCGAGAACAATTACTTAATTGTAGCCGAATGTAATGATTATCATTTATGAAACCAATACAAATAAGTGTCGGCACTTCCGGTATATTTGAGTGAAGCGGTAGAAAAGTCAAGCTTTGCACCTTAGACAACTGAACAAATGCTATGTTGTAGCATGATGAGATAATAAGGCCCATATCCGGTAGTGTCATCCATTTGGTAAACAGAGCGGGAGTTTCTGTACATTATAAAGATTCTGCCAACTTTTAACCGTCTATCTCTTCCGTAAATGACATCATATAAAATCTTTTTATTTTCAAGTTCCTAATAAAGGTCATTGCGGACTTGTGGCCAATCGCTCATTACATTCAAACCGTCACTAATCACTCGGTATCCACAATGTCCATCACCCAACACGTCAAAGGCGTCCACTATGTGTTTCGACAAAACAGGTGTGAAAAGCTGACACACTCTGTCAACAAAGGTTTGGTTCTTTCGAATAGGCAACTTATATCGTTTTTTCTTTGTTTTCAACACTCGATCCTCCAACAATGCATACTCAAATTTGGAGGGGAGTCGTTTTGTTGATAGAACATCTTCATTAAATTTCTTGCGACTACTTTTTGGCCTACCTTTTAATTTTATTGCTACCGATGACTCCATTGTTTGACTCAAAGTTGGCTCTATGATTTTTCGTAACTTGCGTTTGATTTCTTTTTTCTGTTGTTCATTTGAATCGTAGAATTTTTGTACAACCTTCTCAACTTCAATGTCAATGTTGCTCTCTACATCCACGCCAAAAGTTTCATCTAATACTAGTTATTTCCAATGCGGATGAATCAACCATAACAGAATACCTTTTGAGTTCATAATGTATGAAAAAATTTCATGCACACATGATAATCCCAAAGTATTCTCTTCAAGTGTCGGCATTCATGAATCAACGTAAAGTGCACTCCTTTTTGCACTAAATCTTCTCCATCCTTGGTGAACCTTAGTGCTTGTATTGAAACCTTCCCAACTACATTTGAGTACAACTTACCTGTGTAATCATTGCTAATTTGGATACGACTCTCGCAAAATGATCGTCTAATATCTGTAATTTGAAGTTTGATCATTTGATCGAAAGTCTTCCAGACTGTCGTTAAGTTACCAATAGAAACCTCCAAAAAAATTTTCAACTGACTGTGCCCTCCCTCAACACGATTAGTGCATGAATTACCCAAATGTTGGAGCTTATCAATCCAAAGTGACATAAACCTTTCTTTATATGGTTCAATCCAAGTTGTGTTAACATACTCCAAAACATCAACATGAAATGTAGAATAAGTAGCAACAAAATCATTAAATGCAGTCTTAAACTCATTCTCCGAATCAACTTCAATCAAGCTTTGCCATTGATACATGAACTTCTCAAATTTCTTGCCGTTAGCAAATAATTTTTTTTACAATGAGCTAGAATGTTGGATCCCTAGTTTGGATTTGGGATAGGTTCACTATTAGGTTATTGACCCACCATGTATAGCGTAGAGTCAATTTGTTAGTTCTAAGGTCTAGGTCAGTCTGACTAGGTTAGACATCTTTGATCCAACCCTTAGAAGTATTCAGAGATTCAGATTTAGAAGAAATGCAGTTTTAAAGAGTTCAGAAAATCAGTTCGAAGTTCTTTGAACTCAGCTTGACGATCGTCGTTTGCAGATCGACGAACTCAGAGTGTCAACTCTTAGTTGAGCTAGACGAAATGCGAGCTCAGGTCGACGATCTTCCTTCTTCTACTCAGATTCTCTGGTCGACGAACTTGGAACTCAGCATTGACAGATATTGTCACAACCCGCATTTTCACTGCATAAAATAACTTATCAGAGTAAGGAAAAATGCGCGTCATGATGCCACGTCAGCAGGGGATAACTGCGGACGCTCAGGCAGACACCCACTTAATCATGAAGAAAGATTGTTTAAGTTATTTTAAGGAAAAAAATTTAGTTAAGTGCAATAGTTAGCCGTATCCCTCGGCTTAATGACTTATTTAGTTCACGAATCAAAAAATAATTATACGCTGCGGAAAAATACTTATTTAGATTGACTCTAACATCCTACATGTGTATAAGCGTCCCCAAAGGATAACTCATGCAATGCAAGACTCTAAATTTATAATAGTAGTAAAGATAGCTTTTACGGTTGCTAAATATAACAAGTTATAGTTTTAAAATTATGCAGTGCATGAAGTAATAGTAATAGATTTTATTCTTAAAAATACCTAACATGCATTCCTAGCATAAATCCTCACAGAGAGCAAGTAATCAACATCCACATATAGAGAAATAAGCAGCTAGCAAGTACCAAACAAATAAGAATTCTGTGGGCGCCAACAACTGACACGAACCCACTTATAGAAAAGTAAGTCTAAACCAGTAACTAAATAAACAACAGTCTACCTCGCTGAGACGAGACAACAACCACGGCCAACACTGCCGCCCAGAAACTCCAAAATTAGCTCTGCAATCTGCTACTGCTCTGAACCTGAGGCATTCCAAAGACAGAACACTTCAACAAGAAAACACAAATGGTGGCAGAAATTAATAAGCCAAAATAAACAAAGGTCAAAGGGGTACCAACCCAAGAGCAACAGTACTGAAATAAAGCACAAAAAGAGGAATAAGTCATCATCAGGAAAAAGAACTCCTACGTGATTCATCACGTATAACAATAGTACACCAGACGCACGATGCTATGAGGTGACAACATGAATAAATCGTAAGGAATAAATACAAAACCTTTATTAGGCTTCTATGGTCGACCCTACCAAAAAACACAGGCGAGGTGGTCACTTGTGGACACACCACCCAAAAACACGGGCGAGGTGGTCACTCTTGGGCACACCCACATGAATGTAAAATCCGTCTAACAGCGAGGGATTCTCATACTCTCCACCATACACCACAGACACCCAAAAACCAGGTAGACTTCCACAGGGCACTAATGAAGGAAACAAACACTACGGAGGTGGAATCGTCCACTAACTCCCGCAATCAAGAAAACCACCAAGAAAACACCACATATCTAGAGATTTGGCTCGTTAGATTCTACATGACATTACTAGATTCAAGACGCGGTTGATCAACCTCTAGGAGCAATTTACAATCCTAGATAAACTCTAATGCGTTTAATAACGAAAACTAAGGCACATAAAGCCATCATAAGACACTTCAAGAATGATCAACATATCCGGACAAAATCGGGTTTACAATGACGAAACATTACAACATCATGTGATCATTGAGAAGGTAAATCATAATAATAATTTGGAAGAAAAAGTGTAGTAAATTTAAGGAACATGAAAACATAGCCGTTACCATCAAATCAGACAAGGAGAAACGAGGGGAAACCACCACTTGACTTGGTTTTACCGGAAAAGTCCTCCGAATCACTCCACGCCGTAGATCGAGACAAAAGGATGCGGGAGGAGTTTAAATCTGAACAAGAACGACCGAAAAGGAGGTTAGGGCCGAAAAACCCTAATGAGAAATTTCAAAAAATGGGGAAGATATTACCACGATGGCGTAGCTCTTGGCGAGAGCTTTCCGGATCTATGTTCCGATGAAGATTTCGAGCACCGGAGCACCGTCGGCGGCCACCGGAAGATTCACGACAAGGAAACTCTCTCTCTCACTCGCTGTTCTGGTTCGGGAGAAAAAATATCGGAGAAGATGAAGTTTGGTTCTAAACCTAAGTTTAAGAATATATATATAATGTTTATAAAAAGTTTTGTCAAAAAAACGGGTTATTTCGAGCGGTTTTGTGGGAACCCAAAATAGAGGTCTAGAATGACCCCAAATCAAAAAGTGCCCAACATGAAAGTTGTAGATCTCGTCGAGACGAACAAATTTTATGATGACCATTATTCCATACGTTGCCATTTTGATCCTCAAAAAGACATCTAAACATAAATACAATTGACCTACTTGAGTTGCAGAATGACCTACTCGAGTAGCAGAATGACCTACACGAGTAGCAGAATTAACCTACTCGAGTTGCAGAATGACCTATTCGAGTAGAAGAATGACTTACACAAGTAGCAGAATTGACCTACTCGAGTTGCAGAATGACCTACTCGAGTAGCAGAATTGACCTACTCGAGTTGCAGAATGACCTACTCGAGTAGCAGAATTGACCTACTCGAGTTGCAGAATGACCTACTCGAGTAGCAGAATTGACCTACTCGAGTTGCAGAATGACGTACTCGAGTAGCAGAATTGACCTACTCGAGTTGCAGAATGACCTACTCGAGTAGCAGAATTGACCTACTCGAGTTGTAGAATTGACCTACTCGAGTTGCAGAAAGACCTACACGAGTTCATATAAAAATCACTCGAGTATAATTGCAGGAAAAACAATTCTTTTGCAAATATACCAGTTTTGATCAAACTATATGAATGAATAGTAAAAGACATTTTTGAATAGTACTATAATATTAAAATAATCATGTTTATATATTTTTGAATAAGGAAACTACGAGATCAAAACGGAGTCCCAAACGAGCGCCGAATTGAACGAAACACACGCCGTAGGCGAATACTGACGCTACGAACAAAACGACGAAGTCAAAACCAAAATCCGACGAGCCATTCCCGAGATATTAATCTTCAAAGAATACGGCGAACATAAACAATCCAAAACTTCAATCGCGCGGCGATACTCCAAAAAATGCTCGGATTGCGACGAAACTTGACGAGCAAGTCCAAAATCACTTAACTTAAATTCCAAATGCAAAATTTTCCCATTACAATAAGAATTCTTCGACTCGACCGCACGGATGCGAAAATGCCTTAACGACATTGCGCCGCCAACTTAACGTTAAAAGTAACGCCACGACGTCATAAATATGACGTTGCCCAATCAAATAAAATCATCGAAAAATCGAGGGCGTTACAGTCACTCCCCCTAAAAAGAAGTTTCGTCCTGAAACTTAACACAACTCCAAAACCAAACCAAAATGATAAAATCAAACATAACTGAAAACATAACGGCATACCCGAAACTAATAGAAAAGGTGCGGATGAGATTCTCTCATGGCTGATTTCAATTCCCACGTCGCGCTCTTGACGTCTTGATTCCTCCAAAGAATCTTGACCATGGGGATGGTCTTTCTTCGCAACACGCGCTCTTGAGAATCCAGGACACGTATAGGTTCTTCCACATACGTAAGGTTGGGCTGAATCTGGGGCATCAGGTCGAGGACTTGACGATCATTACAAACACATTTCCGCAACTGGCTCACATGGAACACATCACGGGCACCAGGGAAGGTTGCAAGCAACTCCAGCCTATAAGCTGACACTCCGATGCGCTCAAAAATTTGGAAAGATCCCACATACCGGGGGTCTAACTTGTGGTTCCTTCCAAACCTTTTAACGCCAGACATCGGAGAAACTTTCAGAAAAACCAAGTCTCCAACGGCAAACTCCAGATCGACCCTTCGCTGTTTAGCATACTTATCATAGCGCTCTTGAGCCACACGGAGCTTCTCTCGAATATGAGTCACAACACAATTCATCTCTTCAAGGGCTTCCGGACCTAGCAACAGTCTCTCACCAACTTCAGCCCAAAACAAAGGAGTTCTACAATGCCTCTCATATAAGGCCTCAAACGGGGCCATCTGTAGACTCTCTTGATAACTATTATTGTATGCAAACTTCACGAGTCTGAGACGCTCATCCCAAACACCACCATGATCCAAAATATAACATATGATCATATCTTCTACGATCTGATTTACGCTTTCTGTCTGACCATTCGTATGCGGATGATAGGCGGTGGAATACCTTAAATCGGTACCCAACCCCTCCTGTAAACTCTTCCAAAAGCGAGACGTAAATCTGGAGTCCCGATCTAATATAATGCTAACAGGCACTCCATGCAACCTGATGACCTCTTCAAGATATTGCTCAGCTATCTTCTTCATCGAATACCCAATCTTAAACGGAACAAAGTGAGCACACTTTGTCAATCTATCGACTATCACCCAAACAGAGTCATACCCACGGGGAGATTTTGGTATAACGGTGATGAAATCCATTGAAATACTCTCACATTTTCAACTTGGAATATCAAGCGGTGTCAATTTACCAGCAGGCCTTCTATGATCAGCCTTCACGCACTAACACGTATAACATTCCGATACAAACTTTGCGATGTCACTCTTCATCCATGACCACCAAATAATTTGCTTTAAATCCTTATACATCTTAGTGGAACCAGGGTGGTAGGCTACACTTGAACCATGAGCTTCAGCACAGATCTTAGCTCGAAAATCGCCAAAGGCAGGGATGCAAAATCTACCCCGATACCTCAAGGTATCTGAAAGAATTGGTTCCTAAACAACTAGAGGGGGGGGGGGGTGAATATATGTAATTCCTTTTTCTTCTAAGGCAGAACTTTTAATTCAGTTAATTAACAATAACAGATAGTTCTATAGCTATCACAACACAGAAATAATAATATCACACACATTCACAGATTGTACACTGATTTATAGTGGTTCCCCAAGATCTGGGTACATCCACTTTCCCCCTTCGCCTATCTAGCAGTGTGCTAGATTCAGCCTAACTTCTTTGCTTCTTCTCAGATCCTCAGATCTTACAGCTCAGAACCGAAACAAGGCTCCTACAACTCAGAGTGAGTCCACACTCCTACAGCTCAGGCAATCTGCCATACCTTAGCCTTTAACAAGGCCTACAACTCAGAGATGACAATCTCCTACAACTCAGGCTCTCAGCCCTACCACAGCCTTCAACAAGGCCTACCACTCAGAGAACTTTATCTCCTACAACTAAGCCTTTATAAATCAGGCTTACAACTCAGATCTTTAAAAGATCCTACAGAAAATAGATGTTAATTGTAAATCTACCACCACCCAAGTTGAGAGAGAAAAGATGGACGGTTTCTTGATCAGTTCATGAACGAATCTGATGATAGAGATCGACCTGACTTAGCTTTCTTCAAAGCTTCTTGAATCTGAACATAGTAGGGTTGATCTCCTTTGAAGTTGATCTTCAATCAGCTTCTTTCTTGAAACTTAGAAATCAATCTGAATTCTTCTTGGCAGACTGGTTCAGTCTCTGCACTTAAGAGACTTGTTGATGTAAGTCTCTTTCTTCACTTGAATAGATGGAGCTCTCTCTCTCCAAATTCTTCTGAAGATTCTTCTGAATTCTTCTTTGAATTCTCTTGACAAACTCTGAGTAGATCACCACTTGAGAATGTCTTCTTAGATCTTCTGTTAAAAATCTTCTTCAGTTGTAAGTATCCTGTATTATGTATATGTTCCCTTTTTTGTGTAACTTCTCTTCTGTTGATAGAGAATGTCTTTATATAGACTTCCTCCATGGTAACCGGCTGATCCGGTTTCTAACGAACTTCTGACAGCTCTGACAGTTGCAGTAGACCGGTTGGTTATGATAACTGTCATGTCTTCTAGTCACTTCTTGAAACTCTGTCTCTGTCAGCAAAGTGTCGAGACTGAACTTCATCATGTGTCGACACAAGTAGACTAAGTGTCGACACAAGCCTTGGTGGTGTCGACACAACTCCCTTGGTGTTGACACAGCTTCTCGACACAGCTTCTGTAGAATGTGTCGACACTAATTCTATGTGTCGACACAGTCACTTCTTTTCTTCACAAGAAAATCAACTTTGTTGAAACTCTGCTATGTGTCGACACAAGTCCTGTGTGTCGACACAGTTGATGTCGACAAAGTTTTATGTGTGTCGACACTGCCTCTGTGTGTCGACACAGTTGATGTCGACTAAGCTTTTCTGTGTGTCGACTCTGCCTCTGTGTGTCGACACAGTTTCTTCTGGTGTCGACACAACCTTTCCAAGTGTCGACACAATTGACTCCAGGTGTCGACACAGCTTTTCTCTAGTGTCGACACAAGCCTTCATAAGTGTCGACACAGCTTCTTCTGGTGTCAACTCATGGACTTAGAAACTTTTTCCTGCATTCCTGCATTTTCTTAACCTGCACATATAAACTCAAAACAACATCAAATACACCTTGATTCATATCATTGAGTAAGGTGATGCTTCTTCAAATCTGGTACACATTTTCCAATGTACCCAACAATCTCCCCCTATTTGGAGAAGTCATAACCCTTAGTCAATGATATACACCATTCATAATAAACACACATTATGATGTATAAAAACATTACATGACAGGGTAACTTATAAACAAAACATGTATAAAATGTCATCACAGAATAATGATGCAAACATAATGAACATTAATCTTTGTTTTGTTTAAACTTTTCAAAAGTTTCTTAACAATAGTTTACATAGATTTTTTAAAACTAAAGATTACAATGTTGTAACATCTAGTTAATCTAATCTAAGGCTGGTCAGGCTCCTTGATGACTATGCCTTTACCTGACTAGATCTTGGCTTGTACTGGAGCTTCAGTATCTTCAGCTGGCTTCTTGCCCTTCAGATCTTTCTTCTTTTGTTCTTCAGCCCTTATTATTTGCCTTTCAAAATAGTGAAAACGCTTTTGGAAATACTTGCTAGGCTCCTGAGCATCAGGAGGTAGCTTCCCAGATTTTGCCTTTCTTTTATATTGTAGAATAGCTTCCTGCCTAGCTGCATGCTTTTGCCATTCTTGCTCAGTGTACCATTTGCCCCTATTATGGGTCTTGTCCTTTACAGCTTTCCAGGCAGTCAAGATAATATTCCTGGAAGTAGGATTCCGCTGCTCAAAATCAGGCTTCAACTCTGCCCGTTCTCTGAATCTTTTCTTTGAAAGTTGAGCTTCTTGCTCCTTATTCACAACTGCCTCTAACATTTCTACCTTCTCAAGGATAACATTTTTAGTACCCTCTGGAGGGCTGTACATAGACTGTACTTCTTGCTGAATCATATCAAAATCTGCTGGAGGGTAAATAACTTGAGCAACTTCAGGTTGATCACCTTCAAAATAAGCAGGTTACACACCTGACTCAGCTACATTATCATCATCACAGAGAGGTGGATATCCAAGGGTGGCTCTGATGCTATTAGATATCCATTTAGCATGATCTGAGCCTGCTTTGACTAACACTCTCTCCCTCTTTATGACTTCTCTTTCAATATGATCTCTGAGGTAATCTTTCTGAAATCTCACTTGTTCATCTAAATAATTAACACCATCTTTAAAAAATGATCTTAATTTCAGTAGCTGATCAGATATGATCTTTTGAGAATTCTTAAGAGCTGTTTGGATAACAGCTAGTTCTTCCTGGAATTTTTTATCAAAATCTGACTTGGCTTTAGCACTTGCCTCAGTCTGGGCAGCATCAGTATTCTTTAATTCTGTGACAATCACATTATGTGATTCAGTCAGATTGTCATTCATCCTTAGTTGATTTTCAAGGACATAGCCTTGCTTAACAGCTATATCATCAACTTGAGTCTTTATTTCTTGTTATTGCTTTGCAAGATAGACTACAACATTGCTACCTTTGTGGAAGCAATCTGTCATTTCCTTCTTGTTCTGATTTACTTCAAATCTTATGGATTTAATATCTTGAGCCAAGGAGAATTACAGATCTTTATGGGTCTCATCCATATATTTCTCCATGGCTATCCTTTGTTCATCTAACTTTACTTGCAAGGATACCAACAAAGAGCTAAAATCAGTGGCTTAGGCAGGTTATGGAGCAGTTTGCAATGCCCTTTTATAGCTTTGGCTTCTCCTTTTGAAAACCATCAGCTTTCTCTTCTTTGCTTGTATTTATGCTTCATCTTCAGAAGCTGATGTACTGGCAATATCAACTCTTTCCTTAGGACTTGGAGGCAATTATTTTTCTGTCCTAGGTTGCTCCCCCTGAGTCCCTTGCTCCTCCCCCTCAGTCCTGACATACTCCCCCTCAATGTTAGCTTGCTCCCCCTCAGTCCTTGCTTGCTCTAAATCAGGGAACAACTCTTCAAGGGTGAACTCTTGTTGAGTATGAACTGGAGATACTCTTAACTCTGGAGCATCAGCAGCTGTAGATGTATCCTCCATAATAACATCATGTGCTTGACTATTTAGTTGAGTGGTCTGGTCAACATCAACCAAAGGCACAATTAGTGTTTCATCCTCATTATTGAAATTTATTTGATTAACTTCATGGATTATTTCAAGAATAGTTTGAGTAGCCATTTCACTTTCTAATTGTGTTGGCTCTTCCTCAAGATGACGCTCCCCCTTCACCTGAGCACCATCTGTAATATCTTGTGCAGGAGATTTTTCAGGAATCTCTGGCCTCTCTTCTTCAGGCATGTCCTTTGTTAGGACTCTATCCCATCTAGAGATTATCCTGATATCCATTCTTCTCATGTGGTTGATCTTAGAACCAGTAATCTGTTCCATTACATCTGGAATTGTTCCAGCCAAGTATAGACTCATGATTCTTCCCAGATTTGGCTTCTTGATGCCTTCCTTAATCTTTTCAAAGATTACTGCAGACCAAGCTGTGTTCAGCCTGAAGATAATCCTGGTCATCAGGCTGAACATATAGGCTGAAACCCTATCATGTACCCCTGGCTTGCAGAGAATGACCTTTCCAACCACTTCAGAAAGGAATTTTCCTTGCAGATTCATCCCTTTCCTGTTCATTGCAGATCCAATCTTCTTGGTGGGATCCAATCCACACCACTGAAGTGCTTCCCTAGTCTTGAATGTGGGTACTTCTTCTTCTTCTAGAGTTCTTGGGAGTTGAAGAGTTTTCCTCAAGCTCTTCAAAGTAAGTTTAACTTTAGCTCCCTGAACTGTAGATTTGATCTTAAGTCCAGTTGAATCTAAAGTAGCTGCGCCATAGAATTCCAGTATTTCTTTCTTCCATATCTTTGTAGGTTCAGATACTAGAAATTCCAAACCAATTTCTGCAATTAGGGTTATTACTACTTTAATCTCGGGTTCCGCATTATCAAAAGCGTTGCGAACCAGCTCATAACTTTCGTTGACGTTATCTTCAAGCTTTGGTGCCATTGGGGTTGAGAGAAATCTTGAATAGAGAAGAGAGAGTTTGTCGACACAAGGTTTTGGTCTCGAAAATATGGAGAGTGTGTCGACAGAATATGTTGTTGACCTATTTATTCCCTTCTATATAATGAAGGTGAAAAGGCATGTCAAAATTCTCTTAATGTGTCGACACAGTTGAAATGTGTCGACATAGACTTCTAATGTCTCGACAGAAGTGTTGACTTCTATGTGTCGACACCAATTCTATTTGTCCTGGTCGTGTTCGACGAAGAGCCCGTGAAGTCGATGATTTGAGGTCGACAAAGTGTTGTTGAATCTGCGCTCGACGATCAGTTGATTCTGCGCTCGACGAAATCTGTGTGTTGATTCTAAGTGTCGACACAACTTCTGGATGTGTCGACACAACTTCTCTGAAGTGTCGACACCAATTTTCTAGATGTGTCGACATCACTTTCCTGGAGTGTCAACACCATTTTACTTAGCCAAATTTGTTAAACTAATTTATGTTCAACATGCCTAATTCACTTTTGAAATTATTGAATTTAGTTTCATCGAATGACTTAGTGAACATGTCAGCAATTTGTAAATCTGTATTAACAAATTCTAAAGAAATATCTTCTTTTTTTTACATGATCTCTAAGAAAATGGTATCTTATTTCTATATGCTTTGTTCTACTATGAGAAACAGGATTACGAGCAATAGAAATAACACTAGTAGAATCACATAATAATGGAGTTCTACTTACCTGAATACCATAATCTTCTAACTGATGCTGTATCCACAACAGCTGTGCACAGCAACTTCCTGCAGCAACATACTCAGACTCAGCTGTGGAAATTGCCACACTAGTCTGCTTCTTATAGCTCCATGACACCAGTCTTCCTCCTATAAATTGACAGGTGCCTGTTGTAGTTTTCCTATCTACTTTGCATCCTGCAAAGTCTGCATCTGAATAGCCCATTAGTAGAAAATCTCTATTCCTAGGATACCAAAGGCCTAGATTAGGTGTGCCCTTAAGATATCTCAAAATCCTTTTGACAACAGTATAATGAGATTCTTTAGGGCAGGATTGGTACCTAGCACAGACACATGTAGCATACATGATATCTGGTCTACTAGCAGTCAGATATAGGAGAGAGCCAACTATCCCTCTATATAAAGATTCATCTATAAGTTTCCATGCATCATCTTTGCTTAGAGATATACTTATCCCCATTGGAGTTCTCATGGTAGTGGATGGCTCCATACCATACTTCTTAATTAACTCATGGGTGAACTTAGACTGAGATATGGACAGACTATCATCAGTCTGTCTTACTTGGAGTCCCAAGAATAAATTAAGTTCTCCCATACTGCTCATTTCAAATTTCCCTTGCATAGGTTTTGCAAACTTTCTACAAAGGTTATTTTCAGTAGAACCAAATATTATGTCATCAACATATATTTGGACTAGGATGATCTTTCCTTTGGATTCTCTCAGGAATAGAGTCTTGTCTATTTTCCCCCTTGAGAATTTGTTTTCAATGAGGAAATTAGACAGGGTTTCATACCAAGCCCTTGGGGCTTGTTTCAACCCATATAAAGCTTTCCTAAGTCTATAAACACAATTAGGTTTGAGTGGATCAACAAAATCTGAGGGCTGTTCTACATAGACCTCCTCTTTTAAGTCTCCATTTAAGAATGCTGACTTAACATCCATTTGGAACACTTTGAAGCCTTGATATGCTGCATAGGCTAGTAATAACCTGATTGCTTCCAACTTGCCACTGGAGCAAAAGTCTGATCAAAATCTATGCCCTCTTCCTTCATGTATCCTTTGGCAACTAGTCTTGCCTTGTTCTTCACTATGATCCCACTCTCATCAAGCTTGTTTCTATAAATCCACTTTGTCCCTATGACATTGTGGCCCTTTGGTTTTGGAACCAACTCCCAGACCTTGCACCTTCTGAATTGATTTAACTCCTGCATAGCATCAATCCAGTGTGGGTCTTGAATAGCTTCTTGAAATCTCTTGGGTTCCAGTTGAGATAAGAAGCTTGAGCAAAGAACTGCATTTAAGTTCCTTCTCCTTATTTGTACTCCATGTCTTGGATCACCAATGATCTGGTGTGCAGGATGATCCTTTAACTGTCTAACTGCTGGAGGTAATCTATCAACAGTTTGACCTTCTTCAATCTCTTCATTATGCTGCACCTCATGGTCTTCATTAGCCTCTTGGGTGTCTTGTACTCCCCCTGGACAACAACTACCATTTTCCTCATCCTGCTTTATAGTTGGATCTTCTCTGATAGTAAGCTGGTCCATCTTCTGCTGTATACCTGCGGAGCTACAAGAACTACTAGGTAACTCACTATTAATAAGTCTAGATTCATCAAATATGACATGGACAGACTCTTCTACAACTTGAGTAACTAAATTGTAGATCCTATAAGTCTTACTATTGTTGTTGTACCCAACAAATATCCCATCTTAGGATTTGGCAGCAAACATAGTTAGGTGAGACTTGCCATTGTTAAGCACATAACATTTGCAACCAAAGATCCTAAAATAGGATAAGTTTGGTTTTCTGCCTTTCATAACCTCATAGGGAGTCTTTTTGTGGCTTTTGGTGATGGAAGCCCTATTGAGCACATGACATGCAGTGTTTACTGCCTCAGCCTAGAAATATTCTGGGAGAGAAGTGTCACTCAATAGTGTTCTTCCAGCTTCAATCAATGTCCTATTCTTTCTTTCAGCAATGCCATTTTGCTGATGTGTTCTAGGTGAGGAGAATTCCTGATGAATCCCAAATTCTTCACACAACCTTGTCATACTTTCAGATTTGAATTCAGTTCCATGGTCACTTCTGATTTTGACTACTGAACTATCTAATTCATTCTGAATTTGTTTGACAAAATTGCAGAAGACATTTGGGGTTTCAGATTTCTGCCTCAGAAAGAATACCCATGAAAATCTAGAATAGTCATCTACTACCACAAAAGTGTAGACCTTCCTACCTAGACTATGAACTGACATAGGACCAAATAAATCTATATGCAAGAGGTATATGCACCTCACTGAGTCTTTAGTTTCTAGGCTATGAAAGGAGGATCTGGTCTGCTTGCCTTTTTGACAAGCTGAGCATATTCCATCCTTAAAGCACTTAACTTGAGGACCATTCCTCACTAACTCTTTACTAAAGAGTTGGCCAATAGTCTTGTAGTTAAGATGAGTTAGCCTCTTGTGCCATTTGACACATTGAGAGGCTTTCTCATCAGCCACAAGACAGATAGGAGAATTTTTATTCTCACACTCAAAATTTAGGCAATACACATTTCTTTTTCTATAGCCAGTCAATATGACTTTTTGATCACTTGACCTCTTGATATGACACGCATTCTTGACAAATGAAATGTCATATCCAAGATCACTCAGCTGGCTAATGCTTATTAGGTTGTGTTTCAAACCCTTCACATAAGCCACTTGAGTGATAGTGATTAAGTTGTTAGACATGTTACCAAACCCTTTATTGACTCCTCTTTCAGAACCACCAAAGATTACTTTAGGCCCATTCAATATTGGTGAGTAGTCCTTCAGCAATCCTCTTGTTCCAGTCATGTGCCTGGAACATCCACTGTCCAAGTACCATATAGGGGCATGACAACTTGGACTTACCTGCAACAAAGATTACTTAACCTTAGAACCCAAATAACTTTTGGGTCCTTGGTTCAAGTTAGCCTGAAACTTGACAAATCTGCCTGCAGCTCTTATAACAGGTAGACTGCTATCCTTCCTGACACTAGAATTGTGCCAACAGTCTAAAACATAATGGCCTATCTTGCCACAGCACCAACACTCATACTTATTATACCTCTTTTTAGGTACAATCTTAGATGTATTGTTTGCAGCAGATCTTTTGTTTTGTGCGGGGGCTTTGCCTTTATTATTGGACTGTGCAGTCCATGCAGTTCTCTTAAACCCTAATCCTGCCTTACCCTTTGGAGACACAAAGTCATCAATTAGGGGTAGGACAGATTTTGGCTTAGAGAAACTAGCCACTATCTCCTTCTCTTTCCGAAGTCTGTCTTCCAGACTTTTGATCTGATTATTTTTGTATGTGATTGTACCCATCTGAATAACAGTTATGTTTTTCATCCTGACAATCTCATTCATCTTCTGATCCAGCAGCTTCTCTGAATCAGATGCAGCCAACTTAAGAGCTGCAATTTCCTTATCCTGATTTTGGCCAGGTTTTTGCTTCTCTTAAGTGCCTGCAACAAATCCCCATATTCATCTATAAGCTGATGAATATCTCCTTCAGATTCAGACCCATCCACATCTATTGATGCAGATGCATCTAATTCTGACCCAGTGTAGTAATCAGAATCTACAGATGAACTTTTTACCTTACTGGGGGTCAGGTTGATCCTGGCACTGGTCTTCTTCAGGCATAACTGAAAGTCCACCTATTGTCAACTACCTTCACCTATGGGGGGGGGGGAATAGGTGACGTGCAGCATTTTTGCGGAATTAAAATTATACCTGCACACGAAAACAAAACAGCACAGCAAAGAAAGTACACAAGAAATTTATAGTGGTTCCCCGATTTGGGTACATCCACTTTCCCCCTTCAACCTATCTCCCAACAAGGGACGACTCGGTCACTTCACCAACAGGATTGAAATCCAATCCTTGCACTATCGGAAGGAACCCTTCCACACGTAGGAGACAACACTCCCACAACACGGGTTGCACCCAACCCTTACAACTAGGAACCAACGTTCCTTTACAACAAAAATGAACTAGAATGTACAAGAAATACAAACTACTTTTGGAGACTAAGGTGTCCCTCTTCGTTCGATGATGTGTTCTAGAAGTCAACAAAGAGTCCACAACCCTCGATCTCACTTGGAGAGAATCTCCCCAGGAGCCGGCGGCGGCAAGAAGGGAGGCGGCTTGGTTCTCGGGATCGGCGGCGACAACGGTGTGCGGCTGCTGTACTTTGGAGATTCAATCTTCGTAGCAAAACTAGCAAGGTCTACCAACGGTCACACTAGGATCGATCGTCTCGATCGATTCGGAAGGGGAAGGTTTTCCCGATCAACGAATCAAGAGACAAAGGATCTCTGGTTAGACGCGTGAGACGCAGTGCTTGGCAGAGCTTCTGTCGCCGGAAGATCTGGAAGAAACCACGATCAAACGGCCGGCGATCGACTAGAACGAGCGACGACGGCGACGGAGCAGGTATCGCGATCTAGGTCACGTCGGCTGCTCGTGTATCTTTTTTTCAGTCGTCGTGTTTTTACTGTTCAAAATACGCGTGTATTTATACGGTAGAATTCTTCTTTATGACCGTTATGGGTCCCATCTGAAGAAACCCTAATTATGGTTCAAAACAGAGCCTTAACATTTGATCCGGTCCAGTGGTATCCAGAAAATTGCCCAAGTCAAATTCGGTGAGAATCGAAGGTGATTCTCGACGAGTCGGCGAGAATCAGCCGGTGATTCTCGACGATTCGGCGAGAATCACTAGTGATTCTCGCCAAATCACTTGATGATTCTCGCCGAATCACTTGATGATTCTCGATGAATATGACTTAGCGCCAGATTTGCACGCTTTGATGTAGCCGGAAAGAAACGGCGAGAATCAACCAGTGATTCTCGACGATTCGGCGAGAATCACTAGTGATTCTCACAGAATCGGCGAGAATCACTTGGTGATTCTCGTCGAATAATACTTGGATGATTTTTCGTCTTTCCGCCTCTGAGCTGCTCTTTGACTCATCCTTGCTCCTTGTCTGCTCTTGCATAATCACAGCCCTGTACTTGAAAGTAAGTACACTCCAATAGAGAGAGTACACGTAGGCCAACACACTGATCTGCTCAACAAGGGATTACGTCGTGCAGACCCGTGTATATTGACCTACTGCACCCTGACATTGGTGTGCACTTAGCGTGGAATAACTGCAATCACAACTTGAAATATTTTGTCAAATACATTGTCTATTTACCTTAGCTTGTTTAGGGGCTTCTTCAAATCAGGTACGTTGTGGATACAATACCCAACAATCTCCCCATATTTGAAGAAGCCTAAACCCTACAAGCTAAGGTGAATAAAGCGTATGGGAATGAAAATCATAACCTTGAAATTGAGTTGAGAGAGATATTCATTACCAATACCAATTTCTTGAGAGCAAACTTGGAGCCACCTTAGCAAACTTGGAGCCACCTTAGCCTTAGCTGAGAGGATAATCTCCCCCTTTTCGGCTTCTGCAAATCTGGGTCTGTAGCATTTGACCCCTTGATCCCCCTCAGTTCTTGCACCTGTGCTCACACTTGAGTTCCTGGCAGAGGCTCCCCCTAGAGGCACGATCCTGGAGCTTCTGTAGGCTTCATTCCTCATAGTTTAGCATCCCCAATTCAGTTTTGAAAAGACTGAACTTGGCTTCGTCTAAGGGCTTTGTGAATATATCTGCAATCTGCTTGTCCGTGGGGACATAACAGAGAGAGATGTCCTTGTTCTCCACGTGCTCCCGAATGAAGTGGTAGCGCACTTCAATATGCTTCGTTCTGCTGTGCGATACCGGATTGTTGGCAATTGCAATTGCACTGGAGGAGTCACAGTACATTGGTACTTCCTTGAACTGAAGGTCGTAGTAGGCTAACTGGTTTCTGATCCATAGGAGTTGTGCGCAACAGCTGCCTGCCGAGATGTACACAGACTCTGCTGTGGAGGTAGCTACATAATTCTGCTTCTTGCTGTTCCATGAGATAAGCCTTCTTCCGAGGAATTGACACGTCCCGGAAGTGCTTTTCCTGTCATCCCTACTCCCTGCAAAATCAGTATCTGAAAAACCTATTAGCTCGACATCATTGCTTCTCGGGTACCACAAGCCAAGATTGGGAGTACCTTTAAGCTATCGTAGAATGCGCTTTGCAGCGACATAGTGAGATTCCTTAGTGTTCGCCTGATATCTGGCACAGACACATGTGGAGAACATGATATCCGGTCTACTGGCAGTAAGGTAGAGCAGGGATCCAATGATGCTTCTGTATTTGGTTTCATTGAAAGGTTTACCTTTCTCATCCTTATCTAGAGACATAGTGGATCCCATTGGAGTCCTCATAGAGGTTGCATTCTCCATACCGAATGTCTTGATGAGTTCATTTGTGAACTTCGTCTGAGAGATGAAGATTCCATCCTCAGACTGTTTCACTTGAAGTCCCAAAAAATACTTTAGCTCTCCCATACTGCTCATTTCAAACTTTCCTTGCATAAGTTTAGAAAACTTTTTGCAAAGATTGTTGTCCGTTAAGCTGAATATAATGTCATCGACATAGATTTGCACCAGCAAAATCTTGCCTTTGACTTCCCTGAGAAACAATGTCTTATCTATTTTACCTCTAGAGACTTGTTCTCAAGAAGAAAACTAGATAAAGTCTCATAGCAAGCTCATGGAGCTTGTTTTAAACCGTATAGAGCTTTATTAAGAAAATATACATGATTGAGATAAGTAGGATTGCCAAAACCTGGGGGTTGAGCGACGTATACTTCCTCTTTCAGGTCTCCATTCAAGAATGCTGATTTCACATCCATTTGATAGACTGTGAATCCTTTGTGCGAAGCATACGCCAGGAACAGTCTGATTGCCTCGAGCCTTGCCACTGGTGCAAAGGTCTGGTCGAAGTCAATCCCCTCCTCCTGTCTGTAACCTTGAGCCACCAGCCTGGCCTTGTTCTTTATGATGACACCATGTTCATCCAGTTTGTTTCTGAAGATCCACTTGGTGCCAATCACATTCTGCTTGTGTGGTCTGGGAACCAACGTCCAAACGTTGCATCGTTCGAATTGATGTAGTTCATCTTGCATGGCCAAAATCCATGCCGCATCTTTGTTCGCCTCGTCGAACTTCTTTGGCTCAACCTGTGACAGGAAGCTAAGATGCAAAATCTCGTTAATAGTACCTCTTCGAGTTCTGACACCGTCACGAGGATCTCCGATGATCTGATCTCTAGGATGATCCCTCACGTGCCGGAGCTCTAGAAGTCTGGCGTCTGGAGCTTCGACTACTTCTTGGGCTTCTCCTTCTTCTAAGAGATTTGTTCCATTTTGATCTTCAACATTCCCAGTTGACGTTGAGCTGGAAACTTTGACGTACTTAGGAGTTTCATCTTTAGCGGTCTCATCGAGACACAGCTGTTCAAGTCGTGCATCTGCATCTTCAAGAATACCGCTGGAAGAATTGCTGTTAAGCAAACTTCCTTCATCAAATACAACATTAATTGATTCTTCTACCACTAGGGTTTTCTTATTGAAGACCCTATATGCCCGACTGTGGGAACTATAGCCCATGAATATGCCTTCGAAGCATTTTTCACCAAATTTAGTACGCGGGTACTTCCCATTATTCAGTACATAACATCTGCAACCAAAGATCCTTAAGTAGGACATGGTTGGTTTCCTGCCTCTCAATAGCTCATAAGGCGTCTTGCGATGATGCTTGTTGATCAATGCTCGGTTTTGTACATGACAAGCTGTATTGACCGCCTCTGCCCAGAAGTATTCTGGGAGAGAAGCGTCTGTCAACATTGTCATGCAAGCTTCAATGAGAGTTCTATTTCTCCTCTCCGCGACTCCATTTTGCTGAGGAGTGCGCGAGGAGGAAAACTCATGAAAGATACCTTGTTCTTCACAAAACTCTGTCATAGCACCAGATTCGAATTCTATTCCATGGTCACTTCTGATTTTGACCACTAAGCAGTTAAATTCGTTCTGAACCTGCTTGACAAAACTAGTGAAGATGTCAAACGTATCTGACTTTCGTTTTAAGAAGAACACCCATGTAAACCGAGAATGATCATCAACTATCACTAGCGTATAAGACTTGCCTCCCAAACTATGAACTTGCATTTGACCAAACAAGTCCATATGTAGAAGATAAAGGCACTGGGAAGAGTCTTTGTCTGCAATGCTCTTAAAGGTAGCCCGAGTCTGTTTGCCCATCTGGCATGCAGGACAGGGACTATCTTTGATGCACTTGATAAT
This sequence comes from Platanthera guangdongensis, assembly GCA_039583875.1. NCBI lineage: Eukaryota > Viridiplantae > Streptophyta > Magnoliopsida > Asparagales > Orchidaceae > Platanthera > Platanthera guangdongensis. The sequence goes on along the minus strand of CM077159.1, from coordinate 113,408,469 downwards.
GGGAGCATCCCTTACTAAGTTTTTAGAAAACAACATACTAATTGTCTTGAAATTAATATGTGCCAATCTCTTGTGCCATTGATCACAAAGAGATGTACTGCCAGCTGCCACTAGGCATACGAGGGTAGATGAATCTAAACTAAGAAAATTTAAGCAGAAGATATTTCTGCTCCTAATGCCTGTTAGTATCGTCTCAGAAGAGGCACATGATATTATCAGACATTTATCCTTGCAGAACTTAACGTCATAACCTTTATCACATAACTGACTTACACTGATCAGGTTATGGTTTAACCCTTCAACATAAGCCACGTCGGTGATAGAGATTATATCGTTGGAGATCATACCATAACCTCTGGTGACTCCTCGATCTGACTCCCCAAAGATGACTTTGGGTCCATTCTCGACGTGAGTGTAATCACGCAGCAGGCTTCTTGTCCCAGTCATATGCCGGGAGCATCCACTGTCCAAGTACCATATTGGCGTTTTGGTGGCCTTAGGACATTCCTGCAAAACAGAATCAATTTCCCTTAGGAACCCAATCGAACTTGGGTCCTAGATTCTTGGTTAGCATACTCCCCCTCGGTTGGTTAACCCTACGAGTGGTCGGCCTCGCATTGCTAACACAGGGAGTCTCTTGATACCTTGGATTAAACCAACAATCCATGACAAAGTGACCGACTTTGCCACAACACCAACAGTCAAATCTGTTGTACCTCTTCCTAGGCTCCTGCTTTACCCTGGGAATGGTGGGTACAGCCGGGGCCTTGGATCTAGAGGTGGAGGCCTCATAGTGATTGCAGTCACATGACTTCTTCACCTTCTGTTCCTTCAGTATAACAGGCTTGGCTCTTGGTGACTGCTTTCCATTATGGCCGCTAGAGAATTGACCATAATTTCCCATGTGGATTTCCTCATAAGGTGCCTTGAAGGCACTCTCACCGAAGTTGCGGGGAAAAGTCCAACCATCATATCGGCTCTTTGGCTTTGCAACCGAGGGCCGGAAATGATGACCAAAGGTTGATTCAAAATCATGTTGGTTGCAAGGAAAGCTAGGCTTTCTGAACGCAACAGGACTGAGCGGAGCCTTTCCCTTTTCAGCAGCAGAGGCCTTCTTGGCGGCCTTATTCTTCCTCTGGTTCCTATTTCTCCTGGATGAGGAACCAGATACCCCTACATGCCCCAAGCCAGCTCCTTTGGCCTGAGCAGAGAAGGTATCAACTACTGGAAGAACTGTTTTTGGCATAGAGAAGCTCTTGACGATCTTCCTTTCTGCCGCAAGTTGTTCTTCCAACTTGTCGACTTCCTCCTGCTTAAGATCAAGGAGCTTAAGAGACTCTGAATGCTTTGAAGTCAGGTCTAGGTGCTCCTGTCGGAGAGAGATCAAACTGATGATCTCTTCCCTTAGGGAGACACTCTCACCCTTAAGGAATTTCACTTCCTTTTTCTCAGCCTTCAATCTCTTACGGCACTCCTCGAAAGTGTTGAGCAGAAGCTCATACTTCTCGAGGAGCTCCGCTTCACGGGCCGAAAGGCTATCCTCAGGGTCATCATCCTGAGACTCAGGATCAGATTCAGATTCGGAGAGAGGGGTGTGAGCTTTTACCTTCCCAGTAAATGGGGGGCATTCTCCTTCTGAGTCGGAGCGACCCACCAGCCCGAAGTAGGCTTCCTCATCATCACTGGAGTCTGAGGAATCAGACTCACTCAGTGTCTTTGGCCTTTTGGTGATGTAGCTCCGCTCTTTCTTCTTATCTCTAGAGGATTTGTGCTCCTCTCCTTTCCCTTTTTCTCTCTTGCCTTGGTAGCAGTCGGCCACGACGTGTCCTGGCTTATTGCATCCAAAACAAATAATGTCAGAGGAGCGATGTTTGTTCGGTTTAGAAGCATACCTGTCAGAAGAATAATTTTTCTTCTGATGCCTGGAGGAGGAGCCGTCTCTCTTTCTTTGATTCCTCATCTTGAGGAACTTCTTGAATTCTCGTGTGATGAGGGAGAAATCCTCCTCAGACAGCTCTGAGCTGGAGGAGCATGGCTCGGAGTCCTCCTCCTCATCCTTTTTCCTGGCACGATATGAAACCGCACCCTTGCCCTTTCTGGAGTGAATGGATTTTAGAGCCATAGTCTTTTCCTTGGCTGCAGCCTTCTCTGCTTCTTCTTCTGCTTTCCTGGTGTTCAGTTGAAGCTCATAGGACATCAGCTTCCCAAACAGAATTTGCTGGTCTGTTTCAGCTAGTCTGCCAAACTCTCGGATGGCGCAGATCTTTGTGTCCCATTTCTTAGTAAGGGACCTAAGGAATTTATCATTAAGTTCACCATCAGTGAACACTCTTCCATATCCTTTGAGGGCATTGACAATCTTGAGGAAGTTCTCGAAGGTGACTCCGATCTCTTCCTTAGGCCCTTGTCTGAAGGCCTCATATTTCTGGTTCAGAAGGGATCTCCGATCATCCCTCACTTTATTAGTGCCCTCCATTAGGATAATCAGGCAGTGCTGGATCTCCTTTGCTGTCCTGCAGTTGCAGAAGTTCTGCATCATTGAGTCATCGACCGCGCTGACCAGAATGTTCTGCGCCTTATTGTCAAGTCCCACCAGCACCATCTCATCCTTGTCCATTTCAGAAATTTTCTTTGGCACTTTCTTGGTAGGATCTATGGTGGAGACCTTAGTGGGGACATAAGGTCCCTCCTCCACGATCATGAAGAGTCGAGGATCAACTGCTTCCATGTAGAACCTGATCCTTTCCTTCCACATAGGAAAGTTGAGCCTGGTGTACACTGGGATCTTGCCTGTGAACTTGAGCCCGTCCATAGTAGATGTTTGCCTTCTTCTTGACACTAGCGGCAGGATTCCACTCAAGGTGTTAACCTTTTTGATGAGGAACTGGCTCTGATACCACTTGAAAGTCCACCTAGTGTCAACTACCTTCACCTATGGGGGGGGGGGGGGGAATAGGTGACGTGCAACGTTTTTGCGGAATTAAAATTGTACCTGCACACGAAAACAAAACAACACAGCAAAGAAAGTACACAAGCAATTTATAGTGGTTCCCCGATTTGGGTACATCCACTTTCCCCCTTCGACCTATCTCCCAACAAGGGACGACTCGGTCACTTCACCAATAGGATTGAAATCCAATCCTTGCACTATCGGAAGGAACCCTTCCACACGTAGGAGACAACACTCCCACAACACGGGTTGCACCCAACCCTTACAACTAGGAACCAACGTTCCTTTACAACAAAAATGAACTAGAATGTACAAGAAATACAAACTACTTTTGGAGACTAAGGTGTCCCTCTTCGTTCGATGACGTGTTCTAGAAGTCAACGAAGAGTCCACAACCCTCGATCTCACTTGGAGAGAATCTCCTCAGGAACCGGCGGAGGCAAGAAGGGCGGCGGCTTGGTTCTCGGGATCGGCGGCGACAACGGTGTGCGGCTGCTGTACTTTGGAGATTCAATCTTCGTAGCAAAGCTAGCAAGGTCTACTAACGGTCACACTAGGATCGATCGTCTCGATCGATTCGGAAGGGGAAGGTTTTCCCGATCAACGAATCAAGAGACAAAGGATCTCTGGTTAGACGCGTGAGACGCTGTGCTTGGCAGAGCTTCTGTCGCCGGAAGATCTGGAAGAAACCACGATCAAACGGCCGGCGATCGACTAGCACGAGCGGCAACGGCGGTGGAGCAGGTATCGCGATCTAGGTCACGTCGGATGCTCGTGTATCTTTTTTTCAGTCGTCGTGTTTTTACTGTTCAAAATACGCATGTATTTATATGGTAGAATACTTCTTTATGACCGTTATGGGTCCCATCTGAAGAAACCCTAATTCCGGTTCAAAATAGAGCCTTAACATTTGATCCGGTCCAGTGGTATCTAGAAAATTGCTCAAGTCAAATTCGGTGAGAATCGAAGGTGATTCTCGACGAGTCGGCGAGAATCAGCCGGTGATTCTCGACGATTCGGCGAGAATCACTAGTGATTCTCGCCGAATCACTTGATGATTCTCGCCGAATCACTTGATGATTCTCGACGAATATGACTTAGCGCCAGATTTGCACGCTTTGATGTAGCCAGAAAGAAACGACGAGAATCAACCAGTGATTCTCGACGATTCGGCGAGAATCAACCAGTGATTCTCGACGATTCGGCGAGAATCACTAGTGATTCTCGACGATTCGGCGAGAATCACCAAGTGATTCTCACCGAATCGGCGAGAATCACTTGGTGATTCTCGTCGAATAGAATACTTGGTGATGATTTTTCGTCTTTCCTCCTCTTAGCTGCTCTTTGACTCATCCTTGCTCCTTGTCTGCTCTTGCATAATCACAGCCCTGTACTTGAAAGTAAGTACACTCCAATAGAGAGAGTACACGTAGGCCAACACACTGATCTGCTCAACGAGGGATTACGTCGTGCAGACCCGTGTATATTGACCTACTGCACCCTGACATTGGTGTGCACCTAGTGTGGAATAACTGCAAGCATAACTTGAAATATTTTGTCAAATACATTGTCTATTTACCTTATCTTGTTTAGGGGCTTCTTCAAATCAGGTACGTTGTGGATACAATACCCAACAATAACCATCAGTCCTTTGCACTGATGGTCTCCTTGCTCATTGATAGAGTCCAGTAATTTCAAGAACTCATCCTCTTCTTCTGTTGCAAACAGACCAAAATAGGCCTCAGCCTCAAATTCAGACTCTGAAGTTGATTGATTTGTCCAACTTTTCTCTTTCTTAGCTACCAAGGATTTATCCTTCTTGCTCTTGTGCTGAGACTTATTTTTATCAGTAGACTCCTTCCTTTTGTCTGGACAGTCTGCCACAACATGTCCAGGTCTGTTGCAGCAATAGTAAATAATCTTTGATGTAGTTGACTTGCTAGGCTTTGTCCCACTCCTGTCTGTCCTGGATGATTTTCTCTTCTGATAATAGTCATCCTTGGACTGAGATGAGGATGACTTAGATTTCCACTGCTTCTTCTTTAAGAATCTCTGAAACTGCCTTGTGAAAGCAGCAAAGTCTTCATCAGAATTACTGCTGTCTGAACTGTGATTATCATAATTTTCTGAGATCACTTCTGCAGATTTCTTAGGAGAAGATGGATACATCCTCCTATTCTTCCTTGTGGCATCTACTTTGAAGGCCACTAACTTTTCTCTATAGTCACCCTTTGTATTCTTCTCTTCCTCCTTTCTGGCCAACATCTGCATCTCATATGACAGTAATTTGCCAAACAATGTTGGAGGTGAAATTTCTGCCAGTCTGGACACTTCCCTTATGACACAGATCTTTGTAACCCAATCCTTAGTCAAAGACCTAAGGAATTTGTCATTCAGCTCATATGTACTGAATATTCTTCCATAGGACATTAGTTTATTTACAATTCTGTAGAACTTCTTATAACATTCAGTTATACTATCAGACTTGACTTATCTGAAACTCTCATATTCTTGATTAAGCATAGAATTTCTATCTTGCCTAACCTCTTCAGAACCCTCCATGTAGACAACCAATGTGTCCCACATCCCCTTGGAGGTTTTGCAGTGAATCAGATTCTGGAATGTTGAATCATCTGTGGCACTCACTATAATATTCTGTGCTCTTTTATCCATTGTAGCCAAGATGATCTCATCCTTAGTCATTTCTGAAAAATCCTTAGGAGTCCTTTGATTAACATCAAGAACAAAAACCTTCATTGGAATATATGGTCATTCCTTAACTGTTATATAAATTTTAGGATCAGATGCCTCCATAAATAGTTTGACCCTTTCCTTCCATATTCCAAAAATTTCCTTCCTATAGATAGGCAACTTCATTGAACCAAGTTCTTTATGGTTTTCTCCTGAACCCATCTTCTTTAACTTAATTCTGCCTTACAGATCTAACTCAGACTGTTAAGTCTTTCTTTGAGTAACCTCCCTCTAATACCACTTGAAAGAATTGGATCCTAAACACCTAGAGGGGGGGGGGGGGGGGTGAATAGGTGTAATTCCTTTTTCTTCTAAGACAGAACTTTTAATTCAGTTAATTAACAATAACAGATAGTTCTACAGCTATCACAGCACAGAAATAATAATATCACACACATTCACAGATTGCACACTGAATTATAGTGGTTCCCCAAGGTATGGGTACATCCACTTTACCCCTTCGCCTATCTAGCAGTGTACTAGATTTGGCCTAACTTCTTTCCTTCTTCTCAGATCCTCAGATCTTACAGCTCAGAACCCAAACAAGGCTCCTACAACTCAGAGTGTGTCCACACTCCTACAACTCAGGCAATCTGCCCTACCTCAGCCTTCAACAAGGCCTACAACTCAGAGATGACAATCTCCTACAACTCAGGCTCTCAGCCTTCAACAAGGCCTACCACTCAGAGAACGTTATCTCCTACAACTCAGCCTTTATAAATCAGGCTTACAACTCAGATCTTAAAAAGATCCTACAAAAAATAGATGTTAATTGTAAATCTACCACCACCCAGGTTGAGAGAGAAAGGATGGACAGTTTCTTGATCAGTTCTTGAATGAATCTGATGATAGAGATCGACCTGACTTAGCTTTCTTCAAAGCTTCTTGAATCTGAATACAGTAGGGTTGATCTCCTTTGAAGTTGATCTTCAATCAGCTTCTTTCTTGAAACTCAGAAATCAATCTGAATTCTTCTTGGCAGACTGGTTCAGACTCTACACTTAAGAGACTTGTTGATGTAAGTCTCTTTCTTCACTTGAATAGATGGAGCTCTCTCTCCAAATTCTTCTGAAGATTCTTCTGAATTCTTCTTTGAATTCTCTTAACAAACTCTGAGTAGATCACCACTTGAGAATGTCTTCTTAGATCTTCTGTTGAAAATCTTCTTCAGTTGTAAGTATCGTGTGTTATGTATATGTTCCCTTTTTTGTGTAACTTCTCTTCTGTTGATAGAGAATGTCTTTATATAGACTTCCTCATGGTAACCGGCTGATTCGGTTTCTAACAAACTTCTGACAGCTCTGACAGTTGCAGTAGACCGGTTGGTTATGGCAGCTGTCATTTCTTCCAGTCACTTATTGAAACTCTATCTCTGTCAGCAAAGTGTCGAGACTGAACTTCATCATGTGTCGACACAAGTAGACTAAGTGTCGACACAAGCCTTTGTGGTGTCGACACAGCTCCCGTGTTGTTGACACTGCTTCACGACACAGCTTCTGTAGAATGTGTCGACAATAATTCTGTGTGTCGACACAGTCACTTCTTTTCTTCACAAGAAAATCAACTTTGTTGAAACTCTACTATGTGTCGACACAAGTCCTGTGTGTTGACATAGTTGATGTCGACAAAGTCTTCTGTGTGTCGACACAGTTGATGTCGACTAAGATTTTTTGTGTGTCGACTCCGCCTCTGTGTGTCGACACAGTTTCTTCTGCTGTCGACACAGCCTTTCCAAGTGTCGACACAATTGACTCCAGGTGTCGACACAGCTTTTCTCCAGTGTCGACACAAGCCTTCATAAGTGTCGACACAGCTTCTTCTGGTGTCGACTCATGGACTTAAAAACGTTTTCCTGCATTCCTGCATTTTCTTAACCTGCACATATAAACTCAAAACAACATCAAATACACCTTGATGCATATCATTGAGTAAGGTGAGGCTTCTTCAAATCTGGTACACATTTTCCAATGTACCCAACAGTATCCAACTCATCCAAGGAGAAATCTAGTAGCTCTCCCTTCACAGTTCTATTCCGGAGGTGCAACAAATCATGATCATCATTCTGATGTGCTCGAGTAAGGGAAATCCAAGAGGGTTATTTTGCTTCCAAACTAGCCGGCACAGTTCGACTCCCAACCTCAATATCCATCAACAAGAATTCTTCTACCAAGGACTGTACCGACAGATTAAAAATTTTAGCGGTCTTTCTACTCAAAGCATCAGCTACTACATTAGCCTTTCCTGGATGATAAAGAATTTCCACTTCATAATCTGCCACATATTCTAACCACCGACACTGGCGCAGATTTAGTTCCTTCTGAGTGAAGACATACTGCAAACTCTTATGGTCCGTATAGATCTTGCACAACACGCCATACAATAAGTGTCTCCAAAGCTTCAGCGCATAAATTACAACAACAAACTCCAAATCATGCGTAGGATAGTTTCTCTCGTGAATCTTTAGTTGCCTCGATCCATACGCGATCACCTTACCATCTAGCATTAAAATACAACCAAGTTCGATGTGTGATGCATCGACATACACGACATACTCAATTCCTTCAGTAGGTAAGGTTAAAATTGGAGCAGTACACAGTCTCTTCTTCAACTCTTGGAAAGCCTCTTCACACTTATCACTCCTAATGAATGTAGTATTCTTTTGAGTAAGTCTAGTTAGAGGAGCAGACAACACCAAAAATCCTTCAACGAATCTTCTATAATAGCCAGCCAGGCCTAAGAAGCTCCTAATCTCCTTAGATGTAGACGGTCTCTCCCATTCCATTACGACAGAAATCTTGGTCGGGTCTACAGAAATACCATCCTTGCTTACGACATGACCCAGAAAGGACACCTGAGGTAGCCAGAACTCACACTTGCTCAACTTCGCATATAACTTATGCTCGCTCAGGGTTGAAAAAACCAAACGCAAATGCTGAGTATGCTCCTCAACATTGCCGGAATACACCAGGACATCATCTATAGACACACTAACGAATCGGTCCAAGAAATCCTTAAACACCCTATTCATCAAATCCATGAAAGCAGAGGGTGCATTGGTTAAACCGAAAGACATCACCAAAAACTCATAGTGTCCATGCCGCGAATGGAAAGCGGTTTGTGGAATATCTGCCTCACAAATTCTCAACTGGTGGTAGCCTGAGCGAAGATCGATCTTTGAAAATACCGAGCTACCACGCAACTGATCGAAAAGATCATCAATCCTTGGCAAGGGGTATCTATTCTTAATGGTTACCTCGTTCAATTCTCTGTAATCGATGCAAAACCTCATCGATCCATCTTTCTTCTTGACGAACAAAACAGGAGCACCCCATGGAGAAGAACTTGGTCTAATAAAACCACACCTCAGCAACTCATCGAGCTGAGTACGCAACTCATCCAACTCATACGGAGCCATACGGTACGGTGCTTTGGCAATAGGACGAGTACCTGGCTCGAGGTCTATCACAAACTCTATCTCCCTTTCAGGAGGAAGTCCTGAAAGACTATCAGGAAAGACATCTGGAAACTCTCGCACCACCGAGACATCCTCAAGACGTGGTGTAACCGAAGCTATTTCCAGAGCAACAATAGAAACTAAAAATACCTCGCAACCAGACTCTATAGCACGACCAGCACGTACCGCAGAAATGATAGGGAAAACTCTGTCCTGATATCCATAGACGCTCATATGTTGGCCGTCGTCCATCCTGAAATCCAATCGCTTAGCCTTGCACTGGATGACCGCATCATACTTGGACAGCCAGTCCATGCCCAAAATCACGTCGAAATCAGCCAGATCTAAAATCATCAGATCCGCATAGGCCAGAAAATTGCCAAGATAAATAGTGCATCTCAGAACTCCTTGATTAGATATCACCAAATCACCGGAAGGGAGCTTGACATTGAAGGAGTCTCCTAATTGATCCACATCCAGGCGATGTTTATCAACAAACCTCCGGGCCACGAAGGAATTGGTGGCACCCGAATCAAAAAGAACGCTCGCCCACCTATTCCGTACCTTAAACTCCCCTAAAAACGTAACATACATAACTAAACGAACTACAACTAGGGCAATAATGACAAATAATAAAGATAAATTAAACTGAGTCTAATCTGTTATCACTTGCGTAGAGGTTTGGGCTTCCTCGCTGGTCATCACGTTCAACTTTCTTTTTCCTTTATCCAGGTTTGGTGGCAGCGACAGAGCTCGAAGTGGGGCAAGCTGCAGTGGGGGCTGAGCCTGGGGGCACGAAGACTTCTGGTCTCCCTTCTGCCCGCACTGGAAGCAAATCCTTTCTTTCATCCAGCACCGACTCACATCATGACCTGTTGCAAGTTGGAGACCGCGCGGTCTGTTGCTGTTTGGAGACTGGGCGGTCTGGCGGTTTCTCCTAGCCGGTCTGTGTGCCAGGCTGTTGCTGTTTGGTATCCCAGCGGTCAGGCGGCTTGTCTCAGACGACTCGGAGACCGAGCGGTCTAGCGGTCTCCTGTGGTGGTTTGATCTCTCTTCTTGTTGGTAGTCGGGCGTTAGCCGATTTGTCTAACCGCACGGCTTGTCCGGTTTGTCTTTTGTAAAGCCGCATACACTTGTAAATTTTTAGTCCCACATTGATTATTTGTAATCTCTCTCATCTACTCCGTTCTATAAAAGGGAGGCTATACCATTGTAATAGATACCTTTTTCGGATAATAAAGTTTCAGTTAAAACCATTTCCGTTTGTTTTCTGTTCGGTTTTTAACATGGTATCAGAGGACTCGATCTATTCCTCCTGATTGTGTGTGCTCTCTCTGCTTTCGCGGCTTGATTCCCCGTCTGTCCGCGCGACCTGTCCTCGCGGCTTGCTCCTTCTTTTTCGCGACCTGTTTTCGCGATCTCCTCTATTCGCTGCGCTCTACTTCTTGTTGCCTTCTACCCGCTCCTGCTTGCTAGTCGCCCCGGCCTCATCTTTAGCCGTGCGACTTGTTCTACTCTGTTCGCCCGAATTTTTCTAGCCGTGCGACTTCTTTCACTTTGCTTTGCTCTGCTTCTTGGTAGAGGCCTTCCTAGCCGCACAACCTGTTTTCTGTTCGCCCGACTTGGTGCTCTTTTCTCTTCTTCGCTTAACCGTTCGGCTTCTTTCTCTTCTCGCGGCTTGTTCTTATCGTCGCGGTTTGCTCCTATCTTGCTTCCATGGCTTTCCCCTCCTCCAGCCTGTCCGCCTCGGTGGTCACCTCTTCTGGTAGTGCTCACGTTGTTACTCGCGGAAGATGGCTAATCGACTCTGGTACAACAAATCATATGACAGCAATCCTCAATGTTTCTCTCTTCTTGAAACACATGCTCAGTTGCCCCGGTCATTGTTGCAGATGGATCTCCCTCACCGGTCCATGGGACGGGCATGGTTCAAGTCACTCCATCTCTCTGCCTGGCTGATACCCTCTATGTGCCCAAGTTTCCGTGCAATTTATTATCGGTTATTTCTTTATGCAAGCAACTACGGTGTTCTGTCATATTCACCCCTACCTCTTGTGCTTTTCAGGATCCGGACTCCCAACGGACGATTGCTATCGGGACTGAGAGTGGTGACCTCTACTTCCTCGACAACGTTTCTGCTCTATCCGCCTTCTCCTGCTCCTCTACAGATCTTCTCCAATGACATCTTCGCCTTGGACATGCTCCTCCCAGAATTCTACGCCAGCTCCTGCCGCACCTCCCTCCTCATCATCCTCCTCTAAACTGTGATGCATGTCAACTTGGCAAACATCACGCTCATCCTTCCCACCAATGCAAAGTCGGGGCTCTTCCCGTCCGTTCAACCTCGTTCACTCTGACATATGGGGTCCCGCTCCTAACCTCACCATCGGTCGGGGTAGTTCATATTTTGTCACCTTCATTGATGATTTCTCTCGGTGTAGGTGGGTGTATCTTCTCAAGGATTGCTCCGAGCTGTTCTCTGTTTGGACCTCATTTTATTCTATGGTTAAGACTCAGTTTGATACGTCTATTAAAATCCTTCGTTCTGACAATGCTAAGGAGTATCTTAGCCAAGCCTTCTCCTCCTTTTGTATTCACCATGGTGTTATTCGTCAAACAAGCTGTGTCTACACCTCACAATAAAATGGGGTGGTGGAACGCAAAAACTGTCACCTCCTTGATGTCGCTCGCACTATGATGACTCAAATGCATGTTTCTCGCTCCTATTGGGGCTATGCTGTCCTCCTCTCCTGCTATCTCATCCATCGCCTTCCCTCCACAGTTCTCCACGGTGCTACCCCCTTCTCCATTCTTTATCCGGACAAGGATCCCTTTCCTCTTCCTCTGCACATCTTTGGGTGCACCGCCTTTGTGCACTCTCCCGCTGCCACCGTGATAAACTCTCACCACGTGCCACTAAATGTGTCTTTCTGGGATACTCTCCCACTCAGAAAGGTTATTGTTGCTTTGACCCCATTACCCGCAAGCAATTTATCTCTGCGGATGTCACCTTCTTTGCCAATGCATCTTAATTCTCTCCCGCTTCCTCCTCTCCTCCTCCTGATCCTACTTCTCATACCAACCCATCCATTCTCTCTACTCCCGGGCCAGCTTTCTCCACCACGGATACTCCGGATACTGAGGCACCTGCTGACCTGGATCTCCCGATTGCTCTTCGCAAAGGGGTTCAGGCATGTACCCAACACCCGCTTGCTGCAGTTGTTTCCTACGATCGTCTTACCCCTTCTCGCAGAGCTTTTGCACTGGCTATCTCGGCCACTGCCACCCCCCGTTCCTACCAGGAGGCCCTTACTATTCCTCATTGGAAAGTTGCCATGGATGAGGAGATTGCTACTCTCACTGAACGGGGTACCTGGACCCTTGTTCCTCCTCCTTTCGGCACAGATGTTGTTGGTTTTCGATGGGTCTTCGTGGTGAAGTTTCTCCCGGATGGCAGTGTGGATCGTTATAAGGCTCGCCTGGTTGCCAAGGGTTTTACCCAAACTTATGACATTGATTACTTTGACACTTTCTCTCCAGTGGCTCGTCTCAGCACTATTAGGGTTCTTCTCTCTGTGGCTGTCAACATGGATTGGCCCATTTCGCAGCTAGATGTTAAGAATGCTTTCCTCTATGGTGATCTGCAGGAAGATGTTTACATGGAGCAACCTCCTGGGTATGTTGCTCAGGGGGAGACACGGGTATGCCGGCTAAAGAAGGCTATCTATGGCCTCAAGCAGAGTCCTCGTGCCTGGTTTGACAAGTTCAGTGGCATTGTTGCGGCCATTGGTTTTACAAGAAGCTCAGCAGATCACTCCTTGTTTGTTCGGAAAACCGCCTCTGGTCTTGTTGTTCTTGCGGTTTATGTTGATGACATTCTTCTTACTGGCTATGACCAGGATGGGGTATTGATGACCAAGAAACACCTTCGTCAACATCTGGTCACAAAGGATATGGGCTCCCCGAAATACTTTCTGGGGATTGAAATCTCTAGAAAGCCCAACTCCATGGTCCTTTCCCAACAGAAGTATGCTCTTGATCTTTTAAAGGAGGCAGGACTAACTGGTGCTAAACCTGCACATTGTCCTATGGCTGCTGGAGAAGACAAAACTTGGATAGATGACTCGCCTCTTCTCTCCGATCTTACGAGATACCGGTGTCTGGTGGGCAAGCTCATATATCTCACGGTAACCAGACCCGACATCTCTTATGCTGTTGGCAAGGTGAGCCAGTTCATGCAAGCTCCGAGGGAGTGTCATCTACAATCTGCTCTGAGGATATTAGAGTATATTAAAGCTGCTCCAGGGAAAGGACTCCTATTTCAGAAGAATGGTCACCTAAGGGTTGAAGCTTACTCTGATTCAAGCTATGCAGATGACAAAGGGGACCACAAATCGACATCAGGTTTCTGCACGTTTGTTGGAGGCAATCTTGTGAGTTGGAAGAGCAAGAAACAGTCTGTAGTTTCCAGGTCTAGTGCAGAGGCGGAATATCGCAGCATGGCATCGACTACATGTGAGTTAAAGTGGTTGCGGGCTCTCATGCTTGACTTAGGAGAGGTTTATAACTATCCTCTTCCTATGTTCTGTGACAATAAGGCCGTGATATACATTTCCAAAAATCCGGTCTTTCATGAGAGAACAAAACACATAGAAGTCGACTGTCATTTTATTCGGGAAGAAATATTGAAGAAACAGATTTGCACTCCATTTATCACTTCCGACAATGAGTTGGCAGATGTCTTCACCAAGCCGGTGTCCGCTTCCTTTTTCCACATCTGCGACAAGCTAGGCATGATTGATATCTATGCTCCAGCTTGAGGGGGAGTGTTGCAAGATGGAGACCGTGCAGTCTGTTGCTGTTTGGAGACTGGGCGGTCTGACGGTTTCTCCTAGCCGGTCTGTGTGTCAGGATGTTGCTGTTTGGTATCCCAGCGGTCAGGCGGCTTGTCTCAGACGACTAGGAGACCGAGCGGTCTAACGGTCTCCTGTGGTGGTTTGATCTCTCTTCCTGTTGGTAGTCGGGCGGTTAGCCGGTTTGTCTAACCGCACGGCTTGTCCGGTTTGTCTTTTGTAAAGCCGCATACACTTGTAAATTTTTAGTCCCACATTGATTATTTGTAATCTCTCTCATCTCCTCCATTCTATAAAAGGGAGGCTATACCATTGTAATAGATACCTTTTTCGGATAATAAAGTTTCAGTTAAAACCATTTCGGTTTGTTTTCTGTTCGGTTTTTCACATGACCCTTCCTTGCACAGAATGAGCACACTAGCTCTCCCTTGGGTTCACCTTGGATGGCGTGCACCTGCTGCTACTTCAGGGTGGCAGTTCTCTTGAAACACCTTTCGTAAGGGTGGCCAGGATGACCACAGAAGCTACACACTTCCTTACTTTTCTTCTTCGAAGAAGGGCCAGATGTCCTGCAACTACCATCCTCAACGCCTTTCCTTTTCTCTTTCCTCGCCGCAGCACCGCGGTTCTTGGCATTTTCAATTGCCTCCACTTTCAAAGCGGATTCCACTGCTTCAGCATAACTTTCAGCTCGGTAAGCGCATGCCAACTGCTGGACATCGCTTCTTAATCCACCAAGGAAACACTTCACTCTACCCTCCTCAGAAGCTACCAAATCAGGAGCAAACCTGCTTAGTTTGCTAAACTCAATCTCGTACTCGCTCACGGTGAGTTGTCTCTGCTTCAAATGCAGGAAGTTATTCATCAGGCGGTCTTGCTCGACCGAGGGTAGAAACTTCTTCAGCAGCATCTTCTTAAAAGATTCCCAATAACAACCTTCCTTCAGACCCTCTCTTTCACGAATCCACCAGCTCTTTGCCAGGCCTTTTAACTGATAGGCTGCAATCATCACCTTCTGTGCTTCTAGAATTCTAGAATACGAAAACATCTCCTCGATGAAGATGATCCAATCATCTATAATCATAAAGTTAGCACTCCCGTCGTAGGTGGGAGGTCCCAACCACTGGAAGTGCGATATGAAATTCATTTCTGGTGGTATCACCATCGATGGAACCAGAGGAGCAGGGGTATCGGGCACGGCTTGGCCCAAGGCAGGATCTTGCACAAGAGGTTTCTGCGTGGGAGCGGCAGACAACAAAGACTCAATTTGCGATTGCATCACAACCAATTGTCTCGACAGAGCCTCATTGCTCTGACGCAGACCCTCGATAATCACATCACTTTGCGCACCTGATGTCTCACCCTCCGATTGGGGAGTCGACCTCATCGCGGGATGCTTTGGCGGCATTTCTAAAAAGCAAACGAACAACTCATCAAAATGCTAACTTACAACAAATCCACTCAACTAGTTCAGATCATACTTATAAGACACTTGCTTATGCTGCAACTTGCTCTGGGATTTTATAATGATGCTATGTCCTACTTAGGATGATATCCTCTCATCCTATTGACTCTTGTGCCTATAACATGAATGCATGTATTCTTTATTCTCATTTAAAATCATGCATGTACATGTGTCATCATGTAAACCTTAACTTAGCACGTGTGCTTATGCGATGATATGCAATGTATGCAGTGTTATGCATTCTAAAAAAAGCCTTAATGCGTGCATGAGCGGTGTACACATGAAATGTTATGCATCCCATACTACATAACATCGCATGTAACGAGAAAAGAAAACGTGCTAATGGGCACTCATGTGATGGTGGTTATGCATCCCATACTACATAACCGTCACATGTTGCCTCCTATGGTGGATCCATATACAAACACATATTATGCATCCCATACTACATAATATGCCCCGTATACTTCTTATCATGCTATGAGTGTAGTGACTATGCTTCGGCTAAGACGTACTGATGACACATTGGTGTGTGTATGAAATGTCACTAAACAACTAAAACTAACAAGAGAAGGTTGCCCGACTAATTGTCAAGCAACCTGGCTCTGATACCAACTGTCACAACCAGCATTTTCACCGCATAAAATAACTTATCAAAGTAAGGGAAAATGCGCGTCATGATGTCACGTCAGCAGGGGATAACTGCGGACGCTCAGGCATACACCCACTTAATCATGAAGAAAGATTGTTTAAGTTATTTTAAGGAAAAAAATTAGTTAAGTGCAATAGTTAGCCGTATCCCTCAGCTTAATGGCTCATTTAGCCCACGAATCAAAATATAATTATACGCTGCGGAAAAATACTTGTTTAGATTGACTCTAATATCCTACATGAGTATAAGCGTCCCCAAAGGACAACTCATGTAATGCAAGACTCTAAATTTATAATAGTAGTAAGGATAGCTTTTACGGTCACTAAATATAACAAGTTATAGTTTTTAAATTATGCAGTGCATGAAGTAATAGTAATAGATTTTATTCTTAAAAATACCTAACATGCATTCCTAGCATAAATTCTCCTAGAGAGCAAGTAATCCACATCCACATATAGAGAAATAAGCAGCTAGCAAGTATCAAACAAATAAGAATTCTATGGGCGCCAACAACTAACACAAACCCACTTACAGAAAAGTAAGTCTGAACCAGTAACTAAATAAACAACTGTTGGGTACATTGGTTTAAATGTACCTGATTTGAAGAAGCCTCACCCAACTCAATGATATACATCAAAATGTATTTGATGTATTTTGAGTTACTTGTGCAGGTTAAGTATTTGTAGGACTGAAGCAAAAAGTTTCTAAGTCCATGTGTCGACACCCAGAGGGAAAGTGTCGACACGTAAGAAGACATGTGTCGACACCCAGACAAGCAGTGTCGACACTTGCAGTCATTGTGTCGACACCTGGGATGCAGAGTCAACACCAGACATAATGTGTCGACACAAGGAGCTGTGTCGACACTTAATAAAGTAAAATGCAGTGAAGCTGTGTCGACACAAGGAGCTGTGTCGACACCTAGTGAAACTGTGTCTACATCAGAAAGTGTCGACACTTGGAAGCTGTGTCGACACTCAGCAAAAGTTAGCAAAGACTAAGTATATGTGTCGACACCCAGAACAATGTGTCGACACACAACAGAAGAGTCAACACTTGAAGAAAGTGTCGACATAAGAAAGAATGTATCGACACTCAGCTGAAGACTCAACACTTGAAGAAAGTGTCGACACATGGAAGCTGTGTCGACACTTAGCAAAGATCAGCAAGTTCAACAAATTATTCTAAGTATAAGTGTCGACACTAAGGGGATGTGTCGACACTCAGCTGAAGTCTCAACAGAAGAAGAATGTGTTGACACAAGGAGCTGTGTCGACACTCAGCAAGTATCAACACTTAACAGATTCAACACATGAAGATGTGTCGACACAAAGGTGTTGTGTCGACACTTAGAAGAATTCAGCAAATTACAGAAGTACAAGTACTTGTGTCGACACTCAATTTCAGTGTCGACACTTGAAGAAGATGCTGTGTCGATACATAGAATCTACAACACAAGGAGTTGTGTCGACACCTTGTAGGCTAGTATCGACACATAGTCATCTTGTGTCGACACTTGGTCTATTAGTGTAGACACTTAAAGACAGAAAGTCTCGACACTTTCAGACAGACAGAGAATTTTCAAGAACTGACTGGATGACTTGACAGCTGCCATTCCAGCCGGTCTACAATACCTGTCAGAGTTGTCAGAAAATAGTTATGAACCAGACCAGCCGGTTACCATGAAGAAGGCCTATAAATAGGCTTATACAGTCTACAAAAAGGGTAGTTGAGAAGATTGAAAACAAGTCCAAGTGATCATTAACAAGAAGAAGATCTAGCTTTCAAGTGAATATCTAAGAAGTTGGAGAGAGAGAGCTCCATCCAAGAAATCAGCTGTTGGAACCTAGCTGAGAAGAAGGGTTCAGATTGTTCTGAATCTTAAGAAGCAGAGATCAAGGATCAACTGCAGAAGAAGTCAATCTTATTGAGTTCTACATTCAAGAAGCTTTGAAGAAAGCCAAGTCAGATTGATTTCAGCTGAGTTCTTCCAAGAACTCATCAAGAAACTCACATCTCATCTCTCTATTCTCTGAGTTGTTGAGTTAACATTATTGTATTCATTTTTATCTTGTAGGATCCCGAGGGATCTGAGTTTTGTAAGTCTGTAATTATAAAGGCTGAGTGTAGGGCTTGAGAGCCTGAGTGTAGGAGATTGGAATCTCTGAGTGTAGGCCTTTTGTGGCTGAGTGTAGGCCTTGGTGGCTGAGTGTAGGCCTTGGTGGCTGAGTGTAAGCTTTGTGGAAAAGCTGAGTTGTAAGGCCTTGGGCCTGAGGTGTAGGAACTTGTTTTGGGTTCTGAGATAGTGGAGAAGTTTGGCCGAATCTAGTACACCGCTAGATAGGCGAAGGGGGAAAGTGGATGTACCCAAAGCTTGGGGAACCACTATAAAACTCTGTGTCTACTGTGTGATTGTGATTTGCTGTGATTGCTGAATGTGTGCTGTGATAAAGTTGATAAAATTCTGTGATGTTATCTGATTGCTGCCTAAAAGGTTAAAAAGATTCAAGTCACCTATTCACCCCCCCTCTAGGTAATTAGGTACAATATCTTTCAAGTGGTATCAGAGCCAGGTTCCTCAAAAAGGACTAACAGTCTGAGTAGATCCTGTTGGCAGATTCAGTTTAAGTCAAATTACAGATTCAAGAAAATCAAGAACCATGGGTTCCACAGAGAATCACATGGAATTGGGATCCATGAAGTTACCCATATGTAGGAAAGAGATCTTTGGGATATAGAAGGAAAGGGTGAGACTTTTTATGGAAGCCTCAGACCCTAGGATTTATATCACAGTAAAAGAAGGGCCATATATGCCCATGAAGGTGTAAGTACTGGATACAAATCAGAGAACACCAAAGGATTTCTCTGAAATGACAAAGGATGAAATTGTTCTAGCCACTATGGATAAGAGGGCTCAGAACATAATAGTTGGCGCCATAGATGATGTAACTTTTCAGAATCTGATACACTGTAAGACAGCTAAAGAGATGTGGGAAACTCTTATTGTGTACATGGAGGGTTCTGAAGAAGTAAGGCAAGACAGAAAATCCTTGCTAAATCAAGAATATGAAAGTTTTAGACAAGGAAAAGCTGATAGCATAACTGAGTGCTATAAGAAGTTCTACAAAATTGTGAATGAACTCATGTCCTATGGCAGAGAGTTCAGTAATTATGAACTCAATGACAAGTTTCTAAGGTCCCTAACTAAAGATTGGGACACCAAGATCTGTGCCATTAGAGAAATGGCTAAGTTGGCAGAAATTCCTCCACCTACACTGTTTGGCAAACTGCTGTCATATGAAATGCAGTTGACAGTGAGGAAAGAAGAGGAGAAATCAACAATAAGTGAACATAAGGAGAGGACAGTGGCCTTCAAAACAAAAGCCCCCAGAAAGTACAGAGGTAAGTCACCAACTCCACCTCCAAAGATTGCTGAAACTGAGTCAGATGAGTCAGCAAGTACAAAGTCTGAAAGCAGTGAAAGTGATGAGGACTTTGCTACCTTCACTAGACATTTTCAGAAGTTCTTGAAGAAGAAACAGTGGAGTACAAGACCTTCTACTTCACCGGGAAAAGAAGACTTTTATCAGAATAAAAAGGCTTCAAAGAAGGACAGGAAAAAGACTAAGTCTAGCAAGGCAACACTTTCAAAAATAGTGTGCTATTGCTGCAATAGACAAGGCCATGTTGTTGCAGATTGTCCAGAAAAGAGAAAGGAGTCTAGTGACAAGAAGAAGACTCATTTCAAAGGCAAGAAAGAAAAGTCATTTGTTGCCAAAAAGGAGAAGACTCTGTCAGATATTTCTTCATCAGAAACTGAGTCAGATTCTGAGGCATATATAGGGATGTTTGCTGAAGAAGAAGAAGAAGAGTTCATGCAGATTATGGATTCTATATATGAACAAGAAGACAGTCAATGCCAAGGGCTAATGGCATTGACAGAAAGTGACAAAATCCTGGAGCAGCCAGGACCTAGTAAGGTACAACATTGTTCTTCCAGTTCAGTTTCTTGTGCCAGTACAGAATCAGATTCATCTTCATCAAGTGATGAGAGTGTATCTGAGTCTGAAGAAGATATTCATCAGTTGATAGATGAATATAAAGTTCTGTTGCAAGCTTATAAGAAGATCAAGTCCCTAGCCAAAAGTCAGGCAAAGGAAATTGCTAATCTCAAAGCTATGACAACTGATTCTGAGAAATTGTTTGATCAAAAGCTAAATTAGATAGCCAGACTGAAGCACATAACTGTGATTCAGATGGGGACTATCACATATAAGAATGATCAAATCAAGAGTCTGGAGATTAATCTTCAGAAGGAGAAAGATCTAGTTGCTAGGTTTTCTAAACCTAAGTCAGTTCTACCTTTAATTGATGAATTTGTTCATCACAAAGGCAAGGCTGGACTGAGTTTTATTAAACCTGCAAGGACTGTCCAGTCCAAGTCCAAGGGCAAAGCCCCAACACTCAACAAGCCAGTGTGGATAAAACAACTAAGACTATACCTAAGCAAAGGTACAATAAGTTTGAGTGTTGGTGTTGTGGCAAGATAGGCAGCTTTGCAATGGACTGTTGGCACAATGCTAGTGCCAAAGTGAGTAGCAAACTGCCTATTGGAAAACCAGTAGGTAGCTTTGTCAGGATGCAAACTAACAAGTACCAAGGACCCAAGAATTCTTTGGGTTCTAAGGTTCACTAATCTGTTTTGCAGGTAAGTCCAAGTTGCCATGCCCCAATATGGTACTTGGACAGTGGATGTTCCAGACATATGACTGGAACAAGGGGTTTACTAAAGGACTATATACCCATCAAGGATGGTACAAAAGTCACCTTTGGTGGTTCTGAAAAAGGGATCATCAAGGGTTTTGGTAACATATCTAACTCCTTTATTACAATTACTCAAGTGGCCTATGTTAAAGGTTTGAAACATAACCTTATTAGTATAAGTCAATTGAGTGATGTAGGATATGACATCTCATTTGTGAAAAATGGTTATCATACCAGGAGGTCAACTGATCAAGAGATCATTTTGACTGGTTATAGGAAAAGGAATGTCTACTGCTTAGACATTATGGTTGAGAACAATGGTTCTCCAGTGTGTCTTGTAGCTGATGAGAAAGTCTCTCATTGTGTCAAATAGCACAAGAGGCTAGCCCATCTAAACTACAAGACAATTGACAAACTCTTTAGCAAAGAGTTAGTGAGGAATGATCCTCAAGTTAAGTGTGTTAAAGATGGTATTTGCTCAGCTTGTCAAAAGGGCAAGCAGACTAGATCCATCTTTAGAAGCATAGAAAACAAAGATGCTGTGAGGTGTTTATACCTCTTGCATATGGATCTCTTTGGTCCAATGCTAGTTCACAGCCTAGGTAGAAAGGTCTATACCTTTGTAGTTGTAGATGACTACTCAAGGTTTTCCTGGGTGTTCTTCTTAAGATAGAAATCTGAAACACCTAGTGTCTTCTATAGCTTTGTCAAGCAAATTCAGAATGAACTAGACAGTACAGTGGTCAAGATTAGAAGTGACCATGGTACTGAATTTCAGTCTGAGAGTATGGGAAAACTATGTGAAGACTTTGGGATCTTTCAAGAGTTTTCTTCACCTAGAACACCTCAGCAAAATGGCATTGCTGAGAGGAAGAATAAAATCTTGATTGAGGCAGGTAGAACCCTATTAAGTGATACATCACTACCAGAATATTTCTGGGCTGAAGCAGTTAATACTGCATGCCATGTTATTAATAGGGCTACCATTACTAAAGGCCTCAACAAGACCCCCTATGAGGTTGTGAAAGGCAGGAAACCAAACCTATCCTACTTCAGGATCTTTGGTTGCAAATGCTTCATACTTAATAATGGAAAGTCTTACTTGACTAAGTTTGCTGCCAAGTCCCAAGAGGGAATTTTTGTTGGGTACAACAACAACAGTAAGGCTTATAGAGTCTACAACTTGTCTACACAAGTTGTAGAAGAATCTGTACATGTAGTATTTGATGAGAGTAAACTTATTAACAATGAGTTGTCTAGTAGTGTATGCAGCTCCACATGTATAACAAATAAGTTGGACAAGCTTACTATAGAAGAAGAACCTGCTGCAAGACAGCAAGTAGAAGATAGTGGCTGCTTTCCAGGGGGAGTACTACATGTACCTAGTGTAGAAGAAGTACAAGGAGTGCAGCAAGATGAAGGAACTGAAGAGGTTCAACCAGAAGTCAGGATGCCTCTAGCCAATAGGCATCTTAGAGATCATCCAGTAGAGCAGATCATTGGTGATCCAAGACAAGGGGTACAAATAAGGAGCAGAAATCTGAATGCAGCAATCTACTCCAGTTTTCTATCTCAAGTTGAACCAAAGAAGTTTGAAGAAGCCATTCTAGATCCACAATGGACTGAAGCAATGCAAGAAGAGCTGAATCAGTTCAAGAGGTGCAAGGTCTGGGAACTTGTTCCTAAACCTAAAGACCACAATATAATAGGAACCAAGTGGATCTACAAGAATAAGATGGATGAACAAGGAGTCATCATTAAGAATAAAGCAAGATTGGTTGCTAAAGGATATAGGCAGGAAGAAGGCATTGACTTTGATCAAACCTTTGCTTCAGTAGCCAGACTGGAAGCCATAAGGATGTTCCTGGCCTATGCAACCTTTCAAGGATTTAAAGTTTACCAAATGGATGTCAAGTCAGCATTTCTGAATGGTAATCTTAAAGAGGAAGTCTATATGGAACAACCATCAGGTTTTGTTGATTCAACTCTACCTAATCATGTCTATAGACTTAGGAAAGCTTTATATGGGTTAAAGCAAGCCACTAGGGCTTGGTATGAAACCCTGTCTAGTTTCCTCATTGAGAACAAGTTCACAAGGGGGAAAATAGACAAGACTCTATTCCTTAGGGAATCTAGAGGCAAAGTAATACTAGTCCAAATATATGTAGATGACATTATATTTGGGTCTACTGAAAGTAGTCTTTGCAAAACTTATGCAAGGACAATTTAAGATGAGTAGTATGGGAGAACTTAAGTTTTTCTTGGGACTCCAAGTTAGACAGACTGAAAATGGTTTATCCATATGCCAGTCCAAGTTCACCCTAGAACTCATAAGGAAGTATGGTATGGATTCATCCAGTACCATGAAGACTCCTATGGGGTCAAGTATGTCTCTTAGCAAGGATGATACAGGGAAACCTATAGATGAAACCTTGTATAGAGGGATAGTTGGCTCCCTATTATACTTGACTGCTAGTAGACCAGATGTCATGTATGCTACATGTGTCTGTGCAAGGTATCAAGCCTGCCCTAAAGAGTCTCATTTGACAGCAGTCAAAAGGATATTGAGATATCTAAAGGGCACTCCCTATTTAGGCCTCTGGTACCCTAGGAATGGGGATTTTGAACTAACAGGTTATTCAGATGCAGATTTTACAGGATGCAAAGAAGATAGAAAAAGCACTACTGGAACCTGTCAATTCCTAGGTGGAAGATTAATTTCATGGAGTAGCAAAAAGCAAACAAGTGTGGCTATCTCCACTGCAGAATCAGAATATGTGGCTGCTGGAAGTTGCTGTGCTCAACTTCTATGGATACAACATCAGCTTGAGGACTATGGAATTCCGGTAAGTAGAACTCCACTCTTTTGTGATTCTACTAGTGCTATTTCAATAGCTAATAATCCTGTATCCCATAGTAGAACTAAACATATTGAAATTAAATATCATTTTCTTAGGGAGCATGTAGAAAGAGAAGATATTTTACTTGAATATGTTAGAACAGATAATCAACTAGCTGATATGTATACTAAGCCCCTAGAAGAAGCTAAGTTCAATAGGTTTAAAATTGAACTAGGAATGATAAACTTAGAATAAGTTTATAGTATTGGCTAAGTAAAATAGTGTCGACACACAGGGTTGTCTGTGTCGAGACAGAAAAGTGGTGTCGACACTTCAGAGGAAAGGTGTCGATACATCTAGGAAGTTGGTGTCGACACTTCAGAATATTAGTATCGACACATGACATGTAGGTGTTGACACATCCAATATGGTGTCGACACTTAGTATTTACTCAGAATTCTCTAAGTAAAGTCTCGACTATGTGTCGAGTTGAGTAGTGTCGACACATAATCCAGTGTCGACACATAATCATGTTGACTAAACTTGTGTCGACACATAGGTGTCGAGACATTATAAGTCAGTGTCGACACTTATTCACAGTGTCGACACAATTCAAGTTAGCTGCCCGTCTTTTCATCTTCAAACCTAGAAAGGTATAAATAGGATTTTGCCTTTGTCTGTCGACACGCTTTCAAAAGTTTCGAGACCAAATTACTGTGTCGACACCTCTATTCTCTCAAGACAAATTCTTCAAACCCTAATGGCACCAAAGCTTGAGGAGAACGTCAATGAGGGTTATGAACTGGTGCGCGACGCATTTGTTGATGCAGACCCGGAGATCAAGAATGTTATAACCCTAGTTGCAGACTCAGGATTAGAATTTCTGGTTTCTGAGCCTACAAAGATCTGGAAAAAGGAAGTCTTGGAATTCCTAAATGGAGCTAAGATAGACGAAACTGGATTCAAGATCAAATCCAGGGTTCATGGTGAGAAGGTTAAAGTATCACCTAAAAGCTTGAGGAAAGTCCTTCAGCTGCCAAGAACTAAGGAAGAAGAAGAGGTTACTGCTTCCAGGACCAGAGATGCATTGGCATGGTGTGGTCTGGATTCTAAGATGAAGATTGGATCAGTGTTTAATAGAAAGGGCATGAACAGCCAAGGGAAGTTTATGTCTGAAATAGTTGGCAAAGTAATCCTCAGTAAGCCAGGAGGGCATGATAGGGTATCTGCCCATATGTTCAGTGTTATGATAAGGATCATCTTCAATCTAAAAACTGATTGGTCTGTTATAGTTCTTGAGAAGATAAAGGAAAGCTTGAAGAAGCTAAATCTGGGCAGGATCTTAAGTCTATACCTTGCTGGAAAGTATTCCAGAGGTAATGAGTCAAACAGCTGGAACAAAAATAAATCATATGAGAAAAATGGATATGAGGATATTCTCCAGGTGGGACAGGGTGTTGTCTAAGGAGATGCCAACCTCTGAGAAGGTAATTCCTGAAAAAGTATCCCCTCAAAAGAAGAAGAGGAAAACTGCTCTAGTGGCCCAGGTTTCCTCTAGTAGCTCTGGCAGTGAAGAGCATGTGGTCTTCACACCAGATGAGGATGAAGTCACAGGAACTGTTGTAAAATCTCCAGCTCCTCAAGATGTACCTGAAATCCAGGAGGAGCCTCTAGCTGTAGAAAATGCAACTTCTGTAGAGAGTGAGCAAGCTACACACATCATACATGAGGTAATTACTGAGCTTAATGCTTTATATTTCCATATAGAGGATACTGATTTGTCTGATGTTCATCAGCAAACTCAGCTGGATGGCCAAGTTCCAGATGCTATCATAGAAGACACATCAGTTGTAGTAGAAGTTGTATCTGATCCAGTGGTTGAAGAGCCCAGAATTTCTCCTGCCCATTCTCCACAAGAGTATACCATGAAAGATCTTTTCTTAAATCTGGATCAAACAGATTTAGACAAAGACAGTACAGCTGCTGCAGGAGAGAATGCTCCAGTTGAGGGGGAGCAAGTGCAAATTCTTGAAGAGACTGCAAGACAAGAAACTGAGAAGGCACCAGCTGTGCAGACTAAGAGGCCCCCAAGCCCTAAGGAGAGGGTAGAAATTGCTAGCACATCAGCTTCTGAAGATGAGGATGCTGCAAGGGCAAAGAAGAAGAAATTTCAGGTCTTTAGAAGAAGGAGCCAGAGTTATAAGAAGGCTCTCCAAACTGTTGCTCCACAGTCTGCACTACAGCCAGCCCCAGCTTTTGATTATAGTGCACTGATGGTTGCTATGCAGATCAAGCTGGATGAGCATAAAAAAGCAATAGAGACTTATGTGGATGAAGGGCAGAAATCATTACAGTTGATTTGGCCCAGGATATTAAGTCAATAAGATTTGAAATGAATCTTAATAAGAAGGAGATGACAGACTGCTTCCACAAAGGAGGGAATGCAGTAGTGTACTTGGCAACTCATCAAGAGAAAATAAAGGCTCAAGTAGATGACATAACACTGAAGCAGGGGTATGTTATAGAAAACCAAATAAGGATGAATGACAATTTGACAACATCTCATAATGTAATTGTCATAGAATTAAAGAACATAGGTGCTGGACCTTCTACTTCTACTGTTACTGCTAAAGCAGATTTTGACAAAGCACTGCAAGAGAGCATAACTGCTGTTAAGACTGCTATACTAGACTCTCAAAAGATCATCACTGACAAACTCCAAAGGCTCAAACCTTTCTATAGAGATGGAGTTAATTATCTAAATGCTCAAATTCGATTTTAGAAAGATGACTTAAGGGATCACATGGAACGAGAAGTCATAAAGGGGGAGAGGGTCTTAGTCAAAGCTAGCTCTGAGCATGCCAAATGGATTTCTAATTCCATCAGAGCCACTCTTGGATATCCTCCTCTGTGTGATGACAATGATGTTGCTGAATCTGGTGTCAACCCTGCATATCTAGGGGGAGAGCAACCTGAAGTAGCTCAAGTTATCTATCCTCCTCCAGATTTTTACATGGTACAAGCTGATATACATTCCATGTATAGTCCACCTGATGGTACTCAGAAAGTCATTCTTGACAAAGTAGTTCAGCCAGTATCTGAAGCCATGCAGGAAGCTATTTAAAAGAGCAAGCTGAAGAAGAAACCAGATTATCTAAGAAGAGGTTCAGGGAGCAAGCTGAACAAAGACCAGACTTTGAGCAGTGGAGCCCCACCTCTAGGAATATTATTTTGACTGCCTGGAAAGCTGCCAAAGATAACATTCAAGACAAGAATAAGTGGTTTTCTGAAACTGAATGGAGAAAACATGAGTCTAGGCAGGAGGCTATAGTCCAGTACAGAAGGAAGGCCAAGATGGGAAAGCTACCTGCTACTGCTCAGGAGCCTAGCAAGTACTTTCCTAAGCCTTATCATTATTTTGAAAGGCAAAAGATTAAGGCTGAGGAACTCAAGAAGAAGGAGCTAAAAGGGAAGAAGCCTGCTGAAACTAAAGATGCTGAAGCTCCTATGCAAGCCAAGATTCAGTCAGGAAAAGGAATAGTCATTAAGGAGGCTGAACAGAAATAGCTTAGAAAATTTCTTAAGTTTACTATGTATTCTTTTGATATAAAACATTCTGTAAACTTTAGAATTTTGTATATGACAAAGTATTGGAACAATGTTTGTGTGATAAATTTATTGTGTAATAAATTTGTTTCATAATTGTTCTGTGATGATGTCTATGTATACATGTGTGATTGATACATGTTTATGTTTACTCTGCTATATATAATCCTGCTTTACATCATTTTGTAATTTAATTATGAATGGTGTATATCATTGACTAAGGGTTATGACTTCTCCAAATAGGGAGAGATTGTTGGGTACATTGGTTTAAATGTACCTGATTTGAAGAAGCCTCACCCAACTCAATGATATACATCAAAATGTATTTGATGTATTTTGAGTTACTTGTGCAGGTTAAGTACTTGTAGGACTGAAGCAAAAAGTTTCTAAGTCCATGTGTCGACACCTAGAGGGAAAGTGTCGACACTTAAGAAGACATGTGTCGACACCCAGACAAGCAGTGTCGACACTTGGAGTCATTGTGTCGACACCTGGGATGCAGAGTCGACACCAGACAGAATGTGTCGACACAAGGAGCTGTGTCGACACTTAATGAAGTAAAATGCAGTGAAGCTGTGTCGACACAAGGAGCTGTGTCGACACCCAGTGAAACTGTATCTACATTAGAAAGTGTCGACACTTGGAAGCTGTGTCGACACTCAGCAAAAGTTAGCAGAGACTAAGTATTTGTGTCGACACCCAGAACAATGTGTCGACACACAACAGAAGAGTCAACACTTAAAGAAAGTGTCGACACAAGAAAGAATGTGTCGACACTCAGCTGAAGACTCAACACTTGAAGAAAGTGTCGACACATGGAAGCTGTGTCGACACTTAGCAAAGATCAGCAAGTTCAACAAATTTTTCTAAGTATAAGTGTCGACACTAAGGGGATGTGTCGACACTCAGCTGAAGTCTCAACAGAAGAAGAATGTGTCGACACAAGGAGCTGTGTCGACACTCAGCAAGTATCAACACTTAACAGATTCAACACATGAAGATGTGTCGACACAAAGGTGTTGTGTCGACACTTAGAAGAATTCAGCAAATTACAGAAGTACAAGTACTTGTGTCGACACTCAATTTCAGTGTCGACACCTGAAGAAGATGCTATGTCGAGACATAGAATCTACAACACAAGGAGTTGTGTCGACACCTTGTAGGCTAGTGTCGACACATAGTCATCTTGTGTCGACACTTGATCTATAAGTGTCGACACTTAAAGACAGAAAGTCTCGACACTTTCAGACATACAGAGAATTTTCAAGAACTGACTGGATGACTTGACAGCTGCCGTTCCAGCCGGTCTACAGCACTTGTCAGAGTTGTCAGAAAACAGTTATGAACCAGACCAGCTGGTTACCATGAAGAAGGCCTATAAATAGGCTTATACAGTCTACAGAAAGGGTAGTTGAGAAGATTGAAAACAAGTCCAAGTGATCATTAACAAGAAGAAGATCTAGCTTTCAAGTGAAGATCTAAGAAGTTGGAGAGAGAGAGCTCCATCCAAGAAATCAGCTGTTGGAACCCAGCTGAGAAGAAGGGTTCAGATTGTTCTGAATCTTAAGAAACAGAGATCAAGGATCAATTGCAGAAGAAGTCAATCTTATTGAGTTCTACATTCAAGAAGCTTTGAAGAAAGCCAAGTCAGATTGATTTCAGCTGAGTTCTTCCAAGAACTCATCAAGAAACTCACATCTCATCTCTCTATTCTCTGAGTTGTTGAGTTAACATTATTGTATTCATTTTTATCTTGTAGGATCCCGAGGGATCTGAGTTTTGTAAGTCTGTAATTATAAAGGCTGAGTGTAGGGCTTGAGAGCCTGAGTGTAGGAGATTAGAATCTCTGAGTGTAGGCCTTTTGTGGCTGAGTGCAGGCCTTGGTGGCTGAGTGTAGGCCTTGGTGGCTGAGTGTAAGCTTTGTGGAAAAGCTGAGTTGTAAGGCCTTGGGCCTGAGGTGTAGGGACCTGTTTTGGGTTCTGAGATAGTGGAGAAGTTTGGCCGAATCTAGTACACTGCTAGATAGGTGAAGGGGGAAAGTGGATGTACCCAAAGCTTGGGGAACCACTATAAAACTCTGTGTCTACTGTGTGAATGTGATTTGCTGTGATTGCTGAATGTGTGCTGTGATAAAGTTGATAAAATTCTGTGATGTTATCTGATTGCTGCCTAAAAGGTTAAAAAGATTCAAGTCACATATTCACCCCCCCTCTAGGTGATTAGGTACAATATCTTTCAACAACAGTCTACCTTGCTGAGACGAGGCAATAACCACGACAAACACTGCCGCCCAGAAACTCCAAAACTAGCTCTGCAATCTACTACTGCTCTGAACCTAAGGCATTCCAAAGACAGAACACCTCAATAAGAAAGCACAAATGGAGGCATAAATTAATAAGACAAAATAAATAAAGGTCAAAGGGGTACCAACCCAAGACCAACAATACTGAAATAAAGCACAAAAAGAGGAATAAGTCATCATCGGGAAAAGAACTCTTACGTGATTCGTCACGTACAACAATAGTACACCAGACACACGAGGCTATGATGTGACAACATGAATAAATCATAAGGAATAAATACAAAACCTTTATTAGGTACCTGTGGTCGTGTAACACCCCCTATCTATCGCATAGCATATAACAATAGGTCCGGCTGGGGCCCGACGCCATATACCACAGACAGACCGGGTGGTTACTCAATGGAAACCATCCAACCAATCCAACGTCCTACACAGAGCATTCTAGCGGAAGTAGTTTTAAAAGTTGCAATTAAAAGAACCCAGCAACAAGCATGAATGTCCACTAACAAGCCAAAAGGAATGAAGTACATACACAAGTACTGGCCTTAAGGCCTTACAAATGGTTTACTCATATTACATGTTTTCCATACCACGGCACGCAGGCCGTTCATACATGAACAAAAGCAAGTAAAACACTCCAATTAGGCCTTCGAGGGCCGGCATCGCAATTTGGGTTTTAGCCCGCTATTGACTGCTTGGTCCAGCAGCACCTGCAAGCACAATCCACCGTACGGTGGCAAACAAAAGCAACGGTCAGCAATGCTGACCAAATTATAACGATCCCGCCCCCAACTCGGGGCGGCGATGCTCCTTCACTACATTTTATTAGCACAGCCAAGCAGTATATAAATACATTGCATCACAGGCGTTGGAACGCACGGCCACACTCCACGTGCTCTCAGGGCACATTCTCGGTGATCACGGTCTAAGTCCGCCGACTCACCACCGTCCCTAGTACAAGCAATCTCTCGTGAGCATTTGGTCTTTCTGACCACTGCCTAAGACCCTCAATCTATGCCAACGGTAAGTGCCAAGTAACTTTAGGACTCTTTAACCGAATGACATAGAGAGGGTACGGTTCCTCCTGACCCGTTGCTCACACCGCAACGTTAATTTAAAACATATACGCGGGTCAAACTTTCCCGAGTCCCAAATCGTTTACACACAACACATAACCCAGTTATGTTCAAGTTGGCTCCCAGGCCCACATGTTTGGCAGAATCACACATCTGCCCAGTTTTCCGGGTGCACCTTTGGGTTAATCCCCAAGGCTCCCTGTTGCAATCTACCACGTAGAAAAACCCGAAAACAAACATTCGCACGGAGTCTTCTCCGGCCATTTATGCAATGCAACATCACCGATCCAGACCAACATGTCCGGATAGGCTTCACACATCATGCCTATGTCCGTTCTCGATTACGGACTCTACACAACGGGGACTTCACATATCTACCCGAAGGAACGCCTCCAACTCACCGCAAACTCGCGAGAGCGGGCTTCCTATGCAAAAGAAGAAGAGCTTCACATGCTAAAGAAGAGAATCGTTACCCTAGCATTCTTCCTTGGCGCCATGGAAATGTACGCGGATGAAAAGCACCGCAATCTCCTTGCCTTCGTAGATCCGAAGTCAGCTCGCGATTTGGAGCTCTGAAACTCCTCCAATGACTAGATCTAGACTTCTTCTTCCTCCTTTGCTCTCCCCTCTCTCTAAGATTTAGACAGAGAACTACGACAGAAAAATAAGGGGTTTGAAACCCTTCTCTCGGGTATAACCCCTTCGGGATAACCACAGCCGTGGGATCCCACAAATGGGATGCACGAATACGATCCAGGTCCGACCTGGACAATTGGGCTTAAACATCGCACGAATCACCAACAGGAGCAGGACACGTCCGCGTCAAAACAGTGTCGGAACAATTAGTCAACTCCCGCCAAAACTCGTGTGTCGACACTTCATGTCGACAGAGTCAAACACGCCACAATCCGCCCTACGCTCGACGATCCTCGAACCAAGATCGTCGACCGCTGCCAGATCGTCGAACGGAGATCTCTGG
Source organism: Platanthera guangdongensis (assembly GCA_039583875.1). Classification (NCBI taxonomy): domain Eukaryota; kingdom Viridiplantae; phylum Streptophyta; class Magnoliopsida; order Asparagales; family Orchidaceae; genus Platanthera; species Platanthera guangdongensis. Next base: position 113,376,777 of record CM077159.1, on the reverse strand, counting down.
CTAAATCGTCGAACGCAGCCAGATCATCGAACAGAAATCTCTGGCCAAATCGTCGAACCCACGGCCCGATCGTCGAACCCACGGCCCGATCGTCGAACCCAACACGACATGCCCTGGGACACGCCCGTGTCCCAGGCCGTGTGCCTCCTGCCAAATTCCAAATTTGGCCCGGAACGCCTCCCGTCGCTCTTTTGAGTTTCGGGGCATTACAACTCTCTCCCCCTTAAAAGAATTTCGTCCACGAAATTTCATAAAGGAAAGATAAGCACAAAATTAAAATTATATCTGAGCGGAACAACTCCGGGTACTCGTCAAGCATAGTCTGCTCTCGCTCCCAAGAGAGCTCCTCTCGACCGCAATTGTCCCATCGGACCTTGACCATCCTGATCTCTTTATTGCGTAGCCGCTTGACTTCTGAGTCTTCAATACGTACGGGCTTGACCTTTGTCGTTAACCCACTATCAATCGGCACTTGATCGACCACGATCACTTGCGAAGGCTCTAGCACCGCCTTCCGAAGCACTGATATGTGGAATACATCATGTAAACCACTAAGCTCCACCGATAGCTTCAACCGATAAGCCGCTTCGCCAATCCGCTCCAGAACCTCAAACGGCGCAAGGTACCTTGGGCTTAGCTTTTTCAAGCGCCGCACCCGTGAGACACCCTTGAACGGCTTGATCTTTAAGTACACCCAGTCGCCCACAACGAACTCCACGTTCCTGTGCTTGGCATTATAGTACTTCGCTTGCCGGTCCTGAGCGATAAGCAACCTCTCCCGAATGGTTCACACCAATGAAGTAGCATCCTCCACCTCTTGACGCTTGTACAACTTTGACTCACCCGTTTCCAACCAGGACAACGACATGCGACATCTTCTACCATAAAGGGCCTCGAAGGGCGCCATTTGAATACTCGCCTGGTAGCTATTGTTGTACGCAAATTACACCAAATAAAGATTGTCTTCCCATTGCTTTCCAAAGTCCAAGACACACATGCGGAGCATGTCTTCCATAGTTCTATTGACCCTCTCGGTCTGCCCATCCGTCTGCGGATGGAAGGCTGTGCTAAAACTCAGCTTTGTTCCCAACATTTGCTGCACAAGCCTCCAATCATTGGACATGAACCGTCCATCTCGGTCACTCACGATGCTGCGGGGCACACCATGGAGCCGCACTATGTTATCCACATATAACTTTGCCAACTTCTCCACCAGATCATCCTTCCTATGCGGAATGAAATGCGACACCTTCATTAGCCGATCTACGACCACCCGGATGGCGTCGTTCCCCTTTTGCTACCTTGGCAACCCGTGTACAAAGTCCATAGCGATGTCGTTGAATTTCCACTCTGGAATAGGCAAGGACTTTAGAAATCCTCCCGTCTTTTGGCACTCCGCCTTCACCAAGGTGCAAGTTTGACACTTCACCACGTAGAGCGCCACATCCTTCTTCAAACGCGGCCACCAAAACAGTTTCTTAACGTCGCGGTACATCTTTGTGTTCCCCGGGTGAATCGAGTACTTGGTATGGTGCGCCTCGTACAACAAATCTACCCGCAAACTGCCTACGCTTGGGACGCAAAGATGACCGTCTTTCCAAAGCAATCCATCCACAACTTCATATTGGGAATTTGACCCATCCAGAGCCTCTATCATGAGTTGCTTCATGTGGCCATCCAAATCCAAAGCCTACCGAATCCGATCAGCCAGGTCATATTGGACTTCAGTCTAAATCAGTACTGCTTCAGCACTTGACTGCTTATCAACGCAAAAGATCTCCAATGCCTCTAACTCCCAAACCAACCGCTCGTCAAGAACCGACAGCCAATTGGCTTGAGCTGGGGCCCGACGACTCAATGCGTCCGCAACTGCATTACCTTTACCAGGCACGTAGTGGATCTTGAATGTATAGTCCCCCAAGAACTCCATCCATTTACGCTGCCACATGTTAGGTCTTTCTGATCAATCAAATACTTCAAGCACTTGTGATCGGTGTAGATATCAATCTTTACACCGTACAAAAAATGCCTCCACAGCATCAAGGCAAAAATCACGGCCGCTAACTCCAATTCATGGGCCGGATAGTTACTCTCGTGCACCTTCAGCTGTCTCGAGCCATATGCTATAACGCTTCCATGCTGTAACAGCACACAACCCAAACCACTGCCCGAAGCATCGCTATAAATCTCATAACCTTCGGTTCCACTCGGTGAACTCAGCATAGGCGCCGTGGTCAACCGACATTTCAACTCCTCAAAAGCTCGCGCGTACTCCGACATCCAAACGAACTTCTACTCCTTCCTCGTCAAAGTAGTGAGAGGTAATGCTATCCGCGAGAAGTTCTCTATGAAGCGCCTATAATAGCCGGCAAGCCCCAGAAAGCTCCGGACTTCCGCTACCGTAGAAAGTTCAGGCCACTCCCGTATCGCAACAATCTTCGCCGGATCCACTGCAATACCTTCCCCACTCACTATATGACTGAGGAACGCCACTGAGGACAACAAAAACTCGCACTTCGAGAACTTGACGTACAATTGATTCCTCCTTAGCGTCTCCAAAACCAAATGAAGATGCCTGAAGTGATCTTCCTCACTCTGCGAGTACACAAAAATATCATCGATGAAGACGATCACAAAATGGTCCAAGTACTCCCTGAAGGTCCTGTTCATCAAATCCATGAACACTGACGGCGCATTAGTCAGCCCAAATGGCATGACCATAAACTCGTAATGCCCATACCTCGTACTGAACGCTGTCTTAGGGATATCACTCTCCCTTATTCTCAACTGGTAGTAACCGGACTTGAGATCCAACTTAGAGTACACCATTGACGCGACCAACTGATCAAAAAGATCATCGATCCTTGGGATTGAGTACTTGTTCTTTTCCGTTAGCTTGTTTAACTCCCGATAATCAATACAGAGACTCAAGCTCCCATCCGTCTTCTTAACAAAAAGTACCGGTGCGCTCTAAGACAAAGAACTTGGACGCACATACCCTTGCTCCAACAACTCTTGAAGTTGCACCTTCAGCTTCGCCATTTCCTTAGGCGCTAGCCGATACAGAGATCGTGACACAGGCTTTGCACCTGGCACTAGCTCAATCGTGAAATCTATCTCCCGTTGAGGTGGGGCTCCAGGAAGATCTGCGGGGAACACATAAGGGTACTCAGCTACCACTGATATACTATCCAACGTAGGATTTGGCTTTGCAACCTCCACTAGTGTAAAGAACAGCTCTTCACCAGCACGAACCGCCTTCACCACTTGCAGAGCAGACATCAACGTCTTGCTCGACCCTTTCAAGCCCGTAAAAGTCGTCTCTCGACTTGCTCCCAACTTGACTTCCTTGCGACCACAATCAATATAGGCTTGCTGCTCCGAGAGCCAGTCCATGCCAAATATAACGTTGAACTCCACCAACGGTAGTAACGACGCTTGCAGATCGAAATCTTGATTCCCACTGCGAATCTTAACACCGCAGACTTTATCCGCGCGCATCGAACACCCATTTGGTAACAAAACATCCAACTTGTCCTTCACCATCGAAGAAGGTACTCCGATGCACGATATGAATCCTTCGGACAAGAAGGAGTGTGACGCTCCTGTGTCAAAGAGTGCTCTTGCCGGATACTCACAAATCAAAACAAATCCTAAACAAGCAGTGGTAAGGTAACAAACACATAACAAGTATTTAAAAGATTAACTTGCTATAAATTTAAATTTTACTTCTCACCACATCCGCCTGTTTAATGGCCTCCTGTTGGCCAAGATTATAAACCCTCGGTTGGGCCGGAGCATAATGGGACGCGGTTGACTCCACCGCCTTGCCCTTCTCTTCATAAGTTGCTCTCGGCTTCCTTTCGGACTTGGGACGTCCGCTCCAGCAATCGCGGGCAAAGTGCCCCGACTTTCCACAAGTAAAGCATGCACCCGGGGTCCGACACGTAGTCGCCACAGAAGCACCTGAAGAAGGAGCTGGACCCAAAGTTCCAGCCTTCTTAAAGAATTTACGGTACCCAGACTTTGAGGTAGTCGACACCTTGAACTCATATTTCTTGTCACCAACGCTTTTCTTTGCTTGTACATTCTTCATGCCCTTCTCTAAGGACCGGGCCGTGTTGACCAAGGTCAAGAAACTCAGTATCATTGGCCCCGAGAGTAGTAACCTTAAATCATCTCTTAACCCTTCTTAGAATCGATTTGTCTTGCGCTCCTCATCCGCGATGGTGGAGCTAGCATACCGACTCAATCGAGTAAACTCGTGGAGATATTCATCCACGCTACTCTCTCCTTGAACCAACTTCAGGAACTCATTCTCCAAAGCTATCCTCTGCATCGAAGGGAGGTACCTAGCCAAGAACAGTCTTGAGAACTCCTCCATCGAGACGTCTGTAAGTTTCCTACCTCTCAATAGATGCAGCTCCAAACCCTCCCACCACAACCTAACGTCTCCATCCAACAAGAACGTAGCTATAGTGGTCATCTGCCACTCCTCCGTCTCCGTCGCTGTCAAGACTCTCTTCACACGGGAGAGCCAGTCTTCAGCTTGAGATGGGGTTCCTAACCCCGAGAATACCGGAGGAATAAAGCTCATGATATGTTTGAGCTGTCTCTCGGTTGCCCTCCTTGGCACCAACGATTCCTCTACTACCTGTTCCACCCTTCTCTGCTCAGCCGCTTGCAGTGGTACCTGCTCCATCGCAGGAGTGGGCTGCTGCACCTGCCTTGCAGGCTGCGCATTGATCATTGCAAAGACTGCTTCAGCCACCAGTCGAATGGTTTCGGCCGAAGGAGGTATTCAGGAGCATCATTTGGTGCACTGCTAGCCTCAGAAACTCGACGTTCCGACGGCCCAGCACTGCTTCTGGTCACCTATAGTGGCACAAAACACCGTTAAGCGACCAAACAAAATTGCAAACAGCAATTATAGGAACACGCAGGTTCCCCAAACACGTGTATTTTCATTCCTAAGTGGACATTCATGGGTTCTTTTGTTGTTATAACGATGACGCACACACATGTGCTCACCACCCCTTAAAAAGAATTCGTCCACGAATTCATTTTAAGCCTGACCGAAACCAGTAGTCTGATACCAAATTGTAACACCCCCTATCCGTCGCATAGCATATAGCAGTAGGTCCGGCTGGGGCCCGACGCCATATACCACAGACAGACCGGGTGGTTACTCAATGGAAACCATCCAACCAATCCAATGTCCTACACAGAGCATTCTAGCAGAAGCAATTTTACGAGTTGCAATTAAAAGAACCCAGCAACAAGCATGAATGTCCACTAACAAGCCAAAAAGGAATGAAGTACATACACAAGTACTGGCCTTAAGGCCTTACAAATGGTTTACTCATATTACATGTTTTCCATACCACGGCACGCAGGCCGATCATATATGAACAAAAGCAAGTAAAACACTCCAATTAGGGCTTCGAGGGCCGGCATCGCAATTTGGGCTTTAGCCCGCTATTGACCACTTGGCCCAGCAGCACCTGCAAGCACAATCCACCGCACGGTGGCAAACAAAAGCAACGGTCAGCAATGCTGACCAAATTATAACGATCCCGCCCCCAACTCGGGGTGACGATGCTCCTTCCCTGCATTTTATTAGAACAACCAAGCAGTAGATAAATACATTGCATCACAGGCGTTGGCACGCACAGCCACATGCCCCGTGCTCTCAGGGCACATTCTCGGTGATCACGGTCTAAGTCCGCCGACTCACCACCGTCCCCAGGATGACAATCTCTCGTGAGCATTTGGTCTTTCTGGCCACTGCCTAAGGCCCTCAATCTATGCCAATGGTAAGTGCCAAGTAACTTTAGGTTTCTTTAACCGAACGACATAGAGCGGGTACGGTTCCGCCTGACCCGTTGCTCACACCGCAACGTTAATTTAAAACATATATGCGGGTCAAACTTTCCCGAGTCACAAATCGTTTACACACAACACATAACCCAATTATGTTCAAGTTGGCTCCCAGGCCCACATGTTTGGCAGAATCACGCATCTGCCCAGTTTTCCGGGTGCACCTTTGGGTTAATCCCCAAGGCTCCATGTTGCAATCTACCACGTAGAAAAACCCGAAAACAAACATTCACACGGAGTCTTCTCCGGCCATTCATGCAATGCAACATCACTGATCCAGACCAACATGTCCGGATAGGCTTCACACATCATGCCTATGTCCGTTCTCGATTACGGACTCTACACAACGGGGACTTCACATATCTACCCGAAGGAACGCCTCCAACTCACCGCAAACTCGCGAGAGCGGGCTTCCTATACAAAAGAAGAAGAGCTTCACATGCTCAAGAAGAGAATCGTTACCCTAGCGTTCTTCCTTGGCGCCATGGAAATGTACGCGGATGAAAAGCACCGCAATCTCCTTGCCTTCGTAGATCCGAAGTCGGCTCGCGATTTGGAGCTCTGAAACTCCTCCAATGACTGGATCTAGACTTCTTCTTCCTCCTTTGCTCTCCCCTCTCTCTAAGATTTAGACAGAGAACTACAACAAAAAATAAGGTTTTTGAAACCCTTCTCTCGGGTATAACCCCTTCAGGATAACCACAGCCATCAGATCCCACAAAAGGGATACACAATGTAACACCTCCCCTGTAATGACCGTATAATATGGGTCCGGCCGGGGCCCCACAACATACGGATGCCACAGCTTTAGTATTAAAAGTTGATATAGCTACCCACACTCAAAACACTTTGCACATCACAGCGGAAACAAAAGCAAGACTAGAAGTTATCCACCACTAAAAGAGTAATAACAATGGCCTTATGGCCTTACAACAAGTGTCCAAACTCAAATAATACAACAGTCAAGAAAGTGCATAGCAGTCCTAATCTACCTCGGCATGCAAGCCGGACAACATGAGTCTCAAACATACAATATCATATAAGTAGAGCTACAAAAGAGAAAAGCACTTCATGAGGCTTAGGACTTTCTGGCCGGCGAGCTAGCTCCTGCATGGGATCGTTGCCCTGTAAAATTTATTAGTAACGTGGGTCAGCAAAGGCTGACCTCAAACTGTGTAACAACACATCTCCTCCCGGCCGCCCCTAACGGACCCCGGGGTACCCCTCCAACCTGCAAGTTAGCAGTTCGTATGCAATAATCATAAGCAAGAAAAGCAACTACAAAAACAGGCTTGGATGTCACACACATCATACATGTTATCTATGGGTTGAGCATATAATAAAAAAGGCCTACTTATGCGACATGTATGCAACAACCCGAGTTTCACCCAAGGCACCCTATCTCGTATGCATCTAACACATCATCACATCATATAGGTACTCATCGATTCCCCATTGGCATAAAGCCGCAAACAAAGGGGTAACACCATTCCCCCCAACGGCACACAGGCTGCCACATGGAACTCTTGTAAAGGCCCCACCCGCTTAAGGTCTTAGACCGGGCTTGCCTACAAGCTCTGACGTCTCATGTCAGGATTCCAACAAACACAAAACTGACCGATTCTAAGAAGCCTTGCCGGACCCCACCCGCTCATGGCCTCATTGCCCGGGCTTGCCCCCATGCATGGCATTCTCGTCAGTCTCATAGAAGGGGACTAGTCTCGCCGGGACACTCTCCACACATGATGTGAACGTCACGGGATAGCCAGCCGACCACGGAGACATAGCCATGCCTTGGCACATCACAAACCAAGACAATTCCACCCTAGTCCCTCATTTATACTGCAGCCTTCCCGCGCACCAAGAAAACCATCTACAACTCATGCGGAGCTAACCTTGTCCACCAAGGAAACCATCTACCGCCACGAGGAGCTAATCTTTTCCGGTTCTGACTACACGTACTCACTCGAGAAAAAGGGGAAAACACCAGCACATCACAAACCACATCTTGCCGCAACGGAATCTCTACGAATCCTTAAAGTTCGTATGCAATATCATCGAGTCGGACTAATGGTCGCAACTACAGCTTCACCCACCATGCCTAATCCACTAGCGGAGCGGATCTCTAATGCAAATCATGCCGGGAACGGACTCAATCAACCCGAAGGTTCCTCTTGAACCTTGGCGACCCAAAACACCTCTCATTTGAGTATTTGGTGCCCAAAACTAGAAAGGAAAAATGATGCTAAAGACATGCATCCTAAAACCGAGAGTAGAAGTGTCGTTACCTTTCGAATCCTCTTCCTTGCCATGACAAAAATAGCCGGATGAAAACCTTCGCAAAGGTCTAGCCTCCACGGATCTGGACTCGGCTCGCGATTTGGAGCACCGATGTCTCTCCTACAGCCCAAACCTTCCTTCCCTTTCTTCCTTGCTCTCCCTTCTCTCTAGAATTTTAGTAAGAGAAAGCTTGGAGTAGAATAAGGGTTTCCAACCCTATTCTCGGACTTAACTTCCCAAGAGCAGTCCTGAACCATCAGATCCTAAAATCAGGGAAAGAAAGGCCACGATCCGACTGAAAAATAAAACACCTGGGTCGAACACGGCCTGACACACGCCCGTGTCCAGGGCCGTGTCTCTCATTCGCCGTCACAAATTGACGCGCCTGGAACAGCACACGGGCATCCGACACGCCCGTGTTCGCACTGACACGCTCGTGTCCCCACTGACACGGCCGTGTGATCGGCCGTGTGCCTCCTTCAACACAGCCCCGAAAACAACCCGAGCACCACACGGGTACTGGACATGCCCGTGTCTACCTCAACACGCCTGGGCTCCAGGCCGTGTTCACTGCCTCGACGTTTCGTCGAGCGAAGATCGTCGAACAAGCGGGACACGCCCTGTGACACGCCCGTGTCACAGGCCGTGTGCCCCTGTCTCGACACTCGACACTCGTCGAGTGAAATTCGTCGACTGACTGACACGGCCTTGGACATGCCCGTGTCCTAGGCCGTGCGCCTTGTCTCGACACATAGTCGAGCGAAAATCGTCGACTCCCGGGCCGATCATCTACATGGCCCCGACACGCCCTGAGACACGCCCGTGTCTCAGGCCGTGTTCTCTGCTCGAAGATCGTCGACTCCCAAAAATCGTCGACCTCACGACCAAAACTCCGACTGGAGCCTGACACGCCCTGGGACACGCCCGTGTCCCAGGCCGTATGCCCCCTGCTAGAAACCAAAATTGGCCAGAAACGCAAATCGACCCTCTCTCAAATTTTGGGGTGTTACACACGGATACGATCCAGGTCCGACCTGGACAAATGGGGCTAAACACTGCACGAATCACTAACAGGAGCAGGACACGTCCGCGTCAAAATAGTGCCGGAACAATTAGTCAACTCCCGCCAAAACCCGTGTGTCGACACTTCGCGTCGACAGAGTCAAACACGCCACAATCCGCCCCGCGCTCGACGATCGTCGAACCAAGATCGTCGACCGCTGCCAGATCGTCAAACAGAGATCTCTGGCCAAATCGTCAAATGCAGCCAGATCGTCGAATGGAAATCTCTGGCCAAATCGTCGAACCCACGGCCCGATCGTCGAACCCACGACCCGATCGTCGAACCCAACACGACACGCCCTGGGACACGCCCATGTCCCAGGCCGTGTGCCTCATGCCAAATTCCAAATTTGGCCTGGAATTGCTCCCGTCGCTCTTTTGAGTTTTGGGGCGTTACAGGTCGACCCTACCCAAAAACACAGGCGAGGTGGTCACTTGTGGACACACCACCTAAAAACACGGGCGAGGTGGTCACTCTTGGGCACACCCACACGAATGTAAAATCCGTCTAACAGTGAGGGATTCTCATACTCTCCACCATACACCGCAGACACTCGAAAACCAGGTAGACTTCCACAGGGCACTAATGGAGGAAATAAACACTGCGGAGGTGGAATCGTCCACTAACTCCCGTAATCAAGAAAACCACCAAGAAACGACCACATATCTCGAGATTTGGCTCGTTAGATTCTACATGACATTACTAGATTCAAGACGCAGTTGATCAACCTCTAGGAGCAATTTACAATCCTAGATAAACTTTAACGCGTTTAATAACGGAAACTAAGGCACATAAAGCCATCATAAGACAATTCAAGAACGATCAACATATCCGGACAAAATCGGGTTTACAATGACGAAACATTACAACATCATGTGATCATTGAGAAGGTAAATCATAATAATAATTTGGAATAATAAGTGTAGAAAATTTAAGGAACATGAAAACATTGCCGTTACCATCAAATCGGACAAGGAGAAATGAGGGAAACCACCACTTGCCTTGGTTTTACCGGAAAAGTCCTCCGAATCACTCCACGTCGTAAATCGGGACAAAAGGATGCGGGCGGAGTTGAAATATGAACAAGAACGGCCGAAAAGGAGGTTAGGGCCGAAAAACCCTAACGAGAAATCTCAAGAAACGGGGAAGATATTACCACGATGGCGTAGCTCTCGACGAGAGCTTTCCAGATCTATGTTCAGATGAAGATTTCGAGCACCGGAGCACCGTCGGCGGCCACCGGAAGATTCACGACAAGGAAACTCTCTCTCTCACTCGCTGCTCTGGTTCGGGAGAAAAAATATCGGAGAAGATGAAGTTCGGTTCTAAACCCAAGTTTAAGAATATATATATATATAATGTTTATAAAAAGTTTTGTCAAAAAACGGGTTATTTCGAGCAGTTTTGCGGAAACCCAAAATAAAAGTCTAGGATGACTCCAAATCAAAAAGTTCCCACCATGAAAGTTGTAGATCTCATCGACAAACAAATTACATGTTGACCATTATTCCATACGATGCCATTTTGACCCTCAAAAAGGCATCCGAACGTAAACACAATTGACCTACTCGAGTTGCAGAATGACCTACTCGAGTAGCAGAATGACCTACATGAGTAGCAAAATTGACCTACTCGAGTTGCAGAATGACCTACTCGAGTAGCAGAATGACCTATACGAGTAGCAAAATTAACCTACTCGAGTTGCAGAATGACCTACTCGAGTAGCAGAATTGACCTACTCGTGTTGCAGAATGACCTACTCGAGTACTAGAATTGACCTACTCGAGTTGGAGAATGACCTACTCGAGTAGCAGAATTGACCTACTCAAGTTGCAGAATGACCTACTCGAGTAGCAGAATCGACCTACTTGAGTTGCAAAATGACCTACTCGAGTAGTAGAATTGACCTACTCGAGTTGCAGAATTGACCTACTCGAGTTGCAGAAAGACCTACACGAGTTCATATAGAAATCACTCGAGTATAATTGCAGGGAAAACAATTCTTTTGCAAATATACCCTATTTGATCAAACTATATGAATGAATAGTAACAGACATTTTTGAATAGTACTATAATATTAAAATAATCATGTTTATATATTTTTGAATAAGGAAACCACGAGATCAAAACGGAGGCCCAAACGCGCGCCGAATTGAATGAAACACACGCCGTAGGCGAATACTAACGGTACGAACACAACGATGAAGTCAAAACCAAAATCCGACGAGTCATTCCCGAGATATTAATCTTCAAAGTATACAGCGAACATAAACAATACAAAGCTTCAATCGTGCGCCGATACTCCAAAAAATGCTCGGATTGCGACGAAACTTGACGAGCAAGTCCAAAATCACTTAACTTAAATTCCAAATGCAAAATTTTCCCATTACAACAAGAATTCGGCCTACTCGACCACACAGATGCAAAAATTCCTTAACGGCATTGCGCCGCCAACTCGACGTTAAACGTAACGCCACGACGTCATAAATATGACGTTGCCTAATCAAATAAAATCATCGAAAAATCAGGGGCGTTACAGATATCTTCTAGATCAATTATCTCTGAGCTCAGCTCGACGAAGGAGATTTATCAGCTTGATGAACTTGGAGTTCAGTTCGACGAAATCTGTCCTGAGTTCGATTTATTTCCTTCAGTATCAGTTTGACGTATTCTCTCTTATTTTGACTTCAATTTGTATTGTTCTAAGGCAATAATTCTCTGATAATTAATGCTCATATTCTCAAGAATATAGCCGTTTCTTGGCAGCATTAATTATGATTTCACAGAGTTAATTACTTGACTTATTTACTGAGACAGTTGAGAAAACTCATTAAAAGCCAAAATCCAACCTTTCAACTCTCAGAATCTTAGCAGTAAATTCAGGATATTATTCAAATTTTAAAAAGGCTGAAATCTCTCAGGATATAAAAGCAATTTTTCTCTCTTCAATAACAGAATAACAACAACCATTGATATACTTTTCAGAGAAAAACATTGCTATCGTTCTTACAGGAAATTGAAGAAGAACATCAACACACATATCATTAGTATTCTTTAGTTTCTGCTTCAGGATATTTCTATAGACAATAATCAACATCTGTCTGAAAGTTCCTGAAGATCAGCAAGCCAACTTCAAGGCGTACACCCTGTGCAAAGCTCTCATCTTCTTGAACCTTTCTTCATCTCAAGGGAGCTTTGACAACAACATGCACTAAGTCTTATCAGTTGTTTGAGAAAGGGAAGGCAACATCATTTTCTTTTCCTACCGTAAAAAAGGATTTTAACTCCCTTCAAAAGTTATCATCTGGTTGTCAAGTCTCCTCATCAAAAGACTTGGATTGGTTTTTGGGCACCTAATCAAAAGCTCAAAGGGTTGTGAGATCTCTTTTGAAATAGATCTTGTGGTGACAGGGCACCTGAGAAAAAGCCTGTGGTGGCAGGGCACCTGAACAAAAACCTGTTAGTGGATTCCTACCAGGGTGGTAGAAGAGTGGATGTACCCAGTTTTGGGGAACCACTATAAAATCTTTGTGTCATCTGGGATGCTCCATTCTTTATTTCTGCTATGCTGTGATTGTTTCTTTTTCTTACCTCTCTTTATATATATTAATACCACTTATTTTGATTCCGCAATAAAAACAAATAAAGTTTTTAAAATACTTTATTCACCCCCCTTTAGAGTTAAGACAAATATATCCCCTCACATTCAATTGGTATCAGAGGGCAAGGTTGTTTGGTTTTACAGGTTAACACCTGAACCAAAAGATCTTTGATAGATCTCATTTACTTTAGTGTCTTTTTTAATCATGGCACAAAATAAAGAATACTCAAGCACCAGACCTATAGTGTGCAATCTGAACAAGTTTGCACTTTGGAAGGCACATATCAGATTATATATGAATTCAATTGATGAAGACATCTATAATTTAATTTGGACAGGTCCCCCTACTCCTTCTGCAACAACATCAACAAGTACCTCAGCAGTTCCCCCACATGAGTGGATAGAGGCTCAGAAGAAGTTAAAGATGGCTGATGCAAAAGCTATGAACATTATAGCTCAGACTATGTCTGATGATATCTTCCAGAAAGTTGTTGAATGCTCTTCAGCCAACGAGATCTGGGATTCCCTAAATGCAATGGTTGCTGGCTCTGCTGATGAAAGAAGAGATAGAAGATCTCATCCCATTTCCCAATATGATAACTTCAAGAAAGAAGAGTCAGAGTCAATTGTTGATATGTACAACAGACTCAGTTTTATTATCAATGAGCTGAAGAACCTGGACAAGAACATATCACTGACTGAGATCAATGATACGATTCTAATGTGCTTCCCTAATACATGGGACTCCAGGATTTGGCCAATCAAGGAGGCCATAAGCCTGAATGAAATATCCACTGAGTCTCTACTAGGTAAGCTCAAATCTTATGAGCAGCTTATAAAGACAAGAGAAGCAGATGAGCAGAAGACCTCCTCATCAGGAAGGAAAGAACAAAACATTGCTTTCAAGGCATCTGAAGAATCAAAAGCTAAATCGGCAAATAAAGAACTCCTAAGCTTGTTGGCCAAAAGATTTTACAAGATGGCCAGAAAAGATTTCAGAAGGAAGTCATCTAGACAAGATGACAGACCAAGATATGACAAAACTCCTACCAAGGAGATTGTCTGCTTTGGTTACAGAAAATCTGGACACATTCTTCCTGAGTGTCCAAAGAATCAGAAGAAGGAGAAAAGAAGAGACAAGGACTCCAGAAAGCAGTACAACAAGCCCACCTCAAGCAAGCATAAGAGGAAGGAAAAAGGCTTTGTTGCAGAAACTTGGAGTAAGACAGAAGAATAATCTTCATCTTCCAGCTCCAATGAAGATGAGGAAGAAGCTAAAGCAATAGAAGTTTGCTTGATGGCTATTAATGCATCAGGCAACCTTTCAAAAGCTGAAAATTCAGAAAATAAAAATTCTGAATCAGAAGAGGATCAGGTAATATCCTCATTTGATTTTAATTCAGACCATTTTAAAACTGAATTTAAATTATTATGTAATGATCTAATCAAATCTGAGAAGGAAATCAAACTTCTCAGAGATAAGCTAACTGAGCATGATAATCTGTTATCTGAAAACATTAAGTTAAAAGATGAACTAGTTATATCTTCAGAACAAATTACTTCTTTAAAAATTAAAATTAATGAGACAAATCAATTTGAAGAATCCTTAAATGGGAGAAGCATCAAATTGATGGACATCACAAGCACTATAAATGCTAAGCTTAATGGCAAGCTGGGCTTAGGTGCTTCATCAAGCCAACCTCATCTAATTCAGAAAAACATTCTCTCAAACCCCATTAAATTCATATCAGAAAAGGGAAAAGAAAAGGTAGATGAGAATAACAAACCAACTAAATTTAATCAGAAACCCAAGAAAAATAGAAAGAACAAGAAAAATCTTAATCATAACAATGTTCAATAGATTTCGTCGAACTCAAATCGACGAAATGTATACAGTTCGTCGAACTCAAGTCGACGAACTCTGAACGCAGATTTCTATTATAATTATTCTTCGAACAACGATCGACGAAACCAATATGGTTCATCGAGTCGATATTGACAATATCGAGGCACATAGAATAAATACTTCCATTCTCTAAGAGGAGTTCGACGAACTCATCCCTATTCGTCGAACTCAGATCGACGAACTTATCAAAATTCATCGATCCCAGTTCAGCTTAATAGAAACTTTAATTATCCAAGAACATTTAATCAACCCAAAATAGTTTTAAATCTATTAATAAGAGTGATTAACCCAGGATTCTGTACCTGCTACACATGAATCTATTTGGACACATTGATGTACAGAACTTGGGAGAGAAATCTTATACTTTAGTTATTGTAGATGACTTCTTTAGGTTCACTTGGGTGTTCTTCTTGAGAAACAAGTCAGATAACTTTAAAGTTCTTACAGATTTTCTTAAGAGCATAAAGATTGAGTATTCTACTCCAGTTCCATTGATCAGAAGCGATCATGGTACTGAGTTTGAATCTCTTCATATGCAAGAATTCTATGAGATGGAAGGTATCAGGTATTGCTTCTCTGCTCCTAAGACTCCTCAACAAAATGAGGTAGCAGAAAGGAAAAATAGAACCCTCATTGAAGCTGCAGGAACACTGCTTGTAGATGCGTACTTGCCCCTATCATTTTGGGCAGAGGTTGTAAGCACAACAAACTATGTCCTGAATAGGAGTTTAATACATAAACTTAAGGGCAAGACTCCCTATGAATTACTCAAAGGGAAGCAACAAAAAATAGATTACTTTAGTATTGTTGGTTGTAGATGTTATATTCATAATAATAACAAGAAACATCTTAGAAAGTTTGAAGCCAAAGTTTAAGTGAGAATCTTTCTTGGATATTCCCAAGTCAGCAAGACCTATAGGATTTTTAATAAATCAACCTTGAAAATGGAAGAATCTGTACATATAATATTTGATGAAGCTAACATGTTTTACAAGGAGAAGGATTCTTCTACCAAAGATTTATTATAGGTACCCCAACTATGTGAGAAATTGGATGATTTAAACCTCACCAATGAGGCTATATCACTTTCTTCTCCACATATAAAAGAAGACAGTGAAGAAGAATTCAGTGAAATAACTCCTGAACCACCAACAACAAACATAATTCCACAAGAGGAATTAATTCCCAATACTGTTGCTGAACCAACTCCTCAAACTGATCTTGTCACACTTAGAGATCACCATGTATCTCAAGTGATTGAAGACATATCAGTTGGTGTGCAAACAAGACATCAACTCAACCAAAACTTGATGCATGCTTGCTTCATATCTCAACTTGAGCCCCAATCCATAAAAGATGTAGAGCAAGATCCCCACTAGATTATTGCAATGCAAGATGAGCTCAATTAGTTTGAGAGATGTAGAGTTTGGGATTTAGTTCCTAGACCCAAAAATTTCCAAGTCATTGGAACTAAATGAGTATTTAGAAATAAATTGGATGCACAAGAAGTCATCATCAGGAACAAAGTAAGGATAGTAGCACAAGAATATAGACAGGAAGAAGGAATTGAATATGATCAAACCTTTTCACCTGTTGCAAGATTGGAAGCTATCAGAATTTTTCTTGCCTATGCAGCCTACAAAAAGTTCAAGGTCTACTAAATGGATGTCAAGAGTGCTTTCTTGAATGGTGAACTCAAAGAGGAAGTATATGTTGAACAACCACCAGGTTTTATTTCTCCAGCTCATCCCTCCTTTGTTTTCAAATTGCATAAAGCTCTTTATGGTTTAAAGCAAGCTCCAAAATCTTGGTATGAGATCCTAACTAGATTTATTTTAGAGCATAAGTTCACTAGGGGTATTGTAGATAGAACTTTGTTCATTAGGCATTATAAACATAACATATTATTAGTACAAATATATGTAGATGACATCATTTTTGGCTCTACTAATTCCAAACTATGCAAAAGGTTTTCTGACCTGATGCATTCCAAGTTTGAAATGAGTAATATGGATGAGCTTTCTTACTTCCTTGGTCTCCAAATAAACCAATCCCCAGATGACATTTTCATATCTCAATCAAAATATGCTAAGGAGCTAGTTAAAAGATTTGGAATGACTGATGCCTCATACAAGAAAACACCCATGATTTCCAATATTATGATTGATTCTGATGAACATGGCAAGCCAGTTGATCAGAAAACATATAGGGTTATTGTGGGGTCCTTATTATATCTCACAGCTAGTAGGCCAGATATAATGTTTGCTACATGTATTTGTGCTAGGTTCCAGGTGAACCCTAAAGAATCTCACCATATTTTACTTAACAAAATTTTGAGATATATAAAGGGTTGCCCAAATCTAGGAATCTTTTATCCAACTGAGTCAGAATTTGAATTAACTGGATTGTCAGATGCTGACTTTGCTGTATGTAGAGTTGACAGGAAAAGCACATCAGGATCATGCCAGTTCCTTGGTGATAGGCTTGTGTCCTGGTTTTATAAGAAACAAAAATCTGTGTCTACTTCAACTGCAGAAGCTGAATACATTGCAGCTGGCAGTTGTTGTTCACAAATATTGTGGATTCAAAATCAACTCCTGGATTATGGTTACAATCTAAATAATTCAACTATATTTTGTGATAGTACCAGTGCAATTTTCATTACACAAAATTCAGTACATCATTGTAGAACCAAGCATATAGAAATAAGACATCATTTCATTAGAGACTGTGTAGACAAAAATAAAATTAACCTTGTCTTTATCTCTACTGATTTACAAAGAGCAGACAGCTTCACTAAACTTTTAGATGAGAAGAAACATCTATTCTCTCTAAATCAGCTAGATATGATCAATGGATAAGGTTAATTTAATTTCTGTCTGAGGTCGAAGAATTGGTTACAGTTTGTCGAGCGGAGATCGATGATCTGAGAACTATTCTTGAGAAATTTCGTCGGCCTGAGATCGACGAACTCTCTACGTGAAGTTATTTTCGTCGAGCAGAGATCGACGATCTTGCTTCAGAAAAGTTTTCGTCGACCTGAGAACGACGAAAATTGTTTCCCCTCTTCCAACTGAGATCGACGATATCATTTCTTCATGAAATTTTTTGTCGACCTGAGAACGAAGATTTTTTTCGCAGGACAGAGTTTGCCGCTTCATATTCTAAAAATCATATAACTAGGTTTTCATCGAGCTCTATCCCGCACTTTTTAGTTCTCTTGCACTTGATCTCTCTCTCTCTCTCATTTTTGCAGGAAAACAATAGCGATTACGACAATTTCTTTCTCCAGCAGGAAAAATGATACTGGATTCGACATCGACTTCGATTCATTCAACCATACCGATCAAATATTCACTAATATTCTGCAACTTTTTGAACAACAACTTAGGAAACTTATGACCACTAGGATCAAACTGCCAGCGACCGAGATAAGAGAATGGGTCTACACTTCAACTTACCTAGATGCAGAAACAATGATTGGTACCATCGCAGGCCATCAAGTTACTCTAATGCCTGCTATTTTAACTGAGATTTTTGGTCTTGTTAATGGAGAAGAGGATATAGAATTAGACAGTTTTGAGTATGATTCTATGTTGATTAATGTTGAATCCGATTTCTCGATCTCCTGTGGAGTTCGCCCTTGGGGAAGGGGTGGTCTCGCGCCTACGTCACTCCTGCAAGCAAAACAACAAAGAAGACAGGGTGAAGCCGACCCAAGGGCTCGGCGGGGAGGTCCCACCACAAACCCGGAAGATCTCAGAGCGCTTCCCCTCCTTAGCCAGAAGCCGAGCTAAGGTACCCTCAGAAAGTACTTGAAAACTGGAGCAGGGAGGCACTGGAAGCATGCTTTCTGGGGTACCCCTTGGGTCCTATTTATAGTTTTCAGAATCTGGACTGCCAATAACCAAAAGAACTGACCTGAAATTACCAGAAAGCCCTTGGTTGGGTCTGCCAACAGCCAAACTCCGCTGTTTTGAAAGGCTATGGGCAGACCAGCAGGGGAAAAATAGTAAAAAGTACCTCATTCGTCCAGGCGAGTTGGGGAGCTTGGCCAACTCGGCAGGTCCTGCTCGCCTACTGTTGCCGAGTTCCACTGCGAGGACGCGAGCTGGGACTAGCTCGGCAAACGCCGAGCCCGGGTTCGATGAATGCTGATCTCCGCTCGACGTGCGACGACCTCTGGTCGACGAATGCCGAGCTCGGGCTCAGCCTCCTTACTGTCGAGCTCGCCTTCTGCCTTTAGCCTGATCTGTCTGGTTCCTGGAGACCCTACTCGCCGGACACGGGGTTGTACACAATCCCTGCTCTTTTTGAGCTTGCCAAAGTTCGGAAAGAAACATCCAACCCCAAGTGTGCGGCGAGCGCGGGTTGGCGACCTGGAGGGAATCTTTTGGTGGGGTCCACCTGCGGCTATATATATGTGCACCTGCTCACCTGCCCGACTCTTGCCATTCCCTTTGCTCTAACCCTGCCAAGATGCCTCTTCCCAAGGAGATCCAAGAGCGCATAGATCGAGCTCGCCAAGCCTCCGCAGCTCGCGTAGCCGCCCTGACCGCGGTCCCTGCCAAAGCTCCTCAAGTTGATTCTGCCGAGCCCGGCTCCAAGAGGTCAAAGCCATTCCCTCAGGCGGCCGAGCCCATTTACCATGACCTGAGGGCCACCCTGGCTCGTGATACCGGCTCTTCCACTCGAACAATTCTTGAGAAGGATAAAGAGGTTGTCGTAGTCAGCGATGACCCGGACGGTCAACCAGATGGCGGGGGCGTCGCGCCGCGAGAGCCCACACCGCGAGACGAGACGACTCTCGCGGACTCACGGTTCCCGGCACCGGACTACCATCCCCAGGACCCGCCTATTCTCTTTGGGATCCTACCTGTGAGCTCGCAGAGGCCGAACTCGCCAGTGCACGCCTCACCTCCTCGCCAAACTGACGTGGCCGCGGGGGCGGGTCTAGGAACCATCCCCACCCCGGGGTTCGAGCTCCTCTCGCCGGGGACTCGCGGCCCAAGTCGCGGGAAGGATCTGAGGTTCATCCCTCCCCACATCTCCTTTGAGCTGCCGAGCTCGTCAGGTCAATCTTGCTTGACTTCTTGCCCCATGAGTTTTTTCTGCGTTACTCTTCGTGCTGACACTTGTCTTCACAGCTCTTCCCAGCCAGTCTGCCGCCGAAGAATCCTCGCAGGTAGACCACTACTCTCCCCTCCCTTCCCCAAGCTCACTGGACTCTTAGCTGGGTCCTGAGGTGGATCAAGGCGAGCTGACGAGGAGGGAGGTCAAACTACTCAAGAAGCTGGTGTGCGGGCTACGCGAGGTACCGGGGGTCAACGAGATGCTCCAATGCGACTACGCACGTCTCGCCGACGTGGTGCGAAGTGGGCAGGCTTGCGAGCTGATGTCCCCCTCCAGGCTCCTGGATGAGATAGACGACGGTCTTTCGGTGGCGCAGAGGAATTCGGGAAGGATCTGCGAGCTGCTCCGCGCGCGGCAGTCTGGGGGGCGGGGGTCGCGAGGCCGGGGTAGGTAAGTGAGCGGCTCCTTTGTCGAGCCGACCAGTACTCGCATCCCGATGCTCCCTCTGCTCGCGCGCTCCGTCCTTTGGTTCATGAACTTTGTTTCTGTAATAAGTAGCTTTTTTAGAATATTCTTGGACATGTTATTAAAATAATGTAATGCAATGTTTGTCTTAGCCTTGGTTGGGATGCGCCGGAAGTCGGCGAGCTGGGGTGGCGAGCTGGGGTGGCGAGCTAGGGTGGCGAGCTTAGCCGATTGGACGGCCTGCCCCAGATTTCTTTTCCTATAAATAGCCCCCCTCACCTACCCCCGTACTGTGCCTTTATTGCTTTCTTCCCCTTTCCCTGTGCTTCTTTCTCTTCCTGCTCGCGCTTCGCTCGTTCCTCCACGATCATGGGCAAGACCAATCCAGATGCCGACGGCCGCTCCAAGTGCGCGCATCACTTCACGGATTATTGCTTCTTTGATGGGCACACCAGCGAGGCGGAGCTCGCGGAATTCAAGGACGCGTATGTGCCGCCGGGTTTCGAAGCGCGCGGGCTGCGGGAGGGGGAGGCTATCAACACGTTCTACGAGGACGAGCTCGCCTTCCCCATCTCGCATTTCGAGGTGGGGTTGAGCCTCCCCCTCTGGCCGGAGATCCGGCAAATCTTGAAATACTACGACACGGTTTCCGCCCAGCTGAACTCCAACGCCGTCGCAATGATGGTGGCATTCACGAGCTATCTCCGGCGGGAGAAGATCGAGTTCAACCTGGCAGTGTTCAAGAAGCTGTTCTCCTACAAGGCGATGCCAGATGGGATCGCCTACTTCGGCGGCTCGCTGATCAAGGTTCGCGAGATCGCAAACAAGCATCACACCTGGATGACTAAGATCGCCTTCATCAAGGGCGATCTCGGCAACATCCCCTACTCGCCCCAGCAAAAAGGCGAGGAGGTCTACCGCCCCCCCTGCCATGTCCGGGAATGACGCTGAGCTTCACAAATACTTCATCCACAAAGACTTCGAGGTCGCCTTCCTGCGGAGGTGCCTCGATGCGCTTCCCCCTGTTCTACCCGGCGAAGGTACTATTCCCTCCTCATCTCGCCGAGCTCGCCCGATCGCCGAGCTCGCCATATTGTTGCAGAACCAATTCTAATTTTTCTCAAGTATTTTCCTTGCAGGGGAGCAGATTATTCCTGCGAACCTGCCGTTTGCGGATCCGGGGTCGCACCCGGACCCCTTTGCCCGCGAGAAGGTGGCAGCGGAGGCCTGCCGAGATGAGGCGTCCCTCTCTCAACCCTCTTACAGCAAGAGGCGGCCTGAGGACGCGGGCTCGAACCCGCCACACCGCCAGCAACCTCTGAAGAAGATGTGGAGGGCCCTGTTGGCTCCACGGGGGCAACAACAACAACATCAACGGCCCAACACCAAATACATCAGCTCGTCGGAGACCCCTCCCAACGCGTCGCCGGAGAGCCCGCTGAAGGAGATCACCAGCAAGGGTCGGAAAAGTGGCGAGGGCCCCTCCTCCACGACGGCGATCTCTCCTCCTCCATCGGCGAAGAGGGCGGCCCGCGAGCGCGCGGCGCCGAAGCAACACCGCCTCTTCAACTTCGGCGGGCGGTGGAAGGACTCAGCGAGCGAGCCTATGCTGCGGTGGGATGAGCTCGCTCATCGAGTCTCCATCTCCACCCTGCACCCCTCCTGGCATGACCGAGAGCCCGCCACCGGCCATGCCTATGCCCTCAGCTTCGGCCTTTATAGCCGCGAGGATGCCGAGGCCTACAAGCACATGACCCTCCGGCAGCTCGGCCACGAGGGTCTGCAGGCCCATCTCCGGACCCTGGAGCTCCACCATATGCTGGCGCGCCGTAGCTTTGCCCTCAGCCACAAACTTGAAAAGGCTGAGCAGGCTCGCGACATCGCCAAGGATAAGGTCGCTGACCAGGCGAGGCAGCTCGGCATAGCGGAGGGTCTACTCGCCAAGCCGCCGGCGGGGTGGTAAGTGCCAATCACTACTCTTCTCTTTCACTTAGAACATTTTGCGCTTATACCAGACTGGATTTTTCTTTACCAGGATGTCAAGGCTGCAGGGGAGCTTCAGGCTCGCAATGCCGAGCAGGGGGAGAAGATCGGCCAGCTGCGCGCATACCTCGCCGAGCTGGAGGGCGCGAACACGAAGCTGAAGGAGGAGAATCGGTACCTCCTCAACGAGGTCCGTCGCCAGGCGGAGATCTTCTTCCCGCCTCACGACATCAACCCTATCCTCCCCTATAAGAGCCCGCGGATCTTTGGCGAGGCCGACCTCGCCGAGATACTGTGGATCAACTCCATCCAAGCCGCCGAGTGCACCCTCCAAATGATGAAGGACTCGGGGGTGCTGGTGGAGGGATGCGAGGGGATCTCGGCCAAAGACCTGATACCGAGCCTATTCCCGGCAACGCCGCCCAGTGAGAAGGAAGACAGCTTGGATGCGATGTTCGGGAAGAGCTTCCAGGATCTGTCGGGTGAAGGCGAGGACCAGTCCGACGGGGGGGGGGGGGGGAGGGGGGAGGCCTGTGGATAGCTTGTACTTTCTCCCTTTTCCTTTTTGTTTACTCGCCGAGGCGAGCCCCCTGTAACTATTTTTGTAAACACTTGCTTAATGAAAGAAAGTTTTTGATCATACCCGTGCCACTTTTCTTTTCCCTTTTTCTTTGTACTTTGTTTGTTATGCTCTGAATACCCGTGAGTGCTTCCCCACGCGACCTCGTCGAGACAGGTTCCGCGAGTAGGGTAGTCATGAGTGCGCGCCGCGATTGCACGCCCGCGATTCGGGAGCAGGGTGCTCCCCGCCCTTGTCATGCCCTTTAACTCGCCCGCGAGCCATCCAGGTTTAAAACAAGAGAATTTTCTAAGGAAAAAATGCAAAGGGGTGAAGTCCCCCGTCAAGGCTCGCCTTCCTTCAGCGAGGCCCGGGCTCGCCGCCTCTTTGCGGATGCCGAGCTGGGGTTTGCGAGTCCAAATTCTCCTGCGCAGAATCCTCTTGCTGATACCGAGCCTGCTTGGGCGGATCCCAGCTCGCCTATACAGAACCTCTCCCCCTTTTTCCTTGGCATTCAGAACTTCTTGATCATTATCTGGCGACTTCGAGGCCAACACCATCAAGTGACTTCCTGCCCTACTAGTGTGGTGAGAGCCTGACAGCGGGATCTGATCGAGGCCAGGGATGACACCGAGTGACTTTCGGCCCTGCCAGCTAGGTGAGAGCCTGGCAGCGGGATCTGCTCGGGGTCCAAACACATTCCATCGAGTGACTTCCTGCCTTGTCAGCTAGGTGAGAGCCTGACAGCGGGATCTGCTCGAGGCCAAGGATGACACCGAGTGACTTCCGGCCCTGCCAGCTACGTGAGAGCCTGACAGCGGGATCTGCTCGGGGTCCAAACACATTCCATCGAGTGACTTCCGGCCTTATCAGCTAGGTGAGAGCCTGGCAGCGGGATCTGCTCGGGGTCCAAACACATTCCATCGAGTGACTTCCATCCCTATCAACTAGGTGAGAGCCTGACAGATGGATCTGCTCGAGGCCAAGGATGACACCGAGTGACTTCCGGCCCTGCCAGCTAGGTGAGAGCCTGGTAGCGGGATCTGCTCGGGGTCCAAACACATTCTATTTCTCTATGCAGGCTAGCTATGACAGTACTGGGGTGTTGAAGAAATTTATTATAATCAAAGTATCGCTTACATGATTCAGGGGAAAAAATGTTTTAAGTCGTAACCACTCCAGGTGAGACTCAGGGTCTCACCCTCTACATTTTGGAGTCGATAGCCTCCTGACTTCAAAGCTTCCTTTACAATAAATGGTCCCTCCCAGCTAGGGTGAGCTTCCCTACGGATGCCGACCTCCCTGCTGCATCCACTTCTTCAGCACCTGGTCCCCTTCCACGAACTGCTTGACCCTGACATGCTTGTCAAAGTACTTGGCCATTCTTCTTTTCACCTCCTCCTGTCGGATAGCGGAAAGGTCCCTCAGCTCTTCCACCATGTCAAGGGAGAGCCTCAGCTCCTCCTCGTTCTCTGCTTGCCATTCCTCTCAGCCCTCTTTGGCCGCAATAACTCGAGATGTTTGGACTTCAAATTCCACGGGGAGCACTGCCTCGCACCCATGGGAGAGCTTGAAGGGGGTCTCTCCAGTAGCCATGTTGGGGGTGGTTCTTAGGGCCCAAAGAACCGCAGGAAGCTGCTCCACCCAGCTCCCTTTCAAATTCTCCACTTTCTTCTTGAGGAGGATGACGATGATCTTATTTGCGGCCTCCACCTGCCCATTGCTCCTGGGGTGATGGACTGAGGCGAACCTGAGGTCAATTTCAAGCTGCTCGCAGAAGCTGGTGAATTTGACATTGGCGAACTGGGGCCCGTTGTCCGTGACGATGGCTTGGGGCAGCCTATGGCGGCAGATGATCTCCCCCCAGACAAAGTTCCTGATAACCTGGGAAGTCACCTTGTCCAGCGCCTTCACCTCCAACCATTTGGAGAAGTAGTCGATCATTAACAGGAGGAACCTCCTCTGCCCGCTGGCCTAGGGGAACGGCCCAACCAAATCCATTCCCCAAATGGCGAAGGGCCAGCAGGCCGTGATACTTTTGTGTCGCTGGGCCGGTTGTAGTTGGAGGGGGGCAAACAGCTGACATTTATGGCACCTCCTCGCAAAATCTGTGGCGTCTTGGCCTAGGGTGGGCCAGAAATACCCTTGCCTGACTATTCTTCCCTCCAGGGTCCAACTCCCGGAGTGACTCCCACACTCTCCGGAGTGGACTTCCTCCAAGATCCTTTATACCTCCCCCTCAGCCACGCAACAGGCCAGCATCCCTGAGAGTGTCTTCCTGTACAGCTACCCGTCCTGGAGGATGTAGTACATCGACTTATGACTAAGATTTTTCTTATCTGCCCCCTCCGGATATTCTCCCGCGGAAAGGAAAGCTACAACCGGGTCCATCCATGAAGCCTGCTGATCAATCTGCATGAGCTCCCCCTCTTCAATGGAGGGGTGGAATAGGTCGGTGATGGTACCCCCCACCTGGGGACCACGCTTTGCTAGTTGGTCGACCTGTTCGTTTTCTTCCCTGGGCATGTGTCGGATGGAGAAGGTTTGAAAAGTGCCTATGACCCCCTTCACTTTGGCTAAGTGTAATCGCAGGGTGGGCTCCCTTGCCTCAAACTCCCCGTTGATCTGGGAAGCTACCACCATGGAATCGGTGAGGACCTCCACGTCCAACACCCCCAGCTCCCTGGCCAGGCATAGCCCTGCTATCACGGCCTCGTACTCGGCCTGATTATTTGTAATGGGAAAGTGCACCACCACCGTCTGCTCAATTCGAGTCCCCTGAGGGCTTTGCAGGATCACCCCCACTCCTAGGGAATGTCTCCCCGAGGCGCCATCTATCTTCACCTTCCAATGAGCCGGGCGGGTGTGCTCTTCCTCTGCCACTTCAACCACATAGTCAGCCAAGAAGTCGGCCATCGCTTGAGCTTTGATCGAGAGCCGCAGAACGAATGAGATGTCGAATTCACTCAACTCCACTGACCACTTGGCCAGCCTGCCCGAATGCTCCACCCCCTCAAAGATGTTGCGGAGGGGATGGTCAGTCACCACTCGGATTGAGTGTGCCTGGAAATAAGGTCGCAGCCTCCGGGCTGAGACGATCAGGGAGAAAGCCAGTTTCTCCAAAATCGGGTACCGGAGCTCGGCCTTCCTCAGGACCCGGCTTACGTAGTAAATGGGGAGCTACTTCTTTCCCTCTTCACGAACTAGGACGGAACTCAAGGACTCCGCCCCGACCCCGAGATATAGAAACAAGTCTTCCCCCTCCTTCGGCCCTTGGAGTAGCGGAGCCTGAGTCAACTGTATCTTGAGGGCCTGGAACGTCTCCACGCACTCCTTGGTCCATTCGAACTTCTGACCACCCCTCAGCTTTTTGAAGAAGGGGGAGCACTTTTCTCCTACCCGGGAGAGGAACCTACTCAGCCCTGCTAGCTTCCCCGTCAGCCGTTGTACCTCCTTAGCATTCCGTGGCGACCCCAGCTCCAAAATAGCCTTGACCTTATCAGTATTCGGCTCAACCCCCACGGGGGTGAGAAGGTGCCCCAAGAACTTTCCCCTACTAGCCACAAAGACACATTTTAGGGGATTCAACTGCATCTTGTATTTGCATAGGGTAGCGAAGGTATCCTCGAGGTACCGGAGGTGGGAGTCCACATCTCGACTTTTGATCATGAGGTCATCTACATACACCTCCAAATTCCTCCCCTTCTGCTCCTTGAAGACCCTATCCATCATTTTCTGGTAGGTTGCCCCTGTGTTCTTCAGCCCGAAGGGCATCATCTTGTAACAGTAGCATCCATCCCCTGTGATGAACGAGACATCCTTGATGTCCGGGGGGTACATCCTAATTTGATGATAACCTGAAAAAGCATCTAAAAAACTCATTACAGAAAAACCAACGGCAGAGTCAACCAACACGTCGATTCGAGGCAAAAGATAATAGTCCTTAGGACAAGCTTTATTAAGTAAAGAAAAATCGATACACATCCTCCATCGGCCGTCTCCTTTTTTGACCATGACCACATTGGGGACCCAGCCGGGGTATTGGATCTCAGACACGAAGCCGACCATGAGGAGTTTCGCCACCTCCTCCCTGATAGGCTCCGCCAGCTTGTCCGCAGTGGACCTCTTCTTCTGCTGGACGGGGCGTGTTCCTGGGTCCAGGTTGAGGCGGTGGCAGGCCACATCCGCGTCAATCCCCGGCATCTCCGCGGCATTCCAAGCGAAGATGTCCACGTTCTTCTGGATGCACTCCAGCATCCTGCCTTGGTCCTCCGGGGTAAGCCCTCCGCTGACGCGGATCTTCTCTATCCTACCTCCCCGGGTGAGCACTTCTAGCTCCACCACTTCCTCTGCAGCCTCCAGCATGGACTGCTCCCACCATCCTTCAGCATCCCCTTCCTCTGGAATGGGGACCTCTACCTCCATCTCTTCTCCCACGGCCATCACTTCGGATACCTCCTCCAGGTCTCTTCCTGCCGCCTCCTCAGCCCAGCTCTCCATCTCCAGCTCCTCCCTTCGTTCTCCTTGCTCAGCTTCCTCCATCCTCCACCCATCTCCTCGGCTCCCTCCTGCCAAGAGATGGTGTTCACCGCAGTGACATAGCACTCCCGTGCCACCTTTGGGTCCCCCCTGACCCGGACCTGAATCCCCTTAGCGTTGAACTTTAAGCATTGGTGGAAAGATGAGGGGACGCAGCGGAAGGCGCTGATAAGGGGCCTCCCGAAGATGGCGCTGTAGCTGCTGGGGGCATCCACAATGACGAACCTGCAGTTTCGAGACTGCCCCCCCAAGGTGACATGCAGGCCTACTCCTCCCCCACTTCCTTCCTCTCTCCTGAAAACCCGAACAAAGGGCCGTCCGGGGCCAGCACCCTCTTTGCCTCCACCTTCATCGCGTCAAATGCCTTTTTTAAGACGACGTTGATGGAACTCCCATTGTCCACGAGGATCCGAGAGACGGTGAAATTCTCGACGGCGGCCTTTGTTGGGTATTGTATCCACGATTACCTAGATTTGAGGAAGCCACCTGTCAAGCTAAGATGACTTCACAATGTATTTGATGAAACATCTCAAGTTGTGCTTGCAGTTCCTCCACGCTAAGTGCACACCAATGTCAGGGTGCAGTAGGTCAATATACACGGGTCTGCACGACGTAATCCCTCGTTGAGCAGATCAGTGTGTTGGCCTATGTGCACTCTCTCTATTGGAGTGCACTTACTTTCAAGTACAGGGCCGTTCATATGCAAGAGAAGACAAGGAGCATGGAGGATCAAGGAGCAGCTCCTGGGTGGAAGACGAAAATTCGTCCAAGGCAAATTCGACGAGAATCACTAGTGATTCTCGCCGAATCGACGAGAATCATTAGTGATTCTCGCCGACTCCTTCTGGCCACCTCTAAATGGTGCCAAGTAAGATTCGGCGAGAATCACTAGTGATTCTCGCCGAACCAGTGGCCAAGCAGCTCATGTATACAAAGTAAAATTCGTTGAGAATCAATAAGTGATTCGACGAGAATCACTAACGATTCTCG
This sequence comes from Platanthera guangdongensis, assembly GCA_039583875.1. NCBI lineage: Eukaryota > Viridiplantae > Streptophyta > Magnoliopsida > Asparagales > Orchidaceae > Platanthera > Platanthera guangdongensis. The sequence continues at coordinate 113,348,438 of CM077159.1, read as the reverse complement.
ACGAATCGTCGAGAATCACTTAGTGATTCTCGCCGATTCGTCGAGAATCGCCTGCGATTCTCGCCGATTTTCACTTGGCGTTTTCTCAGGATGCTTTTGGACTAGTTTGAACCGGACTTAGGGATTTCTTTTGTGGGTCCCGCAAACGGTCATATTTGAGAATTCAACAGTATATATATTCCAGTATTTTTGAACAGTAAAGGAACGAAAAAACGGAGAAAGAAACCGAGCCGCCTCGTAACCCTAATTCCGCGACTCCTCTCCGCCGCCGCCGTCGCGCTCGGGATTGTTGGTCGCCGTCAACATTTGAGATTCCTTCGCAATCTCCGGCGATAGAAGCCTAGCAAGGCTTGAGTCTCACGCGTCTATCCAGAGATCTCTTGTCTCTCGATTTGTTGACCGGGAAAAATTCCTCCGTCCGAATCGATCGAGACGACCGATCCTAGAGTGACCGTTGGTAGACCTAGTTTGCTTCGCTACGAAGTTTGGATCTCCAAGTTCAGCAGCCGCTCATCATCGTAGCCGCCGATCCCGAAGCTAGCCGCCGCTCGTGTGCCGCCGCCAGTTCCGGGGATACCCTCTCCAAGAGAGACCAAGGTTGTAGACTCTTCATCGACTTCAAGAACACGTCGTCGAACGAAGAGGAACACCGTAGTCTCCAAAAGAAGTTTATATCACGTGTACACTCTATATTTAATTTCGTTGTAAAGGAACTTTTGTTCCGTGTTGTAAGGGTTGGGTGCAACCCGTTTTGTGGGAGTGTTGACTCTCACGTGTGGAAGGGCTCCTTCCGTTAGTGAAGGGATTGGATTTCAATCCCGTTGGAGAAGTGACCGAGTCGTCCCTTGTTGGGGAGATAGGTCGAAGGGGGAAAGTGGATGTACCCAAGTCGGGGAACCACTATAAATTTGCTGTGTTTTCTGTGTGCTGTGCTCTTTATTTTTATTGTGCAGGTACTCTCGTAAATTCCGCAAAAGCACTACTCGTCACCTATTCCCCCCCCATAGGTGCACATAGCTGACACTAGGTGGACTTTCAAGTGGTATCAGAGCAGGTTACTCATCAAAAAGGTTAACACCTTGAGTAGAATCCTGCCACCAGTGTCAGAAGCATGGATCTGGATTATGAGATTCCGCCACTCAAACTCCCCGCATGCACAAAGGATTATTATCCCATTTGGAGAATGAGAGTATCATTTCACCTTGATGCTATCGATCCTTGAGCATCCTTCATTCTGGAAGAGGGTCCGTTTATTCCCATGAAGACCTCTGACTCTGGGATCCAAGTGCCCATGGGCTTTGCTGAGATGTCAGAGACGGAACTATCACTATTTCACCTGGACGAGAGGATTCGACAAATCATCATGGATGTCTGGTCTGGAGCCTCTCGCTCTAGATTGGAAAAATGTAGAACGGCTAAATCTCTGTGGATGATGATCTCAGAGCTGATGGGGGGGTCAGAGAAAGCTAGATTATGCTGTCAATCAGAGGATGAAGCGTATGTATGAGTCCTCACTTCTGAAGATGAAGGCAAGGATCCTTCGGACTGCATCAGAGCTCTAGTGTCCGTGTCAGAGTCTGAAGAGGACAGTGAGGAAAGCAGCTCTGATGTGGATGAACCTATAGTCACTGGATCTAACGACAATAACACAGAAGTGCAGGTAACTTCCTCATCCTGCCCCGTATCTCTTGAAATTTCTGAAGACAGGAACTGCCCTCCTTCAGAAAATGTTGATTCCCTGAAGAGAGCCCTTCAGTCAAGCAATCTACTTGCTGAGGAGCAAGCTCAAGAGATTGCTCGACTGAAGGTCTTGTTGGTTCTCCAATTGGCATCCAACAAGGCCAAGGACTCTAAGATCTCGGCTCTAGAGAGCAGTCTGGAGAATGAGAAAAGAATAGTATCAAACTTCTCCAAGGTTGATGCCATTAAGAGAAAACAAGAAAACGGGTGGATCTCCCGGATTGTCAATTCATGGAGAAATGGGGAAACAGTATTCCGACCCCCCACTCCAAGCAGGAAGGCAACTCATCATGCCTTCAGGTATGACCACAGGAATAATCGTGGTCACTGCAAGGGTGATCTGTCCCCATGTGGAGACACCCGGAGTGCAAGGGCCGGCATGACCACCCACGAGAGAATACCTAAGGCTCATTCTGAGCCCTTTGTATTCACTGCCACTGCCTCAACACAGTGTGGATCAGCATGTCCCAGCTCACAGAAGACTTCTCACCACTCGAGGACACGGGATAGAGAGGATAGAAGTCATGATGTCAGGTTTCATGGGGCCTCAGCAAGGGAGATGCCTGAAAGAATGGCACCACCTTCTCGGCCTCATAACGCTCACATCATGCATTCGTTCCACCCTTCCTCGTGTCACGATGGAAGAGGAATTTGTGTGACAAGAACATGCCCTATCCCGTTTGGACCTAGGACCGTGACTTCATCAGTCACTAGATCAGGTCGAAAATGGCGATACAACGTTCACCCTTGTTGGTGCTGCGGCAAAGTGGTCCACTTTGCCATTGACTGTTGGCACAACCCCTCTGTGCCCACAGCAAGGGCTTATCCACATTCTAGGGACAGAGGTAGTCTTCCAGACAGGTTTTCTGAAGGAAGGCAGTTGCGTGCTTATGCTAATAGAAACCTAGGACCCAATATGATTTGGGTTCCTAAGGTAAAGTAATTTTGTCTTGCAGGGTAGTCTAGGTCCCCGTCAATACGATGAGAACTGGACAGTAAGTGGCTCAAGGCTAACGTGGAACAAACGTCTGCAATAACAGATGTGCTACCTGTTTGAGCATATTCACTTTGAGCCTCTAATGTGTTCTACCTGTGGGACTAAAACGATGACTCTCAAAATCCCAGGTAATTTTGATCAGTTCAAGGACTTGTGTCATGATGCATCCTCATTCAAAATAAACATATATATATATATTTCTATCCTTGTGTATACGTATACTTATGCTTATCATGTGTGTGTGCACATTACGGAGAGATTAACTCGATGCATGCAAACCATTACACATCAATAAAGGGGTAACGAAGTTATGTCATCGTGAATCTCGACAACTCACAATTGACATCAAGAAGTCTTTGAAAAAGCATCGTTAAATCCAACTCGTTTGACTGTAAAATATACATGTATTTATCATGTGTATATAGACGTGACATCAGAAAATCTCATAAAAGGTTGCAAGCTTCTCAACGTGAAAATTTCTAGTCAAGGGACCTCTCAATTTCGAGTCAGACAAAAGGTATCAGGAGCCGGCAAATCTCCTGACTGACTACTCCCGCCAACCCTTGACATTCACCCCGAATCCCGACGAATTAGAAAATCCTGCCGAAAGAGCCCCTCCGCCTATTCGCATTTATCCCGAATCCCGCCGACCCCTCGTCTTCTTCACGAGTCCCGCAAAGGTTCTCCCGACGACCCGCAAGCGCTCTCCCAAGTTCTTCCGCCGATTCGTCGCAACCCGCAAGAACTCTCCCTCCGAATCGCCGAAACCCGCAGCTCGTGAAATCTCCCCAAACCCGCAGCTCGTGAAGTCTCCCCCTAAGCTCCCGCAAGGGTCTCGCAAAGTTCTCGTCGAAAGTTTCCCGACGACTCCTGCCGAAGCCCGCATCGTCGATCTCCCCAAGTTTCGATTTTGCTCCGCTCAAACCACCTCACCGACTTCACCTCTAGGGCTTCTCTCTAGATCTACAATGTCTCCAAGGACGACTGCAGGGTTGGTCTCTGGCTGCGAGCTGGTTTGCACTGGATTTTCTCATGCCTCGGACGAATTCCGAAATATCATTCTAATGCTGGAAGAGGCTGGGCTAACCTTCGTCTTGGAGCACCCTTGCAAAGTCCTGGATAAAGAGGTGCTGGAGTTCTTCTCTACTGCAAGACTCCGAGATAGAGACTCCATAATCAAGAGCAAGGTGGCTGGGACAAAAGTAAAGATGTCTGCCAGTAAGCTAACTCGCCACCTGCAGCTTTCTAGTTCGGAGCAGGAAGACTATCTGTAGGACGAGGACAAAGCCAGAACTCTCTTGTTCTGCGGTCTTCCAAGAGGAACTCGATCAATAAAGAGAAAAGAGATGAATGAAGAAGGGAAGCTCCTATCTGACGTTATTGGAAAAGTGCTCATCTGCAAGCCGGGCTCCCATGATCATATCTCAGGAGATATGTTCAAAATTCTCATAGCTGTTGTCTGCCGCAAGAGGTTCAACTGGGGGGAATTGCTGTTCCAAAAGATCAAGGACACTCTGGGCACTCCTAGTTTCGGCCGCATCATAAGTCTATATCTCAACCAGCTCAACGGAGACAAGTTCGACATGAGCAAAGGCGTCCCTCTCCACTACTTGAAAAAGATGGATGCAAGTGTGTTTGATCGATGGGAGCGGCGCATCGGGCAGCCTGCTGTGGAAGAGCACGAGGAAGTATCTCCAGCAGTCTCCCTCGGTGAAATTCCTGATACCGTGACTGCAGGAATCGAGGGGGAGACTCTACCCCCTCATATGGATGTAATATCTGAAATCGCCCAGGTGGCCAGGGATGCGGTGGCCGACATTCATGAAGTAAGTGAACCTGAGCTGGAGGATGAGGAGATCCTGAACAGAAACACTCAAGGAACCGAAGCTGAAGCACTGGAAACTGCTGATCGAGAACTGGAAGAAGCTGCTGATATACTTGACTTCTTGGATGAGGACGGAGAGGAAGATGAGAATGAGGGCCATGAAGTACTTGAGACTCCGGATCCTGTTGAACCTCCACCTGACAAATCTGCACCAGTGGAGGGGGAGTTAAATAACTCTACAGAGGCCGCCAACATTCCTCCTGTAGAGACTGTGATGGTATCCAGCTCCACAGATGCGTCTGCAGAAATGCAAGGTCCTCAAGTGCCTCCAACCATACCGTTACGAGATGAGCTGGCCACTCACACTATCAATGTCATTCAAGGAATAGTGAACGAGCTTAAAGCCTCTTTTGATACAACTCAGAAAACACTGCTGAAAAAGATTAAGACTTCTGAAGATCTCATGCTTAAAAATATGGTAGAGATCAACCATAAACTGGATGTGATGGAGAAGAAATTCGAAGCAAAGTATACTGCGGCCGGCGAAGCTGTCACACATTTAATGGCCGGCTTGAAAAAGAATACTGATACTCTGGCTGTCGTAAATCAGAACGCACACGTTGTAGCCAACAACATTCAGAAGTTTGATGGTAATATGGTCACTTTAAATGCCAATCAGCAGACCCTGATCACTGAATTCACCAAGACCACGAAGCATATTGATGACTCCCTGCACTCATATGCCAACTGCATAGCTGTCGAAGCCAAAAAGGGGGAGAAAGAGTATATAGCTAAGTTGGCCGAGCTTCAAGAAAGCATGGACACAAACTTCGCACAATCAAGCAGATATGTCTATGAGAGCTGCTGGTGGATGCTCCAACAGGCGCTAGGTACGTTAGGCGTCGTTCTGCCTGACAACCCTGCCGGTATTCATGTCCCTGAGACATCTAAGGCTGCTGAGGAAGTAAGTGTTGCTGAGGATGTAAGTGCAAGTGCTGCTGCAGATACTCCCACACATGACGCTGATGCTAGGGCCCTCTCCAAATCTAAACTGAGGAGTATGTTTGACCAGGAGGCCTTAGCAAAAGCCAGGGGAAAGAGAAAAGTTCAAGAAGGGACATCCAAGGAGACACAGGCTGCAAAGAGAACTCGAATGAATGAGGAGGAGGTACGAAATGAAAGGTGGAGTCCAGTTTCAAGGAAGATAGTCTTAGACACCTTCTGGCTGCAAGAAAGAGGAGAGATCAATCGAAACGAAGTATATAGCCAGATGAGTGGGAAACGCACAAAACGTTTGAAGCGAAACGCAACATCTTTTTCAGAAACAACAAGGATCTAGATAAAGTTGCTCCTCCTAGGTACTACCCGAAGCCCAAAGAATACATGGAGAGGCAAAGCAAGAAGTACTTGGCTCAAAATCTTAAGGGTGACGTAGCTAAGGACAAATAGTCAACACTTTATAGCTTGTCACTGTGTCTTAAGAACATTTAATGATTATTATTGTCATATAAACAATTCTGGATTATATGTGAATATATTTATCTTGGTATATATATTTGAATTTGTGAATGACTCAAGTCCTGATCTGATTGCATATATTCTCTTGTGCTGCATGTTTAATTTCTGAATGCTATGCTTATTATTTGATAAGTGTTATTCATCTTAGCTAGTAGGGTTTTGGCTTCGTCAAATAGGGGGAGATTGTTGGGTATTGTATCCACGATTACCTAGATTTGAGGAAGCCACCTTTCAAGCTAAGATGAATTCACAATGTATTTGATGAAACATCTCAAGTTGTGCTTGCAGTTCCTCCACGCTAAGTGCACACCAATGTCAGGGTGCAGTAGGTCAATATACACGGGTCTGCACGACGTAATCCCTCGTTGAGCAGATCAGTGTGTTGGCCTATGTGCACTCTCTCTATTGGAGTGCACTTACTTTCAAGTACAGGGCCGTTCATATGCAAGAGAAGACAAGGAGCATGGAGGATCAAGGAGCAGCTCCTGGGTGGAAGACGAAAATTCGTCCAAGGCAAATTCGACGAGAATCACCAAGTGATTCTCGCCGATTCGGCGAGAATCATTAGTGATTCTCGCCGACTCCTTCTGGCCACCTCTAAATGGTGCCAAGTAAGATTCGGCGAGAATCACTAGTGATTCTCGCCGAACCAGTGGCCAAGCAGCTCATGTATACAAAGTAAAATTCGTTGAGAATCAATAAGTGATTCGACGAGAATCACTAACGATTCTCGACGAATCGTCGAGAATCACTTAGTGATTCTCGCCGATTCGTCGAGAATCGCCTGCGATTCTCGCCGATTTTCACTTGGCATTTTCTCAGGATGCTGCTGGACCGGATTCTGCCTTTGGACTAGTTTGAACCGGACTTAGGGATTTCTTTTGTGGGTCCCGCAAACGGACATATTTGAGAATTCAACAGTATATATATTCCAGTATTTTTGAACAGTAAAGGAACGAAAAAACGGAGAAAGAAACCGAGCCGCCTCGTAACCCTAATTCCGCGACTCCTCTCCGCCGCCGCCGTCGCGTTCGGGATTGTTGGTCGCCGTCAACATTTGAGATTCCTTCGCAATCTCCGGCGACAGAAGCCTAGCAAGGCTTGAGTCTCATGCGTCTATCCAGAGATCTCTTGTCTCTCGATTTGTTGACCGGGAAAAATTCCTCCGTCCGAATCGATCGAGACGACCGATCCTAGAGTGACTGTTGGTAGACCTAGTTTGCTTCGCTACGAAGTTTGGATCTCCAAGTTCAGCAGCCGCTCATCATCGTAGCCGCCGATCCCGAAGCTAGCCGCCACTCGTGTGCCGCCGCCGGTTCCGGGGAGATCCTCTCCAAGAGAGACCAAGGTTGTAGACTCTTCATCGACTTCAAGAACACGTCGTCGAACGAAGAGGAACACCGTAGTCTCCAAAAGAAGTTTGTATCACGTGTACACTCTATATTTAATTTCGTTGTAAAGGAACTTTTGTTCCGTGTTGTAAGGGTTGGGTGCAACCCATTTTGTGGGAGTGTTGACTCTCACGTGTGGAAGGGCTCCTTCCGTTAGTGAAGGGATTGGATTTCAATCCCGTTGGAGAAGTGACCGAGTCGTCCCTTGTTGGGGAGATAGGTCGAAGGGGGAAAGTGGATGTACCCAAGTCGGGGAACCACTATAAATTTGCTGTGTTTTCTGTGTGCTGTGCTCTTTATTATTATTGTGCAGGAACTCTCGTAAATTCCGCAAAAGCACTACTCGTCACCTATTCCCCCCCCATAGGTGCACATAGCAGACACTAGGTGGACTTTCAGCCTTGATGACCAGCGTATTGCAGAATGGGTCCTCGTGGTCTGACATGTCGCTTCCGGAGAAAGTGATCCTCTCCTCCGGGGGTGGGGTTTCGGATGTGGAGGCAACGCTCCGTCGGTACATGGTATGGAGGCTTGCCTTGCGGGAAGCCTCGACCCCTACCCCCCCCCCTCCCGTGGATCACTCCGATCCTTCCTCGGGTCCCCACGTTCACCCGGTCTTCGCAACGATCCTCATCCGCTCGAGGCAGGACCGTCTTAATCCTCACTTCTTGTCGCCCTTGCTGCTGTTGTGTGCCCCTCCTCCTGATGGAAGTCGCAATAGGGCAACTCCACCCTAACTTCTCTCATCTTATCCTCATCATTCCCCTCCTCGCCCCCAAGACTATGGCCATTGCCTCCTCTTGATCAGGAAGCCGGGGCCTTTGGGCCTGCCTCCAGCCTGGAGGGTGGAACTGATCTTGCCTCCCCTAGTAGTGATCCATTCCGTGGTATCCCCTCTGTGGCCCCTGCCCTTGCCACTCAGGTCTCCAGCCCAGTCGACGGTCGGGCTCCTGACGCCCCCACCTCGGCTGCTGCTGCCACTAGAGCTACCTCTGCTCCCTCTGCCTGGGCTCTCCTCTCCTTTCCTCCTGTCCTCTTCCTACCTTTGACTCCTTTTCATCCTCCGTGGCCCACCGGGCCAGCTGCCTCGCAAATTCCGGGTTTGACGCCTCCCCGTCAACTTCTCTTGCCGCCCTCTCCATCAACTCCTCATAGGAGAGGGGGGGGGGACTCTCTTCAGCTCCATCCGGAAGAACCCCTGCTGCAGGCCCAGGGTAAAGGCCATCATCGGACTATGTCCCGGCATCTCCTGGACCTGAGTAACCTCCTCCTGGAACCGGTCCACGTAGCTTCCCAATGTCTCGTTCACCCCCTGTTTGATGTGAAACAGGGAATCAGACTCCTTCTTCCTCTTCTTCGAGGTAGTGAACCTCAGCATGAACCCCAGGCGCAGGTCCTCGAAGCAGTAGATGGAGCTGGCCGGTAGCTGATGGAACCACTCCCTTGCCTTCTCCCTGAGGGTGATAATGAAGAGTCGGCACTTGAACCCGTCTGACATCTGTCGAATGGAGACTACATCCTCAAACCATTACACATGCTGGACCGGGTCTCCCTTCCCGGTGTAGTAGGATATCTCGGGATCCCTGAACCCATCTGGAACTGGAGCTGAGGAGACCAGCTCGCTGAAAGGACTGCCTCCCCCCACTGGGCGAGCCGGCGAGTCTCGCGAGCCCAGCTCGCCGAACTGGCCTCGGCCTACCGAGTCGGGGAAGAGCTCGCGCCCGGGGAGCTCACACCCCCGACCTTCCTCGGCCACCTCCTTCCCAACTCGCCTGCCGGGAGCGTCCTCGCCCAAAGAAGGGGCGGCCGCGATCTGGACTGCCGGAGTCGAGCACTCGGCCCGCGTGTTGCGTGCGAACTTGACGAGGCTCAGCACCTCGTTCCTGAAATCTACCAACATCCCCACCGTGGCGAGAGGTGGGGGGGGGTGGCGAGTTCGGCCTGTCAGATCCCTGTCCTCCTGTCATCGAACTCGTTGAAGCTTTTCTGCACTGACCACTTTCCATGCTCACCGCACCAAAATGTTGAAACCGATTTCTCGATCTCCTGTGGAGTTCGTGTAACACCCCGGATTTTTTGATTGCGTACGCATGATGGGCGTTACGTTGGTTTTGATTATTGTTCGAGCATGGTTTTTCCCGCGGGCTTGCGATTGGCTATTTTGGTAGCCGAGTTGCACGATTCCCCAGCAAACCGGAGTCCAAAGTGGGAACTCGGTGAGACCTCTTAGGGAATGTTTGCACTTTTTTGCGCCCGGGAAATGTTGCTCAAAGCGAGTTGCTGGTACAGGAAACAAAAAAGGGTAAAAATTTCTTAAGGCAAAAATGGTCTAGGGTGTCACAGAAACACTTTTCAAAGCAGGGAAAAATGGTCATTTTTGTGCGTGACGCCCCCCGACACGGGCGTGACCCAGGGCGTGACATGGGCGTGACCTCCTTGACTCGAAGAATTTTGCTTGCGTCGAGTTGAGCTCGACGAATGGGGTACACGCCCCTTGACACGAGCGTGTCACGGGCCGTGTCCCGCAGTGTCGAGTGTCGAGTGTCGAGTGTCGGGTGTCGGGTGTCGAGAGAGAGGACACGGCCTGTGACACGGGCGTGTCACATGGCGTGTCCAGCTGTGTCGAGTGTCGACACTTTGTGTCGACGAGGTGTCGAGACACGGGCTACACACCCTAGGTCACGGGCGTGACCGACCCGTCACGGGCGTGTACCCGACCGTGTACCGTGTGGATAAACTTGGATTTGCCGACTTTCTGTGCCGCTTAAGGTACACGCCCTGCGTCACGGGCGTGACACAGGGCGTGACAGGGCCGAAAATCGACTTTGTCCAGTTTTTTTGTGTCATTCATTTCCTTAATTCTGCATCTAACGGTCCAACTCTGTTCTGGAGGAAATAAGGCCGAAACAGAGATTTCTCCTCCTCATTTCACCTTCTTCTTCATCTTCTTCCTCATTCCAAAAGAAACTCAAGGGAGCAAGGGCTAAAGCAAGGCAAGGAAAGAGAGGAGCAGCCGTCGCGGCATCGTCTCGGTTCAGGCAAGCGGTGTTCTTCACCCTTGCCAATCTTATTTCTTGTTCTTTGATTGTGCAAAATAGCTAGTTTTTCCTCTTTCAATTTCCTAGTTTTCTTCTTCTTGTTTTGTGTTATCCCTCACTAGCCTTATAATGTTTTTGAATTTCCCTATGCTCCATGAATTTGAGTTTCCATGCTTAGTTTTGTTTAGGTATCAAGTCTATGCTAGGTTGATTCATGTAGTTTATCTTGTTCATGTGATTCATGTAGCTAAGTTGATTCATGTTCATGTAGCCTTTCTTATTTCTGTGATTCTTCCTTGTTCATATCAAAAGCATGTGATTCTTTCTTGTTCCAAACATGTGATTCATGTACTTACGATAATCAAACTCTACGTTGGCAATTTGTAGTCATGTGTGAGGATGAAGGAAGGGAACGTGTGTACTTGGGTTATGGTGAGATTTGCTTGTGGTGTTAAGCTTAGGTTCGTTTATGGTGAGTTTTGCGAGGCGAATTGTGAACCATGGCAGAAGCGTTTGTGTGAGGATTTGGTAAGGGGTGGTGCGGGTTAAGCCTTTGTGGCCACCGGGTTTGGATTTGTGGTGTAGAGCACCATTTTGGCCCGATTTGAGCTGGCTTTTATTGGTGCGTTCCACTTTAGTGCTGCCACCAAAAGACCCTTGCTGAATCGCATGTAACTGCTGCTTATGTTTCACTTGTACTAAGGATGCTGGAATGGGCATGTGTTTTGCCTTTTTGCTTCTGCGGGTTGGGCAGGATTTGATGGAAATTGTACGCACTTGGTGCGTTTGGCACTTTAGATTGACAGTATTGAATACTTGTTTTCCACCTATTTTGATCACTCATTTTACTTACATGAAACATTTCTACGGGGTCGGTAAGCCCCTTCGTCATAATTGCTGAACTTCCTACTATATTGTGTAGCTTTGATGATTGCTGAGGTGTTCTTTCTTGAATGCCTTAGGTGCAGGTTGTAGCCGGTTGAGCGGCTAGTGCTTGGATCGAGTTTATTTGGAGCTAGCCGAGCTTACTTAGCGAGGTAGTTCTTTTCTTTGTTGTACAGACATACATGTGCCCCAATGGGTTCGTGTCAGCTTGTTGGCGCCCATTGGTGGCTTTCTTTACTTGTGATATATGAATACTAGACTGCTAATGTGACTCATTTGGATGAGATGATGTCTTCTTGCTCTTGGGAAGAATTTATGGTAGGTTGCATTAGGTATTTTTAAGCTAAACAAAACTATTATTATATCCATGCATAACATGTTTTGGTTACCGAACACGTATTTTCCAAATGACGTAAACAAAGATGATTTCTTATAGTAGTATCAATATAGACTGCATATAGGAGATCGTCATAAATAAACAAAGTATTTCCGCCGCATATAAACACACATTTTAATGCCTAAGGCCGAGGGATACGGCCATTAAATTCACAGGTTTTCTTGCATTTAACTGCTGGATTTCAACTCATAAAGTAAGCGTTAAGGGTTGCCTGAGCGTGTGCAGTTATCCCCTGCACGACGTGGCATCATAACTCGTAGTTCCTCTTGCTCTGATACGATGTACTCGTTGAGGAAATGCGGGTTGTGACAGTTGGTATCAGAGGGAGGTTTGCTTGACTTTTGGTCGGGCAAACTTTCGTTTTTGTCCTTGTCATAAGCAGCATATCAGACACACACCGAGGTGCCATCAGTATGTCTTGGCCGAAGCACGCACACTACACTCATGGCATGACCAGAAGTATACGGGGCATATTATGTAGTATGGGATGCATAATATGTGGTTGTATATGGATCCACCATAGGGGCAACATGTGCGGGTTATGTAGTATGGGATGCATAACCTTACCACCTGGATGCGACTAGCACGTTTTCTTTTCTTCGTTGCATGCAATGCTATATAGTATGGGATGCATAGCATTGTGATGCGTACGACCGCTCATGGCATGCATTAAGGCCTTTTCTAGACTGCATCGCACAACACGCATAACATAACATTGCATGAGCACAACGTGCCAAGCTAAAGATGTACATGATGACACCTGTACACTCATGGTTTTGGGTTAAATAAAGTCATGCATTCATCGGTTAGGCACAAGTTAGTGGGATGATATTGCGTCATCTTTAGGCTAGGCATACCATCATCAAACTCCCAGAGCAAATGAGCAGTTGAGGTTCATATTTATATATGTATGGTCTGTACATAGCCGTTGTGTGTTTTGTTGGGTTTGAGCTTGACACGAGTGAACGTGTTTATAGGATGTCGAAGCGTCCAGTGACAAGGCAAACTCCCCAATCTGAGGGCGAGTCTTCGGGTGCGCAGAATAACGCCCTGATGGATAGTTTACGCCAAAGTAATGAGGCTTTGACGAGGCAGGTGCAGGAAGTGCAGTCCCAGCTCCAAGCTATGTCGTCAGTGATGTCTGGGCTGGCACCAAGAGGGCAAGAGACTTTCAGAGGCCCCACCATTTCTACTCCTTCTGTGGCAGTGATACCCCCAGTTGTGGTTCCTCCTGCGATGACTTTCATCTCGCAGTTCCAGCGACTTGGACCACCGACGTATGATGGAAAAGCAGACTTTGTGATCTTGGATGATTGGGTAATCACGTTGGAAGAAATGTTTGTTTATTCTGGCTTTACCGAGGACCAGAAGGTGATGCTTACCGCCTGTCAACTCAAAGGGTTGGCTAAAGGTTGGTGGTTGCGAGAAAAGGAAGGCCTAGGGGCGGGATGTTCGTGGGAAGCCTTCAAAGAAATGTTACGGCACAAATATCTACCGTCAGTGGAAAGGGACCGCCTGATGAATGACTTCTTGTACCTGAAGCAGAGGAAACTCACAGTGAGTGAGTATGAAATTGAGTTTAGCAAGCTAAGTCGGTTCGCTCCGAGCTTGGTGACGACGGAAGCTGACCGAGTAAAGAGATTTCTTGGCGGACTCCGCAGCGACGTGCAGCAGTTTGCAAGTGCGTATGGAGCGACGAGTTACACTACTGTGGTTGAGGCTGCTTTGAAGGTTGAAGCTATAGAAACTGCAAAACAAAGAGGACAGCTGATGAGGAAGGATAAGAGGAAGCTGGTGGGAGGGAAAAGCTCCCAAGAATCAGACGTAAGGAAGAGGAACAAGGAGACGTGTAGCTTCTGTGGCCGGTCAGGCCACCCATTTGAGAAATGTTTCAAGCGATTGGGGATGCAGAAGAAGGAGCAGGTTCACTCCATTCAGAGTGCACCAACCAGAGACTTGGAGTGTATAGCTTGTGGGGGAAGAGGTCATGATATGAGCCGCTGCTGGGTCAAGGACAAGGTGTGCTTCCAGTATGGCAAACAGGGACATCTCAAGGCAAGATGCCCACAAAACCAGCCGTGCTGCAGCCAATGCCACTCCAGGCTTTGCCTCCACCTCCGCGTTTGGACAAAGGAAAAGGGAAGTTAAATGTGATTGCCTCAGAGGAAGCTCAGATGTCACCCCAGGTTATCTCAGGTTCGATTCATTCCTCTGGTTCACGTTTTGTTTATGCCTCTTACGCGTAATGCTTAGCTACATATGTACCCGTATATGACACTTTAAGGTAAAGAACCGTTGGGCGCGTGTTCTCTTCGATTCTGGTGCGACCCATTCATTTGTGGCTCGAACCTTTCTGGATCGGTATCATTTGACACCAGATCGAGTGGGGAATGCCTTTTTGGTGAAGTTCCCTTCCGGTACTTCTGTGGTGGCAGACTGGGGTCTTCTTGATTGTCCCATTTTGTTGGGCGATTTCTTAGCGAAGGCTGATTTCAAGGTGATCAATTTGGAGGATTTTGACGTCATTCTGGGCATGGACTGGTTATCCCGCTATGCCGCTGTCATCCAGTGCAAAGGGAAGCGCTTGGATTTTATCAAGGACAATGGTCAGCCGGGAAGTGTTTATGGTGATTCATGCCAGGATACTCCAGGGATTTCAGCGGTATGTATTCGGACGTTGTTTGTTGCCGACTGTTTTGCTTGTCTAGTCTCAGTTGTGGGGACTCGTGTTATTTTGACGTGTTTGGAGGAGATTCCTGTTGTGCGTGAATTTCCAGATGTTTTTCCTACTGATCTTCCTGGTCTTCCCCCTGATCGTGATGTCGAGTTCGTTATTGATTTGGAACCGGGTACGCGGCCTATTGCGAAAGTGCCGTACAGAATGGCCCTGCGTGAGCTATCAGAGTTGCGTATCCAACTGGATGACTTATTGGCAAAAGGGTTTATCAGGCCGAGTTCATCACCTTGGGGTGCACCGGTGTTATTTGTGAAGAATAAAGATGGGTCAATGAGGCTTTGCATCGATTACTGGGAGTTGAACAAGCTGACGATTAAAAACAAGTACCCACTGCCAAGAATTGATGATTTGTTTGATCAACTGCGTGGCAGTTCCGTATTTTCGAAGATTGATCTCCGCTCGGGCTATCATCAGCTCAAGGTCCGGGAGTCTGCTATTCCGCGGACTGCATTTCGATCAAGACATGACCATTTTGAATTTATGGTGATGTCGTTTGGTTTGACCAACGCACCATCAGCCTTCATGGATATGATGAACCGGGTGTTCAAGGACTATTTGGATAAGTTTGTGGTAGTTTTTATTGATGACGTTCTTGTCTACTCCCGCAGTGCTGAGGAGCATGAACAGCATCTGCGATTGGTATTGGCCACTTTGCGAGACCAAAAGTTATTCGCCAAGCTAAGCAAATGCGAGTTTTGGTTGCCTCAAGTTGCCTTTCTGGGTCATGTCGTTAATCACCATGGAATTTCAGTGGATCCCGAAAAGATTGCTGCAGTCATGGAGTGGAGAAGACCGAAGACACCCAAGGAGATTCGAAGCTTCTTGGGATTGGCCGGCTATTATCGCAGATTTGTAGAAGGTTTTGCTACGTTGGCTGCACCTTTGACTCGCTTAACCCAGAATAATGTGGCGTTTGATTGGACTGACAAGTGCGAAGCATCATTCCTTGAACTCAAGAACAGGTTATGTACTGCTCCTGTGTTGATCTTGCCGACAGAAGGGATAGATTATGACGTGTTTGTGGATGCGTCGCACGTTGGACTTGGATGTGTATTAATGCAAGACAAAAAGGTGATTGCGTATGGGTCTCGCCAATTAAAAAGTCATGAAAAGAACTACCCAACGCATGATTTGGAGTTCGCAGTGGTGATCTTTGCGTTGAAGTTGTGGAGACACTTACTTTATGGTACGCAGTGTAAAATCTTTACAGATCATAAAAGTTTAAAGTACGTCTTCACGCAAAAGGAACTGAATCTGCGCCAACGGCGATGGCTTGAATATGTAGCTGATTATGATGTGGACATTCAGTATCATCCGGGGAAAGCGAATGTGGTGGCTGATGCTTTGAGTCGGAAGATGGGGAAATTATTTCATCTTTCAGTCGACCGTCTTGTGGAGGAATTTCTATTGATGGATATTGCCGTGGGCAAATATGACCCGCAAAGTCATTCGATGGTAGAAGAACCTTCATGGCTGGTGCTTGCAAGACAACATCAAAGGATGATCCTGATCTTTTACATTTATTTCTTCGAACTGAAAAGAGTGAATTACCGGATTTTTCTATTGATGAGGGGGGCACGTTAAAGTATCGTGGTCGATTTTGTATTCCCGCAGTTGGAGATATTCGCGTGATGGTGTGTCGGGAAGCACATGGCTCAAGTATGGCCTACCATCCAGGCTCAACAAAAAATGTATCGTGATTTGAAACAAATTGTCTGGTGGTATGGAATGAAAAGAGATATAGCACAATTGGTATCTGAATGTCATACCTGCAAGCGGGTGAAAGCTGATCATGGAAGGCCTGGTGGCACGTTGACACCATTGGAGATTCCAACATGGAAGTGGGAAAGCATCTCAATGGATTTTATTACAGGTTTACCAAGATCTCCACGAGGACATGACTCCGTGTGGGTGATCGTGGATAGGTTGACCAAGTGTGCTCATTTCATACCATTTAAGGTCAACTACCCGATGAAGACAATAGCGGAGTTGTATTTGAACGAGATCATCCGACTGCATGGTGTGCCAGTCAATATCATATCAGACAGGGATTCCCGATTTACTTCTCGTTTCTGGAAAAGTCTACAAGAGGGTTTGGGGACGGATTTGCGATATTCCACTGCTTACCACCCTCAGACGAATGGCCAAACGGAATGAGTCAACCAAATTGTGGAAGATATGATTCGATGCTACATTCTTGAGTATGGCGGAGCATGGGATGAATGTTTGCGGCTTATGGAATTCGCATATAATAATAGCTATTAAGAAAGCTTGCAAATGGCTCCGTTCGAAGCTTTATATGGGCGTCGATGTCGGACTCCCCTCTTTTGGACGGAGGTTGGCGAGCGGCCTTTGTTGGGCCCAGAGATGCTCGAGGACATGGAAGTTGCCGTACGACGTATTCGAGAGAAGCTCCGGATCGCCCAAGAGCGATATGAAAAGTACGACAACCGACGAAGGTCGGAATTAGAGTTTGCGGTGGGGGATTCCGTTTTCTTGAAATTCACCCCAATGGTTGGGATTAAAAGGTTTGGAAAAGAGCGCAAATTAGACCCAAGATTTGTGGGTCCCTTCAAGATTCTTGCGCGAGTTGGTGCATCCGCTTACAAAATTGAATTACCCGTGAACTTTCCCGGTGTTCACGACGTGTTTCATGTCAGCCAACTTCGCAAGTGTGTGCGACATGACACGCAAGTGTTGGACGTGGTGCCGTAATTGGCGCCAAACCTTTCTTATGTAGAGAGGCCCATCCGGATATTGGACTCCCAAGATCGCGTGTTGCGGAAAAAGAAAATTCCTATGGTCAAGGTGCTATGGAAAAATCAGAATGTGGAAAGCACGACGTGGGAGCTCGAGTCAACGATGAGGGCTGCTCAACCTCATTTATTCCCGTAAAGAAGCTGGTATGTGAATTAGTATTTTTTTTGTTGTTGCCTTCGTGTTTTTGGTTTGCTACCTGATTTGATTGAGATCAAAATGATTGAAAAGTTTCGAGGCGAAACTTGTTGTTAGGGGGAGTGACTGTAACACCCCGGATTTTTTGATTGCATACACATGATGGGCATTACGTTGGCTTTGACCGTTGTTCGAGCATGGTTTTTCCCGCGGGCTTGCGAGTGGCTGTTTTGGTAGCCGAGTTGCACGATTCCCCAGCAAACCGGAGTCCAAAGTGGGAACTCAGTGAGGCCTCTTAGGGAATGTTTGCACTTTTTCGCGCCCGGGAAATGTTGCTCAAAGCGAGTTGCTGGTACAGGAAACAAAAAAGGGTAAAAAGTTCTTAAGGCAAAAATGGTCTAGGGCGTCACAGAAACACTTTTCAAAGCAGGGAAAAAATGGTCGTTTTTGTGCGTGACACGCCCCCCGACACGGGCGTGACCCAGGGCGTGACCTGGGCGTGACCTCCTTGACTCGACGAATTTTGCTTGCGTCGAGTTGAGCTCGACGAATGGGGTACACGCCCCTTGACACGGGCGTGTCACGGGCCGTGTCCCGCAGTGTCGAGTGTCGAGTGTCGGGTGTCGAGAGAGGGGACACGGCCTGTGACACGGGCGTGTCACAGGGCGTGTCCAGCTGTGTCGAGTGTCGACACTTTGTGTCGACGAGGTGTCGAGACACGGGCTACACGCCCTAGGTCACGGGCGTGACCGACCCGTCACGGGCGTGTACCCGACCGTGTACCATGTGGATAAACTTGGATTTGCCGACTTTCTGTGCCGCTTAAGGTACACGCCCTGCGTCACGGGCGTGACACAGGGCGTGACAGGGCCGAAAATCGACTTTGTCCAGTTTTTTTGTGTCGTTCATTTCCTTGATTCTGCATCTAACGGTCCAGCTCTGTTCTGGAGGAAATAAGGCCGAAACAGAGATTTCTCCTCCTCATTTCACCTTCTTCTTCATCTTCTTCCTCATTCCAAAAGAAACTCAAGGGAGCAAGGGCTAAAGCAAGGCAAGGAAAGAGAGGAGCAGCCGTCGCGGCATCGTCTCGGTTCAGGCAAGCGGTGTTCTTCACCCTTGCCAATCTTATTTCTTGTTCTTTGATTGTGCAAAATAGCTAGTTTTTCCTCTTTCAATTTCCTAGTTTTCTTCTTCTTGTTTTGTGTTATCCCTCACTAGCCTTATAATGTTTTTGAATTTCCCTATGCTCCATGAATTTGAGTTTCCATGCTTAGTTTTGTTTAGGTATCAAGTCTATGCTAGGTTGATTCATGTAGTTTATCTTGTTCATGTGATTCATGTAGCTAAGTTGATTCATGTTCATGTAGCCTTTCTTATTTCTGTGATTCTTCCTTGTTCATATCAAAAGCATGTGATTCTTTCTTGTTCCAAACATGTGATTCATGTACTTACGATAATCAAACTCTACGTTGGCAATTTGTAGTCATGTGTGAGGATGAAGGAAGGAAACGTGTGTACTTGGGTTATGGTGAGATTTGCTTGTGGTGTTAAGCTTAGGTTCGTTTATGGTGAGTTTTGCGAGGCGAATTGTGAACCATGGCAGAAGCATTTGTGTGAGGATTTGGTAAGGGGTGGTGCGGGTTAAGCCTTTATGGCCACCGGGTTTGGATTTGTGGTGTAGAGCACCATTTTGGCCCGATTTGAGCTGGCTTTTATTGGTGCGTTCCACTTTAGGGCTGCCACCAAAAGACCCTTGCTGAATCGCATGTAACCGCTGCTTATGTTTCACTTGTACTAAGGATGCTGGAATGGGCATGTGTTTTGCCTTTTTGCTCCTGCGGGTTGGGCAGGACTTGATGGAAATTGTACGCACTTGGTGCGTTTGGCACTTTGGATTGACAGTATTGAATACTTGTTTTCCACCTGTTTTGTTCACTCATTTTACTTACATGAAACATTGCTACGGGGTCGGTAAGCCCCTTCGTCATAATTGCTGAACTTCCTACTATATTGTGTAGCTTTGATGATTGCTGAGGTGTTCTTTCTTGAATGCCTCAGGTGCAGGTTGTAGCCGGTTGAGTGGCTAGTGCTTGGATCGAGTTTATTTGGAGCTAGCCGAGCTTACTTAGGGAGGTAGTTCTTTTCTTTGTTGTACAGACATACATGTGCCCCAATGGGTTCGTGTCAGCTTGTTGGCGCCCATTGGTGGCTTTCTTTACTTGTGATAAATGAATACTAGACTGCTAATGTGACTCATTTGGATGAGATGATGTCTTCTTGTTCTTGGGAAGAATTTATGGTAGGTTGCATTAGGTATTTTTAAGCTAAACAAAACTATTATTGTATCCATGCATAACATGTTTTGGTTACCGAACACGTATTTTCCAAATGACGTAAACAAAGATGATTTCTTATAGTAGTATCAATATAGACTGCATATAGGAGATCGTCATAAATAAACAAAGTATTTCCGCCGCATATAAACACACATTTTAATGCCTAAGGCCGAGGGATACGGCCATTAAATTCACAGGTTTTCTTGCATTTAACTGCTGGATTTCAACTCATAAAGTAAGCGTTAAGGGTTGCCTGAGCGTGTGCAGTTATCCCCTGCACGACGTGGCATCATAACTCGTAGTTCCTCTTGCTCTGATACGATGTACTCGTTGAGGATATGCGGGTTGTGACAGTTCGCCCTTGGGGAAGGGGTGGTCTCGCGCCCACATCACTCCTGCAAGCAAAACAACAAAGAAGACAGGGTGAAACCGACCCAAGTGCTCGGCGGGGAGGTCCCACCACAAACCCGGAAGATCTCAGAGCGCTTCCCCTCTTTAGCTAGAAGCCGAGCTAAGGTACCCTCAGAAAGCACTTGAAAACTGGAGCAGGGTGGCACTGGAAGCATGCTTTCTGGGGTACCCCTTGGGTCCTATTTATATTTTTCAGAATCTGGACTGCCAATAACCAAAAGAACTGACCTGAAATTACCAGAAAACCCTTGGTTTGGTCTGCCAACAGCCAAACTCCGCTGTTTTGATGGGATATGGGCAGACTAGCAGGGGAAAAACAGTAAAAAGTACCTCATTCATCCAGGCGAGTTAGGGAGCTTGGCCACCTCGGCAGGTCCTGCTTGCCTACTGTTGCCGAGTTCCACTGCGAGGACGCGAGCTGGGACTAGCTCGGCGAACGCCGAGCCCGGGTTCGACGAAGGCTGATCTCCGCTCGACGAGCGCCGACCTCTGGCCGACGAATGCCGAGCTCGTGCCCGACCTCCTTACTGCCGAGATCTCCTTCTGCCTTTAGCCTGATCTGTCTGGTTCCTGGCGACCCTGCTCGCCGGACACGGGGTTGTATAATTAAGATGGGTCACCCAGAGGGAAACCCTAATAAATTGTTAAAGAAAAACTTGTCCATAGAATATAAGTTTCTGGGTGATGTAGTAGGGAAAGTGTTGCTAGGAAAGCACACAACTCATGATTATATTATCAGGCACCAATTCTTGGTGATGTGTGCCCTGGTGAATAAGAAATTAGTAAATTGGGGTTTGTTGCTGTTTGAATTAATCAAGAAGAAAAACTTAAAGAAAGAAGTATGTTTTGGGAGGATTTTGAGAATTTTCCTCCTGGCCAAGGCTCCTGAACTTTTGGTCTCCCAGACCATGTTCATCAATGCCTCTAAGAGGCTAACTTCTGCCTTATTTGGTAGATGGGAGAGGACCATCTCTAAGTCATCCAGGGCTTCCTCCTCTTCCAGGGCTTCAGAGAATACCGGGACAATAACAGTCACTCCCTCACCTAAAGAAGATGCTCCTGCTCCTCCATCTCTACCACAATCCACAGTTGCTTCATCAACTCCCCTCCAACAACCATCCACTTCCTCTCAAACTCCTACTGCCTCACCATCATAACCTCATTCTACACTTCCCCAA
Source organism: Platanthera guangdongensis (assembly GCA_039583875.1). Lineage (NCBI taxonomy): Eukaryota > Viridiplantae > Streptophyta > Magnoliopsida > Asparagales > Orchidaceae > Platanthera > Platanthera guangdongensis. The sequence continues at coordinate 113,327,090 of CM077159.1, read as the reverse complement.
TCTCCAATCCACATACCAGAGGATTCTCCATCCCCACCTCCTCAATCTCCTATACCACCTCACCTTGATGACATACTACTACAATCTTCTCCGTCATTTCCAACTTTTGATCATTTGCCATCTCCATCACCATCTCCTCAACATCGACAATCTCCATCTCAGGATAAAGTCACGCCAGATTTTATTCCTCCCTCTTCCTCCATCCATCCATCTGTATCTACTCAGACACCACCTGAGTTTATGCAATTGGATTTTCCCCTATTTCCACTATCTTGAAGCTTATCTCTCCAAATATCAAGCATCTCATAGTAGAGGCAATTGCTCCTCTAACTACCTCCATAAACTCTCTTGATGCTCTTCTTGCTTCCTCTTCCTCTATCCCTTCTTCTTTCCAGGGCCTGGGTTCAGTACCCTCTGAATCCAGGCAGGGGGAGATGTTCTAGGAAGAAGCTCCAGCTCCAGCTCCAGCAGCTGTAGTGAAAGTTTGGGGGATAGATCTTAACTAGCACTAATTAGAGTTATATGTATAACTATAAAAAGCAGAAGATCACAACACAAAGAAAATAAAGAAAGAGAGCAAGCAACCAAAAGACACAAGGATTTTATAGTGGTTCCCCAATTTGGGTACATCCACTCTTATACCACCCTGGTAGCAATCCACTCAAAGTTTTGATCCGGTGCCTGACACCAATGAGCTTTTGATCAGTTTCCTGACACCAATGAGCTTTTGATCACGTGCTCAAAAACCAAACCTCAAGTCTTTTGGTCAGGTGACTTGCAACCAGGAATAACTTTTGAGGGGAGTTATAACCCTTTATATAGTGGGGGGGGGGTGAGAGATGATTTTATCTTCTCTTTATCAATATACAACTGAGAAGACTTGTGTGGATTTGATGTTAGCAAAGAGCTCCCCCTGAGATGTTGATGGTTCAGGAAGATGGAGCTTTGCTTTAGGGTGATAGGCCTTCAGAATGATGATGTCTCTTGCAAGCTTCTTAGATTGATATGAATGTATGTCTCTTGAGAAGGTTGGAGCAGATGGAAAACTCTGTGTAAAAGTTGATGTAGAGTTTCTCCTTCACTATGTTCTTGTTCACTGTCTTGTCTATTTCTATCTTTGTATGTTATTTCTTGTATTTCTTGTAAAACTCTTATATCTCATTCAAACATTTGACTTCTTTAATCTTGAAGATGGCATAAGCATTCCCGAGAATAGAAGATGCCTTGGGAATTAATCATGAATTAATCTTCTGAAACAACCCATGTTTAATGCAGCATTTGAACGGCTCTTTCCATATTGACTGTAATTAATTTTTGAGTTGATCTGCCAACTATAAATAAATAAGCCTGGTCATTGACTGTAATTAATTCAGCCGACTATAGCTGATTGCACAGAATTCGTCGACCTGAGCTCACAGATCGTCGAGCTCAGCTTCTATTTCATCGAGATGGGAATCTGTCTTGAGTTTAGCAATCATCGGCTTGAGCTCAGAGTTCGTCGAGCTCTGCTGGAATTCGTTGAGGTAAACTTCTTACTTGAGATTAGAGTTCTTCGTCCTGAGTTCAGAGAAGGAACTCATAATTCATCGACTTGAGTTCGACGTTCGTCGAACTTAGTTCGACGTTCGTCGAACTTAGTTCGACTATCGTCGAACTGATTTTCTGACTGAACTACTTTTCTTGGAATTCTTCTGAGGCCAATCTGGAAATAAACCTATGACCCATGACTATACATTTTGGATCAATCTAAGCAAACCTAATAGTGATCCTTGCCCAAATCATTACTGGGGTTCTAACAATCTCCCCCTATTTGGGTGAGGACACTATTTACATAAAAACAAATATAATACAAAGCAAAATCAATCTGCCTGATTTATAAAATTGTTCAGCAGATGTACAAGGGTGCTCTGAGAAATAAATTAAATAAAATAAAGATATTGTTGCATCCTTCAAAGTAGTTTCCTCTTTATAAAACAAACAATCTCCCCTATTTACTTTTCCTTGCCCAAATTCCTTGCCCAAATTCCTTGCCCAAATCTTAGTAGAATTTATAACTCTCTACTGCTGTAGCCTTTCAAATAATCTCTCATTATACAGCCACTAAAGAATTCTATATATTGGCTGAGACTATAGCTTTGATTGCTATCAAGTACCACTGCTCTATTATGGTAAGGCATGTCTTGTCCTGCCTTGTCCTGCAAAGAGATGTTAGAAGTTCTGGACCCAGATTACCTTGGGTCCTGGTTCTCTTTTATAATAATTAGAAATAAAGGAATATCCAGGTTGATTATGATAACCAAGTGGATGATATTTTCAAGGAGGGATTATCCATTTAGTAAAAGGATTTTTAACATTTTGAGCTTGATTATAATTTTGAAAGGAATAAAAATTTCTGTTCTGAAATTGTGAGTTCGATGAATTAAAGTAATTTCTTCGACCTGAGTTCGATGAATAGTATTGAGATCGTCGATCTCTGTCCAGAGAACAATGGAGATTGTTTTCTCTGTTCCATTTTCGTCGACCTCTATTTGACGAATTATATCTATTTCGTCGAGCATATATTTCAGACCAGTTAAGATTGAAATCTTTATTCATAGTTCGTCGAGCTTTGTTCGACCAATGATGTTGTTTTCGTCGAGCTCGGTTCGACGAATTATTTTGAACTAAACATTTTTGAAGGTTTTTGGTTTAATTTGGTAAAACTTCAGTTATTTTGTCTATGTTCTCTAACTTATCTCTTTCTTTAATTGATTCTTGACGACTTATTTGTTCAAGGGAATTCATTAAATCTTCTTTAAGTTTTATATTTTCAGAAGATACAGTATTTAATTTCTCTCTGAGAAGTTTTATTTCTTTTTCAGATTGAATCAAGTCTTTACATAATAATTTAAACTCAGTTTTAAATTCTTCTAATGAAAGATCAAGGGTAGAGATTACCTAATCTTCTGATTCACATTCTGATTTTTCATCAGAGTCTGATTCTTCATCAAGGTTTCTGCAAGAGTCATTTATTGCCACTAAGCAGAACTCTATTGCTCTTGACTCTTCTTCATCTTCAATTGTGCAGTATGAAGCTTCAGAGTCACTCCAGGTTTCAACATCAGTTATTCTTTCTTTAGCTGATCCAGCAGCCGTTGCTATGACGGAGTCCCACATATCTTTTGCAGATGAACATTCAGCAACTTCTTGAAAAATTTCATCAGACATTGATTGTGTAAGAATGTTCATTGCTTGTGCATCAACAATCTTCAGCCTTTTCTGGGCATCTGTCCATTGAGATGATGGAACAACATTGGTACTTGTTGTTTCCTGAGGTGGAGCTGGACCTGACAAGATGGAGTTGAAAATGCTTTTATCAATGGAGTTCATATAAAACCTAATCCTTGTCTTCCATGATGCAAACTTATTTAGATTGCACATAGGTAGTCTGGTGCTTGAAAACTCTTCATTTTGTGCCATGATAACTCTAAAGATATATAAGATCTATCAGATTGTTTTGGTTCAGATGTTAGCCTGTACAACCAAGAAAACCTGCTCTGATACCAATTGAAAGTTTGGGGGATAGATCTTAACTAGCACTAATTAGAGTTATATGTATAACTATAAAAAGCAGAAGATCACAACACAAAGAAAAATAAAGAAAAGCAAGCAACCAGAAGACACAAGGATTTTATAGTGGTTCCCCAACCTGTGTACATCCACTCTTCTACCACCCTGGTAGGAATCCACTCAGAGTTTTGATCAGGTGCCTGACACCAATGAGCTTTTGATCAGGTGCTCAAAAACCAAATCTCAAGTCTTTTGGTCAGGTGACTTGAAACCAGGAATAACTTTTGAAGGGAGTTATAACCCTTTATACAGTGGGGGGGGGTGAGATATGATTTTGTCTTCTCTTTCTCAATATACAACTGAGAAGACTTGTGTGGATTTGATGTTAGCAAAGAGCTCCCCCTGGGATGTTGATGGTTCAGGGAGATGGAGCTTTGCTTCAGGGTGATAGGCCTTCAAAATGATGATGTCTCCAGCAAGCTTCTTAGACTATATGAATGTGTGTCTCTTGAGAAGCTTGGAGCAGATGGAAAAAGTCTGTGTAAATGTTGATGTAGAGTTTCTCCTTCACTGTAAACTGAATAGCCTTCACTATGTTCTTGTTCACTGTCTTATCTATTTCTATCTCTGCCTGTTATTTCTTGTTCTTCCTGTAAAATTCTTATATCTCATTCAAACATTTGAAATCTTTAATCTTGAAGACGGCAGAAGCATTCCCGAGAATAAAGATGCCTTGGGAATTAATCCTGAATTAATCTTCTGAAACAGCCCATGTTTAATGCAGCATTTGAACGGCTCTTTCCATATTGACTGTAATTAATTCTTGAGTTGATCTGCCAACTGTAAATAAATAGGTCTGGTCATTGACTGTAATTAATTCTGCCGACTGTAACTGATTGCACAGAATTCGTCGACCTGAACTCGCAGATCGTCGAGCTCAGCTTCTATTTCGTCGAGCTGGAAATCTATAATGAGTTTAGCGATCGTCGACCTGAGCTCGGAGTTCGTCGAGCTCTATTGGAATTCATCGAGCTAAACTTCTTGCTTGAGATCAGAGTTCGTCGACCTGAGTTCAGAGAAGGAACTCATAATTCATCGACCTGAGTTCAACGTTCGTCGAACTAAGTTCGACTATCGTCGAACTAATTTTCTAATTGAACTGCTTTTCTTGGAATTCTTCTGAGGCCAATCTGGAAATAAACCTATGACCCATGACTATACATTTTGGGTCAATCTAAGCAAACCTAATAGTGATCCTTGCCCAAATCATAACTGGGGTTCCAACATGTAGCAATTTATCTAGCAGCAGTAGCAGATTCAGTTTGTATAGAAGCTATTCCAGAGATTATCACTATTGATGATTGCAGCATCAATCCCACAGTGGATTTAATTTCTTTACTTAATTCTTTTAATTCAGTTTATAGAAAGTTTTTACCAAGTTTGATGTTGATCACTCCAAGGCCATATGTGTTATACTGCTCCAATAAGTCATGCAGTTGTGAATCAACTAAGGGCAAGTTTTGTTGTTCCAGAGATTACAAAAAGCCTAGTTGTTAAAGATTCTTGTGAGACAGTTCCTGTTTCTAAGACTAAGGCTTTCTCTCCTCCAAATCTTCCTCGGGATGAAACTCCCATTCCCAATCTTGATGATCTTATGTTTGAAGACATGGAAGAAGAAAGTACCCAGATTGTTACAAAAATTTCTATAGAGCCATCAGTTCAAATACAACCTCAGGTTCCAGGAGTCTCAGCTGAATGGCTAAAGCAATTGAATGATCTATATGATAATCCTCCTGAATCATCTAATGATGATGAGGATTCTGATGATTCATGTTCGAAGAAAGTAAAGTCTAAGAAGAGAAAGGCTCCTCCCAAGGCTATTCCTAAGTCTAACCCTACTGCTGACACTCCTTACTACATTCTGCACAATATTCCCCTCACCCCAGATATGGCTCACTGGATGAGGTTCTATAAGAATGAGCTCAAGAAAAGAAAGAAAAAGAAAAGATACAGTTCCCCACCTAGGCAGACTAGGAGATGACCTCCTCCTTCTCCTCTTCCTGCGGCAGGTGCATCAGGAAATATTGTTAATACTCAGAAGCTAGCCTCAAGTAGTTCTCAATCTCCAAGGCCAACCTCCCATCAGTCTTTCAGACCAGCTGGGAAGAATAGTCAATGTAAACCTCCAAGGTCTTATTATTCAGGCCAAACTCATTAGTCTTTCCCTCAAACCAACTTTCAGCAGCAATCCATTCTTTTCAGAAATCCTCAAAAGTATTCTAAGGATGCTCTTAAATCTAATCTAGAGAGGCCTCTCTCTCTAACCTATGAACCTGAATTAGATCATAATTTCAGGATGGCCAGATTCCAAGAGCTGATTAGGTTATCTCAAATTAACAGAGCCAGAGCAAAAGGAGTAGATCCATCTAAATTCACTACAAAGTGTACCTATAGACAGAAGGAGTTTAATAAATTTCAGGTAAACATAAATCTATTTGACCCTAATGAATACATGTAGATCCATCTAGAAGCTATAGTGCCCAGAGCTGCATCTGTAACACTTCTTGGGGTTCAAGACCTGAAGATGTCTCAAAAAGATGTAGAAAATCCAAACAGGACAATTGCTTTCGCTAAGTCATCTTCTGCTCCTCCCTCTGATAGATCTTAAGCACTTTTTTTGATTTGCTATTTTTTGTGATTTATATGTGTGATGAACTTAGCCATATCATATCTGCTAAATAGTTTAAATTTTGTCAGATATTTATATTACTTTGTGTTTGTATGCTTTTCTATTTTGTTTAGTGACCTCACCCAAATAGGGGGAGATTGTTGGATCCCTAGTTTGGATTTAGGCTAGGTTCACTATTAGGTTATTGACCCACCATGTATAGCCTAGGGTCAATTTGTTAGTTCTAAGGTCTATGTCAGTCTGACTAGGTTAGACATCTTTGATCCAGCCCTCAGAAGTATTCAGAGATTCAGACTTAGAAGAAATGCAGCTTTAAAGAGTTCAGAAAATTAGTTCGAAGTTTTTTGAACTCAGCTCGACGACCGTCGATTGCAGATCGATGAACTCAGAGTGTTAACTCTGAGCTAAGCCCGATGAAATATGAGCTCAGGTCTACGATCTTCCTTCTTCTACTCAGATTCTATGGTCGACAAACTTGGAACTCAACATTGATGGATATCTTCCAGATCAATTATATCTTAGCTCAGCTCGACGAATGAGATTTTTCAGCTCGATGAACTTGGAGTTCAGTTCGATGAAATCTGTCCTGAGTTCGATTTATTTCCTTCAGTATCAATTTGACGTATTCTCTCTCATTTTGACTTCAATTTGTATTGTTCTAAGGCAGTAATTCTCTGATAATTAATGCTCATATTCTCAAAAATATATTCGTTTCTTGGCAGCATTAATTATGGTTTTCACAGAGTTAATTACTTGACTTATTTACTGGGATAGTTGAGAAAACTCATTAAAAGCAAGAATCCAGTCGTTCAACTCTCAAAATCTCAGTAGTAAATTCAGGATATTATTCAAATTTTAAAAAGGCTGAAATCTCTCAGGATATAAAAAGCAATTTTTCTCTCTTTAATAACAGAACAACAACAACCATTGATACACTTTTCAGAGAAAAGCATTACTATCATTCTTATAGGAAATTGAAGAAGAACATCAACACACAGATCACTAGTCTTCTTCAGTTTCTGCTTCAGGATTTTTCTAGAGACAACAGTCAACATCTGTCTGAAAGTTCCTGAAGATCAGCAAGCCAACTTCAAGGCCTACACCCTGTGCAAAGCTCTCATCTTCCTGAACCTTTCTTCATCTCAGGGGGAGCTTTGACAACAACATCCACTAAGTCTTCTCAGTTATTTGAGAAAGAGAAGACAATATCATTTTTTTTGCTACTGTAAAAAGTGTTTTTAACTCCCTTCAAAAGTTATCATCTGGTTGTCAAGTCTCCTTATGAAAAGACTTGGATTGGTTTTGGGGCACCTGATCAAAAGCTTAAAGGTTTGTGAGATCTCCTTTGAAATAGATCTTATGGTGACATGACACCTGAGCAAAAACCTGTGGTGGCAGGGCACCTGAACAAAAACCTGTTAGTGGATTCCTACCAGGGTGGTAGAAGAGTGGATGCACCCAGTTTTGGGGAACCACTATAAAAGCTTTGTGTCGTCTGTAATGCTCCATTATTTATTTCTACTGTGCTTTGATAGTTTTTTTCTTACCTCTCTTTATATATATATTAATACCACTTATTTTAATTCTGCAATAAAAACAAATCAAGTTTTTATAATACTCTATTCACCCCCCTCTAGAGTTAAGACAGATCTATCCCCTCACTTTCATAGAATATTTCTGTTGATGTGAAAACGACATAAAATATTTTTTGCATTTGGAAAAACTTTAGAAATATCATTCATAAGAGCAATTTCTCTATCTGTCACCATAACAGTTGGAAAACTTTCTAGGGCAAGTATAGACTTAAAACAATCCAAAACCCATTCATAACTCGACTGAGTTTCGTCTGATAGAAATGTGAAATAGGAATAAAACATTTTATAGGTAGAATCATCCCAACAATACATAGAAGAGGCATTCAATATCTGTTAGTCTTATACGTACAATCTAGTTGGAAAATAGTTGGAAACATATTCGTCAACTTGATTGAAGTCGGATTTGCAAAAAAGAGACTTTGTAGTTTTGTACTATTTTCCGACAATTTATTGAAACTGACATGGCCCGCAGTTTCAATGCACTTATACAAATACTGTATTGGAGTATGACCATCTAACTGTTTTTTGTGTAACTTTGCCCTTGCATTATAGATTGTTCGCATTACAGTGGTATTACTAACATTTTTCCCTTTAACACACGAAAGTATTTTCCTCGGTTTAACACCAGCACTGTACATTTGTTCAACTAGTTTCTCTTCATCCAGGTTTAACCTTCCAGCATAAGCATGTGCCTCTAAATGAACTTTCTCATGATTGTGTATGCCACACAGAACTTTGACTCGCCACTCATCTAAATTGACCTCCTTCTTTCCTTTAACTGTAAATAAACATCCACATCTCTTAGATGTAGTTTTGCGGAGACCTTTCTTAACCCATCCTTTTTTATTTTGGTTATCTCTATAATGTCCACTTCTATCACAACCCAACAATACGATAGGTCTAAGACGTCCGACAAAATTATTAGATGCCCTAATAGTGACAACATACCCAAGAATTCTACCAACGGCACGAGCCCAATTCACCAAATCTTCTTTTGAATGAAAAACATTTTTGGTCTCAAAATGCATGCCCACATCAACCTCAACCTTTGCTCTTTTTCATTAATGAGTAATTTAGGATCTTGAAAAACAACACATAAAACTAATTATGGCGAAACATGCATTGTCCAAATTTTTGGAAACTCAAAAAACATACCAAAGACAGAAAATGAATGAACTTCATGCCGGTTATGGCTAAACATGTATTTTCCAAATTTTTGAATGCATCACACCTTGACAATCCAAGAAACAAAAACCCCAATCCATACATTAATTATAGTAAATAAATGTGGTGGAATAACCAAAAAAAAGTTTTAAGAGGAGGATCAAGATAAGTAAAATATACCAAATAATATACGGAAGACGGAGCTCGGTGGGTTGCCGGAGAAGAAGGAGGTCGAACCTCTAGGTCGGCCTTTGTAGTCCTGGCCAGTGAAGTTCTGAAACCTAGAGGCAAAACCCTAGATCGACCTCTAAGATATTGACGACCCAATAACGAAACCCTAGGCAGGGCTCGACCGGCGATGGCCGACAGTGATGTGGGGACGGGGGCTGTAGGAGAGGGCGCTGGCCGGCGAAGGCCCGACGGCGTCGGGGATGGGGCCGGTCGCGGCTCCACGAGATGGTTTTCCGCGATGAAGGAGCGGGGGTGACGGAGGATACGCTGTGTGCGGATTAGTGTGGTTATCATCTTTTGAAACCCGCAAAAAACGCTCAAAATATTGTGCGAATAACCAAAAGTGTAGTGCAGATAACAATCGCCTTTTTTTTACTTTGAAATTTTTAACTGCTGAATCTACAACTGTATGTCTCGAATTTCACCGGCTCCTATAAGAAACTCTACAATTCGTAATTATTATTCTTCAAAAGGGAGGTGAAGTGTTAGAGAGAGAGAGAGAGATATCAGGTATGAGAAGATTCCTCAGTGGTTCTCTGGAATCGTCATCGGAGGGTCAGGGTTTGTAGTTTCTTTCCTGTTTTTTTGGTGATTGTTAACCGCAACCCGTAATTGGCTAGTCGCACCCCTAAATCTCTCAATTTTTCATGTCTTTTCGAAATACGCCTTGTACATGCAATTTCAAGAAAAGTGTTCAACACGAAAGTTGTAGATATCGACGAGATTTCTACAACTTTCGTGATTAGCGAAGGACATGTTTCCTGCTGCCGGGCGAAATAGTGCATCAGGAGAGTATCCAAGGCGTACGAATTTCGAAAAGTACTAGTTTCGCAAAATCTTGGCATATTTCCAAAGTACGGCTTGTACAAGCATTTTTAGGAAAAGTGATCAACACAAAAGTTGTAGATCTAGTCGATATCTACAACTTTCATGTTGAACGGACGTTTCCTGATATTGCATGTACAAGGAGTATTTCGGAAAGATGCAAAAAATTGGGAGATTTTGGGGTGCGGCTAGCAAAATAACGTGCTGCGGTTAGACAATCACCTTTTTTCCTTTCTCGAAGGCTCTCTCTCTTTTGTAAAGCTCAATAGGCCCGATCTGGTCTTAGAGTGATCTTTCTCAAGCTTCCACTATTTTATCAAGGATGGGATTGTCAATCCTGCTTGGTTGATTCCAAGACGCTTTGATTTCCTGGAAGAAGGTTCTTTTACATCATTTTTTGTGCGTTTCCGTTTATTTTCTTTATAAACTTTATTTTCAGATTTAATGGATTTTAATTTCATGCATTTGTTTAGGCGCTATCAATTGGATCTCGCAGCTTAAAAATTCCCGCGGCGTGAAAATATAAATGCGTGCGGAAACCGTGGGCAGGGCCTCCATGTCTTCGCATTTTTAGTGTTGCAGGATTTTTTTCTCCGACAACACTTGCTTCCTTCATCATAAGATGAAGCGCTCTTCTTCCCATGCGATCGACGCACATGTTGGCGCTCATCTTCGTTTCTGACCCTGAACAACTGTGCATCGCATGACAACCTGCAGAAGTCGGCTTCATCCGGCACAGGCCCTCTTCTCCTTTAGACACTTTCTTCTTATCGGAAAGCTTCTTTCTGTTTCGCGATTCTCTCCGGCTTCAGATCTTTCAGATACTTTGGGCACTTGCTCTTTATCGTTGGCCAATCTTCCTGCAATGATAGCATTCGGGTGTAAGGTCTATCTCCGATGACACTCTTCTCCCTTCTTGCAATTTATAGTTGCCTATTCCCAGACATTTCTTGCCTCTGAAAATCTGTAAAGATTTCTCTTTCAGATTTCTTATATCTTCTGATTTCTTCACAAACAAGCTCCATTTCATCTTGTCACTGTGTATCAGATCGCTTTCACCTTTCTCCTTCGTGTGGACTTCAATCGCCAGTAAGCTTTCTCCAAGGTTATACTCTTGTTGTTGAATCCCCTCCAACTCTACTTCATGAGTTTCAAGTGCTATAAGATTCTCAATTTGGATGAATTTAGATCGTGTGATTTCTCTAGCAAGGATGTGTAGGTGTGTTGTGTGTTGAAGCGATCTAAGTATTTCACTCACCAAATGTGTAGGTGTGTTGTGTGTGAGAATTGTGTATTCTTCCCTAGAATCCTTGAGTGTGTACTGTATCTTGCTAAAACTTGTGTACATGGAGTCTACATCTTCATCAACCTCCATTGTGTGAACTGTGTCAAACTGCTGTTCTAGAGTGTGAAAAGCTGTGTGTGCTTTACTGCGATGTTCCTTGATGAGTAACTTCAAGAAGATTCCAAATATCATATACAGTATCACATACACAAACACGCCTATCTAAGCACAAAATGTGTGTGCTGATGTGTGCGTTATGTCTGTGCACTCGAGCTTGTGTGTGTGCTGCTGCTGTGGTTTTTGATGAGACAATGTGTGCTGCTGTGTGTGCTGAGTGTGTAGCATGTGTGTTCTACATGCCCCAAACATGTGATATCTGTGCTACATCGCATGTGCTGTGTAATATGTGTGTGCTGTTGTGTGTGTGCCCGTGAGAGATGTGTCTACTGAATACCTGTGTGTGGAAAACGCGTGAGAGTGTTGCGTGTGTGCGCTGATGTTTGTGTGAGTGTTGTGTATTTGTTTAGAGGGGGGGAATGCGTGTGTTAGTGCTATGTGTTTGTAAAAATTACAACTTTATGGAATGTGTATGTGTGTTTGTATTGAGTGTTTTTGTAATGAGTGTGAGTGTGTGTGTATGCTTATTTATGAGTGTGTGTTTGTGTGTTTGTTTATGAGTGTGTGTGTAATACAAAGTGTCTCTATAGTTTGTTTAGTAGGAAAAGGCTGTGTTGCTAGTGTTTGTTGTGTGTGTGTGTGTGTGTGTGTGTGTGTGTGTGTGTGTGTGTGTAAAGCGTGTGTGTGCTGCTGCTCCTAGATGAGTGTGTGCTTGCTACTGCTGCTAGATGTACTATTGTGTGTGTGTGTGTGTGTGTGTGTGTGTGTTGCTGTACAACATGTGTGCAATGAGTTCTGTCCCTAAGTTGGAGCATGCATTCAAGGCGACGATTCTTCCTAGTTTGCTAATAACAAATCTTGTTTGTATTTGATATTTGGATGTTTTTGGTGTGCAAATAACACAAGTTAATATCTAAGATCTTTTTGATGCTGAATCGGATCAAACTTGAGCTCGGGATATATCGCCAGGCGATATTGGGTAGCGCCAACAGGCGATAGCACCACTCAACGAATTTTTGCTCGACGCTCGACGAAATCGTGGCTTCCGTTATTTCGCTATCGCTAGACGGCGATAACCGGTATCGCTTGGAGATAGTGCACGATTCGGCGCTCAACGTTTGTGCGATGCAAAAATGAGGAGTTCGTGGGACACGTGGTAGTGGTTACTGATATCGCTAGACGGCGATACCCAGTATCACCTGGCGATAGCGCCAGAATATAAAAACCTTTCATTTTCTGAGGAAATCACGAATTTCATTACCTGGAGTGTATTTTCCTGCATTGTTGTTTCATAGAGCTCCAGAACTCAGAGATACTCCATACTTTCAAGAAGGCCTAAAGCGTGAAAGATTGACGGCACGTGCGAAGCATTCAAAGCATCTCTATCAAGGATTCGTCGGCATCTTCAGCGCATTGTTTGAAGGGAGTGTCTAGCCTAAAGTGTTCAATTTGTTTTTGTTATTTTCTTTTACTTTCTCATTGTAATCGGTAGAGAAATCGCCGCCTTGTGCGTGGGGTCTAAGTCCTTGTGTGGCTTAGGAGAGAATCGCCGCCTTGTGAATTGCGTCCAACAATACCTTGTGTGGCTTAGGGAGAAATCACACACATACCATGTGTGCAGCGTCACACACACACACACACACACACACACACACAATAGATCGTGGTTAGATCACACACAGGGGAGGCTAGTAGCAAGATCTAGGAAGAGATACGCTTTATCCTGCCGGTTCTTGGTAGAAGAACCGACAAAACACACTAGAAAATTATTTATTTCATGAGCCACACACATTTGTCTCTAGCTAAACAAACATAGAGACACTTTGTATTCACACACCAACACACACACTCTTTTGAAACATATCATAAATATTGTTTTTAGCTAGTATACATTTGCACTCTTCAATTATATTATTGTTATTCATCTAGTAAAGTTTTCTTAATTTTTAAGAAAAAATAAAAAGAACCCTTATTTATCACACGCATTCCCCTCTAAGGGCGCCACAAGACTCACACACACTTGGTATCAGCGCACAGGTTACTCGCAACAATCAGTTTCACCACCGGGAGTAATGACAGCAAAACACTCACGCGTTTTCTGAGGGCAAGGTATTAGTAGAACTCTCTTATTCACACACTGACACACAACTATTGAAAGCTCGAATGCGATGCTTTCTAATAGCACTAGATATCAATGTTTGGGGCATGGTAGAAACACACGCTACACTACATCCTATAACTATTGTAGGAATTGTCTCTATGGAACAAACCCAAGGAAAAATGGATGAAGCAGCACACACACAAGCTTCGATGTAAGAATAACGCTAAGACAATGAACACTTTATTTTGTGCGTTAGATAGGAATAATTTAACCGTGTTTGTGTATGTGATACTGCATATGATATTTGGAATCTTCTTGAAGTTACTCATGAAGGAACATCGCAGGTAAAGGACTCAAAGCTTTTCCAGCTAGAATCAGAGTTTGAGAAGTTCAAAATGGAGGTTGATGAAGATGTAGACTCAAAACATGAACAATACACAAGGTTTAGCAAGATAGTAAACAACCTCAAGGATTCTAGGGAAGAATTTCTCAAATGGAGATTTGGTGAGGAAAATACTTAGATCGCTTCAACCCCGAAGTTTAATCCTAAAGTGACTGCCATCTCGGAGTCACACGATCTAAAGTCTCTCCAAATTGAGAATCTCATAGGCAACTTGAAAACTCATGAAGTAGAGTGGAGGATTCAACAACAAGAAGGTATAGCTGCTGGAGAAGAAAGAAAGCTTTGGCGTTGAAGTCCAAGAAATGGAGAATGAAAGCGAGTCTGATGAACAGTGACGATGAAGATGAAGATGAGCTTGTTTGGAAGAAATTCAGAAGATTTATAAGAAATCATCTAAAGGAGAAATTCTTTCAAGAGGCAAGAATCTGGGAATAGGAAAGGAAAGTTCCAAGCTGAAGGAGAGGATGACGAAGATAGAACGGAGAATGCTATACATTGCAGCCGAAGATTGGCCACATAAAGAGCAAGTGCCCAAAGTATCTGAAAGATCTGAGCCGGAGAGCGAAATCGCGAGAAAGAAGATAAGAAGAAAGTTCTAAAGGATGAAGCATGGGATGAAGCCACTTCTGAGGTGTCAAGCAGTTCAGGGTCAGAAACTGCGATGAGGCCAACATGTGCTTGATGCCGGAAGCCGAGAGCACAGTCGTCGATCTTATGGGATGAAGACGAAGCAAGTGTTGTCCAGAGCAACACTAAAACTCCTGAAACCTTTGATGATTTCCGCACGCAATATTTTCACGCCGCGGGAATTTTGAGAGCTTGCGAGTATTTGACAAAAAACTGCATGAAATGGAAAAATCCAAAATCAGAAAATAAAGTATTAGTTAAAGGAAATAAAAAACTAAAAAATGAAGTAAAAGTTCTTAGAAAGGAGAAAGCGTCTTGGAATCAACCAGCAGATTGACAATCCATCCTTGATAAAGATAGTGGAGCTTGAGAAAGATCACTCTAAGACTCAGACTCGGGTTGAGACTCTTACAAAAGTGGAGAAAGAGGCCTTCGAGAAAGTGATCTCTAAAGTTTTCTCAATCTCAAGTGGAAGGCAGCACCTTCGCTAATCGTTGCTAGCCGCACCATAATTTTTTGTCGAAATACTCCTTGTAATGCAATATTAAGGGGACAAGTCCGTAACATGAAAGTTGTAGATATCGACTAGATCTAACAACTTTGTGAGTCTGCCTAAAAATCTCTAAATATGAAGATTTTGGGAAACCAGTACTATGGTTCTGGAAAATCGTACTTGGATACTCTCCTGAGCACTATCGCCCGATCCACTATCGTCGACGATAGGAAACAATTGTTCAGGAAAGGGTCAAAATCGATTTTCAGATTAAAAACAATAAACCCCATGTCCATGTAGCTTCCAGCAAAGGGTCAAAATTTACATTAAAAAACCCGTCAACTTCTTTCATCAAGTGTGCCAAATGCTATATTTTTGGTCACACAACACATACTTGTAAGAAGACGGGATAGTGCTTAGTCAAACAAATCTGGGTGACTAAGGCTTCCACCTATTCTATGGGAGGAACCACTTGGGTAGCCAGATCTTTACTCTCATCCTCTTTCTAGGTGTGTTGGCAGACTAAGGACAAAGAAGACGTGTGGTACTTGGACTCAGGGTGTTCCAAGCACATGACAGGCAATAAATCAAAGTTCCTTAGCCTGGAGATGAAGAAAGTAGTGTAAAGGGAAAAATCATTGGCATTGGAGTCAAATCATTTACTATCTCAAATGTTTTATATGTTAAAGGTTTGAAGCATAATTTAATTTCAATAAGTCAATTATGTGATATTGGCTAAAACGTCTTGTTTGACTCATCTTCAAACATATGCAAGATTATTAACTCTAAAACAAATGATATTGTTATTACCGCAACTATATTTCAAAATATTTACATGATTAGATTTAATGATTTGTCACATTCTTCATTAAAGTGTTTTATTTCTAAAAATGAGGATTTAGATTTGTGGCATAGACGTCCTGGACATTCTAGTTCCAAACTTATCATAAAATTGTCTCAAAATAAACTTGTTAAAGGTTTACCTTCTTTGCATGTAAATTTATCATCTTTATGTTCACCATGTTAAAAAGGAAAATTTACAAAGTCTTCCTTTAAAAATAAAAATGTCGTTTCCATCACTAGACCTTTAGAATTGATACATATGGATTTGTTTGATCCTGTTAATACACTAAGTCTACGTGGTAGAAAGTACACTTTTATTTTGATTGATGATTTCTCTCTCTTTAGTTGGTCAATTTTCTTATCGTTTAAATCTGATGCATTTTTAGAATTTTTCAAATTATGTTTACGTATTCAAAATGAAATAGAATTAAAAATAAAATGCATTCGTTCAGATCATGGAGGTGAATTTGATAATGAGAAATTTGTTTCTTTTTGCAATGAGTTAGGAATTAAACATGAATTTTCTGCTCCTCGTACACCTCAACAAAATGGTATGGTAGAAAGGAAAAATAGAACTTTGCAAGAACTAGCTCGCACTATGCTATCTGAATACAAATTATCTCGATCATTTTGGGTCGAAGCTGTTAGTACTTCTTGTTATGTTATTAATCGTGTTATGCTTCGACCCTCTTAAAATTAACACCTTATGAGTTATATTTTCAAAAGAAACCAAATGTGTCATATAAAGTTTTTGGATGTAAATGTTTTGTTTGAACACTGGATAATTTAGGCAAATAGATGAAAAGTGTGATGAAGGCATTTTTATTGCTTCTACAAGTAAAGCTTATAGAATTTATAATAAGAGGACTAAAATAGTTGAGAATCGATACATGTTAAATTTGATGAGTTTTTTTCTTGTGTAGAAGCTAATAATACTGGTAAAATGAAGAACTCACCCTGTACAAAGGGTGGATGACGATGAAAACCTTGGAGACAAAGATGAGAAAAAGGAGTCGAATAAGAAGAAGAAGAAGAAGAGCAAGGATACGTGCCTCCAAGCGAACTAAGATTTTCAAAAGATCATCCCCAAGATTTGGTTATGGAGAACCATCAAGAGGGTAAGTACCGTTCATCCATATGTGAGTTATTTTCAAATATGTGCTTTATTTCCGATATAGAACCTAAAAGCATTGAAGCTGCTTTAAATGATAATTCTTGGTTTTTAGCTATGAATGACGAGCTTAATCAATTTGAACGTAATAAGGTTTGGAAGTTAGTAGAAAGACCGTCAAATCATCCTATTGTAGGGGTTAAGTGGATTTTTAAAATAAACTAGATAGTTAATCTAGGGTCACTAGGAACAAAGCTAGACTCGTAGCAAAGGTTATTCAAAAATAGAAGGAATATATTTTGATGACACTTTTGCACCCGTAGCACGTTTAGAAGCAGTTAGATATTTCTTACATTTGCTAGTTTTAAGAAGTTTAAATTTTTCAAATGGACGTTAAAACTGCTTTTCTTAAGGGGTATAAAGGAGGAGGTTTATGTAGAACCCTCCAGGCATTGTTGATGTTACATTTCTGATCATGTTTTTAAATTAGAAACCCTTTATGGTTTGAGCACCCCAAGCATGGTATGATAGATTGACTTTTATTTACTAAAAATGATTACAAAATGGGCAGTGCTGATTGTACTTTATTTGTTAAACATATCAATGATGATCTTATCATTTTACAAATATATGTTGATGATATTATTTTTGGATCCACAAATGAAAAATTATGTGATAGTGTTATTGAAATTATGAAGAATGAATTTGAAATTAGCATGGTAGGCGAACTCACTTATTTTCTTGGTTTTCAAATCACTCAAAAGCATGATGGAATTTTTATTTGTCAATCTAAATATATTCATGATATTTTAAAAAGATTTGGGTTTGAAAATCTAAAACAAGTAAATACCCCCATGAGTGTCTCATTAAAGTTAGGAAAGGATGAAAGTGGAATATCAATAGATCAAACACTTTATCGAGGAAAGATAGGATCGCTATTGCATTTGACTGCCTCTAGGCCTGACATTATGTTCGCTGTATGTTTATGTGCTATATTTCAAGCTAATCCCAAAGAGTCTCATTTAAAAGCAGTTAAACACATTTTTAGATATCTTATTGGCACATCTAAATTAGGTTTGTGGTATCCTCATAACGATACATTTATATTACATGGTTTTTCTGATTCTGATTATGCTGGGTGTTCATTAGATCGTAAAAGCACCAGTGGAACCTATCACTTTCTTGGACCTTCATTTATCTCATGGTCGAGTAGGAAACAGAATTCTGTTGCCTTATCCACCACTAAGGCCGAGTACATGGCACTAGACAGTTGTTGTGCACAAGCTTTATGGATGAAGCAAACTTTAAAAGATTTTGGAATAGTTCATGAAACAATTGAATTAAAATGTGATAATAAAAGCACAATTGACTTAACATATAATCCAGTTCATCAAACTAGGTCCAAACACATTGATGTATGTCACCATTTCATAAGATACCACATAAAACAAAGTACGATCAAGTCAATTTTATAAGCACTGATTAACAGCTTGCGGATATTTTCACGAAACCACTTCCAGATTCCCGTTTTTCATTATTATGATTAGAACTAGGAATTCTAGATCTTTCAAATTAATAGACTACCATCGCAAGCAAGAAAAAATTAACATAATTAAATTGTTAAAATCATGAACATTAAGCAAAATTAAAAATTACATAACCCATAAATGGAAACACCAGATACCGAGTCTTATATTATTACAGAAGCACAATACCACAGCTAAGTCTCACATAACATTACAGCATAAATTAATTACTAAAATTGAAGAAAAATTCACTGTCGCCAGCGACAGTGACTGTCTCCGGGCGATAGCGACAAAATGTCCAGCCATCCCAAAATCTTCAAAAATTTATGTTGTCACCTGCACTGGTCTCTCCTTGGTTATCTGCCAAACTGTGCTCGCTGCTCCGCGTCCGACGTGTTCGCTGAGTCGATGTACGGGGCGTCTCCAAGACCGGATTTTCCCATTCTGCTGCCTCTGCTGAAGTGGGCTTCAACTTCAAACTTTTTGTCAGAAATTTTAAAAATTTCTGAATTCCCAAGAAGTTTTTCTTCACATCCCTCTTGTGTTCTTCAAACGACTCTCGCAAGTCGTCCAACCCTTCTCGCAACGATCCACCGTAGGAATTGGCGGGTTTCAGATAGTGGACACTAGTTCACTCCTCCTTGATGACCCTCCTCGTGTTGATCTGCAGATGGAAGGCGTTCCACTTATCGAATATATAGATGGGATACAATCACTGAAGTACAAGTCGAGGTCGATCCACGTATATTTCTTATATAAAATCCGTTGGATGACGGCTCCAAGTGGTAGTGTGTTCAATTTCTTCCAATTAGGACTTTTCAATCTAAATGCATATCGTACTATCGAAAGGACAAAATCCGCCATGTCAAACGACTCTCAGTCCAAAATCATGTACGTCACATAACTCAATTGAGCCGTTATTTTTCGTGTATCTCCGGATTTCAGTAGGACAATATGCCTCAGTATATCTTGCAGTAGTCGTGCATCCTCCGTAAGGGTGGCCGTTGATTGAATTAGTGTTTTGATGGAATTTCCATGCAAAACCATATTCAATAATGTCCAATCCCTATCCTTCAGATAGTTCTCTACTACATCTAAAGTATGTTCATGCTTGATTAATCCAAACTCATCTCTCAGGTCATAGTGTGTTATTTCTACTGCCTGTCCTTGAATTTTCAACCGGACTCCGCCATTCAATTCCGTGAAACGCGGATCTTTGAGATAATTATAAAATTCTCGAATCAGTATGGAGGAGAATGTGTCTGGAATAATAATCGACATTATTCCAGCCACTGCTAACAAATCATGGATATGTGCATGTTGGGCCGGGTCGAATTCAATCACCCATCCGATTCCTATGTTAGCGTTCTCTATTCCGGAAATGTTTGATATGATGAATATGAGTCACTCCATGTGCTTCTTCAGGCTTTGGAACTGGAAGCCATTCCTGCATATCGAATTGTTTTTTTCAGAAACAAAATTTTTGTTTGGATATCGTCATCCGGCGACACCCACTGTCGCCGGGCGATAGCGGGAAATGCTTTTCCTCCATTTTCGACTTCAGATCTGGTTTCCCCCTTCATCCAACATACCAGATCTGCCAGGTTTTTTTTCTCCAAATCCTTTTATAACTTCTTAAATTCAAGAAACTATACACATCTTTCACCAAAACAACTCTAGTCTCTTTGTGATCCACAAAAACAATTTAAATACTTTAAAACTTGGAAATTTCTCATCTAAGATTACATGCTACACTATCCTAACAATTAGATCCATAAAAATCCAAAGAATTAAAGGCAAAATCCAAGTTTTCATACCTAGGTGTTAGGGTTTCGCCGACTTCTACTCTGCCTTCTGCAATTTGTCTTCAGGAAAGAGGTTTGGTTTGATGCCTTTGACTGAATGAGCCCATTTTTATACTTTTACCACTATCGCCGATCGGCGATACCCGGTATCGCCTGGCGATGAGTGACTCTTTGCTGTTTCTTCAAATTGTCTTCCTGACTCAGATTTAGGCCAGGTGTAATGTTTTTTTTGAGTTTTATACTAACTTGGTTCTCTAGTTCACCACTCTTATATCCGTTCTACATATTTCCATACTAGTGTTCTTAAACTCGTGAAATTGTTTTCGCATGCCTCTAAGTATGAGAAATCTTTTAGTTATGATGATGTTATTTCACTCACGGTTGTGCAAATCTTCGTATGCATCCATCTTACAAAATGTGAATTGTGAATGTTTTACCATAACCACTAGTGATGCATGTTTTTGGCTTCTGCTTTATCCGAGTTTGGTATAGTGCACTATACTATTAAATTATTCTGTATGCTCTCACAAGTAAATTCAGACTCCTTTGTTCAACTAGAGAAAAAAATTGTGAGTAACGAAAGTGTATCAACCCAAAAGTGCAAACCTTTGGTGATTGTTTTACACAACAAAAATGGAAAACACTCAAATAATATAGGGCTGACAAGGAACCTCCACCAAGCACTAATTACCCTCCTGATAAGTCTTCATAAGCATTGTGAGGTTGAGCATCTTGACAAGAATTGTAAAGTGTCTTGTGCAAATTTTTACATGAATAATTTCTTACTTGTGTGCTCTGAACTCTTGGGTACGAGTATAGCTCCGCATGTAACGCCCCGAAACTCAAAAAAAGCGACGGGAGGCATTTTAGGCCAAATCTAGAATTTGGCAGGGGGCACACGGTCTGGGACACGGGCGTATCCCAGGGCGTGTCAGGCTCGAGTCGACGATTTGGCCATGAGGTCGACGATTTTTGGAGTCGACGATCGTCGAGCAGCGAATACGGCCTGAGATACGGGCGTGTCTAAGGCGTGTCGAGATCATGTCGACGATCTGCCAGGAAGTCGACGATTTTCGCTCGACAATGTGTCGAGATAGGGAACACTGCCTAGGACACGGGCGTATCCATGGCCGTGTCGGGTAGTCGACTAACTTCGCTCGACGAAGTGTCGAGACAGTGAACACAGCCTTGATCCCAGGCATGTTCGGGTTTGACACGGGCGTGTAAAATAGGACACGGGGGTGTCCAAGACCCGTGTGAGTCTCGGGTTGTTTTCGGGACTGTGTCGATGGGGGCACATGGCTAGGCACACGACCGTATCAGTTTGAACACGGGCTTGTCATGTTAAACACGGGCGTGTCGGGACCTGTGTAAGTTTCGTAACGCGTTGATTTTGATGGCGATTGAGGGACACGGCCCTGGACACGGACGTGTCGCAGGCCGTGTTCGGCCCAGGTTGTACTTTTCAGCTACGAATCGTAGCCATTCGTTTCCTTATTTTGGGATCCGACGGTTGGGGGTTGTTCCTACTGGGATATACCCGGGTTTGGGCCTTTGAAACCCTCATTTCTCTTGAGTGGTTCTCTTTCTAAGTCAAGAGAGAGGGGAGAGCAAAGGAGGAAGAAGAAGCCTAGATCCGGTCACCGCCGGAGCTTCGGAGCTCCAAATCGCGAACCAAATTCGGATATACGGAGGCAAAGAGAGTGCGGTACTTTTCATACCCTTACATTTCCATGGCGCCACGAAAGAACGATAGGGTAACGATCCTCTACTTGAGCATGTGAAGCTCTCCTTCTTTGCATAGGAAGCCCGCTCTCGCAAGTTTGCGGTGAGTTTGAGGCGTTCCTTCTGGTAGATATGTAAAGTCCCCGTTATTTAGAGTCCGTATTCGAGAACGGACATAGGCATGGTGTGTGAATCCTACCCGGACAAGTTGGTCTGGATCGGTGATGTTGCATTGCATAAATGGCCGGAGAAGACTCCGTGCGAATGTGTGTTTTCGGGTTTTCTACGTGGTAGATTGCAACAGGGAGCCTTGGGGATTAACCCCAAGGTGCACCCGAAAAACTGGGCAGATGCGTGATTCTGCCGACAGGGTGGCCTGGGAGCCAACTTGGACATAACCGGGTTATGTAAAGTGTGTGATGGAAACGGGACTCGAGAGAAGTTTGACCCGCGCATATATTTTAAATTAACGTTGCGGTGTGAGCAACGGGTTAGGCGGAACCGTACCCGTTCTATGTCGTTCGGTATGTGCCGTTGGCATAGATGAGGGTCTTCAGCGGTCTATGGCTTAAATTGACGTGACCCATGACGGGAAGACAAAATGCTCATTGTTTGGCCGTCAAAGTTGCGGCGGTGAGATCAGAATGTGTATGACTTTAATTGACGTGACATCGACCGGTTCACCGAGAATGTGCCCTGAGTGCACGAGGTGTGTGGCCGTATGAGCCTACGCCTGTGATGTAGTGACATTGATACTGCTTGGTTATACTAATAAAGTGCAGGGAAGGAGCATCGCCACCCCGATTTTGGGGGCGGGATCGTTATAATTTGGTCAGCATTGCTGACCGTTGCCTTTGTTCGCCACCGTGCGGTGGTTTGCTGCTTGCAGGTGCTGCTAGACAAAGCGGTCAATAGCGGGCTAAAGCCCAAGTTGTTGTGCCAGCCCTCGAGGCCTAATTTTTTGGATGTTTTCTTATTCATGTATGGCCGGCCTGCGTGCCGAGGTTTGAAAACATGTAATTTTGAAGTAAATAATTTGTAAGGCCTTACGGCCAGTACTTGTATATTTGTACTTCATTCCTTTGGGTTTGTTTAGTGGACATTCATGCTATTTGTGCTGGGTTCTTTTAATTGCAACTTATAAAACTGCTTTCGCTAGAATGACTCTGTGTAGGACGTTGAAATGGTTGGATGGTTTCCATTGAGTAACCACCCGATCTGTCTGTGGTATATGGCGTCGGGCCCCGACCGGACCTACTGCTATATACTATGCGACAGATAGGGGGTGTTACAATTTGGTATCAGACTACTGGTTTTAGTCAGGCTTAAAATGAATTCGTGGGCGAATTCTTTTAAGGGGTGGTGAGCACATGTGTGTGCGTCATCGTTATAACATCAAAAAAACCCATGAATGTCCACTTAGGAATGAAAATACACGTGTTTGAGGAAACTGCGTGTTCCTATAATTGTTTTTTGCAATTTTGTATGGTCGCTTAATTGTGTTTTATACGACTATAGGTGACCAGAAGCAGTGCTGTGCCGTTAGAACATCCGGTTTCTGAGGATTATAGTGCACCTAGTGACGTGCCTGAAACCCTTCCCTCCGCTGAAACCATAAGGATGGTGGTGGAAGCAGTGTTCGCTGCGATTGGTGCACAAAATAAAAGACGTGTGCAGTCCCCTATTTTGAGGTAATTCCAACGCCGGGTGGTGTGATGGAGCAAACGTCATTTATAGGACCGTTGGGTCAGCAGTTGAACATGCTCTTAGTGTATGGTACGCACTCAGTTGAGAAATATTTGCAAGCATTTCTGTTGATAAAATGCTACTCGGGCTCTGAAGTGGAGAGCGAGCAGTCGATGGTCGATAGGTTTTATAATGGCCTGCGGGGTGAATTGCGAGTTCTGTTGCTAGGACCAAAATTATTGGGATTCCGAGCCTTGGTGGAATCGGCTAGATCTTTGGAAGTAGATTTGGCAAAAGCCAATCGAACATCGGAGTTCAGTGTACTAGACTCTCCAGATTCTGCAAAGTCTGCATACCGAAGGAGGAGGAACAAGAAGTCTAAAATGTCTACTGGTCAGGCTCCATATGGTTGTTTAAGTGTGGCAAGGAAGGGCACTTTGCCCAAGACTGTCGGAATGGTGCTCAGAAGTTAAAGGAAGCTATGTCAGGAGCAGGTATAGGACAAAGTGCCAGAGATCTGAATCGAATCCAAGGAAGCAAAGACTTGGATATGCAGAAGACGGAGTTCAAAATGCCGAACTCCTCAAAGTCTGCGTACCATAGGTGGTATAAGAAGGCAAGGACTTCAGGTCCAGCTCCTTCTTCTGGTGCTTTTGGGATGACTACGGGTCGAACCCCCGGGCGCATGCTTTAATTGTGGAAAGTCGGGGCACTTTGCCCGAGACTGCTGGAACGGACGTCCCAAGTCCGAGAAGAAGCACGCTATCGTGATGACAGGTACGGCTTAAAGTTATAGTAGTTTAACTTTAAATACTTGTTGCCCTTGTGCATGTTAGCTTAGAATTATTTGTGCTAAGCTTTGTCCTGATTTTCGATTAATTCGGCGAGAGCACCGTTCACTTAGGAGCTTCGCATTCCCTTTTGAGCAAAGGATTTGTATTGCGCGTCGGAGTACCTCCTTCGATGGCAAAAGACAAATTGGATGCATTGTTGTCTAATAGCACTCATTGCATGCAAGTAGAATCTGCTGTGTTTAGGTGCAGATAGGGAGTCAAGACTTTGACTTATAAGCATCGTTACTACCGTTAGGGGAGCTCGACGTAATCTTTGGTATGGACTGGCTCTCGGAGCAAAAAACATACATTGATCGAAATCGCAAGAAAGTCAAGTTGGGAACTGGTTGTGAGACGACATTTATGGGCTTGAAAGGGGTCGAGCATGACGTTGGTGTCTACTCTTCAGTTGGTTAAGGCGATTTGGTGTGATGCCAAACCGATCACACACTCTTCGTATCGGTTAGCGCCTATGGAGATGGATGAGCTGAAGGTGCAACTTCAAGAGTTGTTGGAGCAAGGGTATGTGCGTCCAAGTTCTTCGCCTTGGAGTGCACCGGTCCTCTTTGTAAAGAAGAAGGACGGAAGATTGAGACTCTGTATTGATTATCGGGAGTTAACAAGCTAACGGAAAAGAACAAGTACCCAATCCCAAGGATCAATGATCTTTTTGATCAGTTGGTCGGGTTGACGGTGTACTCTAAGTTGGATCTCAAGTCTGGTTACTATCAGCTGAGGATAAGGGAGAGTGATATCCCTAAGACAGCGTTCAGTACAAGATACGTGCATTACGAGTTTACGGTCATGCCATTTTGGCTGATGAATGCGCGTCAGTATTCATGGATTTGATGAACAGGACCTTCAGGGAGTACTTGGACCATTTTGTGATCGTCTTCATCGACGATATTTGGGTGTACTCGCAGAGAGTGAGGAAGATCACTTCAGGCATCTTCATTTGGTTTTGTAGACGCTAAGGAGGAATCAATTGTATGTCAAGTTCTCGAAGTGCGAGTTTTGGTTGTCCTCAGTGGCGTTCCTCGGTCAATAGTGAGTGGGGAAGGTATTGAGTGGAGTGGATCCGACGAAGATTGTTATGATAGAGAGTGGCCTAAGCTTTTACGGTAGCGGAAGTTTGGAGCTTTCTGGGCTTGAAGGCTACTATAGGCGCTTTGTAGAGAACTTCTCGCAGATAGCGTTACCTCTCACTACTTTGACGAGGAAGGAGCAGAAGTTCGTTTGGACGCCGGAGTGCGCACGAGCTTTTGAGGAGTTGAAATGTCGGTTGACCACGACACCTGTGTTGAGTTTGCCAAGTGGGACCGAAGGTTATGCGATTTATAGCGATGCTTCGGGCAGTGGTTTGGGTTGTGTGCTGTTACAGCATGGAAGCGTTATAGCATATGGCTCGAGACAGTTGAAGGTGCATGAAGGAACTATCCGGTCCATGACTTGGAGTTAGCGGCCCGTGATTTTTGCCTTGAAGCCGTGGAGGCATTATTTGTATGGTGTGAAGATTGATATCTACACCGATCACAAGAGCCTGAAGTATTTGATTGATCAGAAAGATCTGAACATGCGGCAGCGTAGATGGATGGAGTTCTTGGGGGACTATACATTCAAGATCCACTACGTGCCTGGTAAAGGTAATGCGGTGCGGACGCTAGTTGAGTCACGGTCCCCAACGCAAGCCAATTTGATGTCGGTCCATGACGAGCGATTGGTTCGGGAGTTGGAGGCGTTGGAGATCTTTTGCGTTGATAAGCAATCAAGTGCTGAAGCAGTATTGAATTGGACTGAAGTCCAATATGACCTGGCTGATCGGATTCGGCAGACGTTGGACATGGATGTCCAATGAGAGGACTCATGATAGAGGCTCTGGATGGGTCAAATTCCCAATTCGTCGTTGAGGACGGATTACTTTGGAAAGACGGTCGTCTGTGCTTCCCAAATGTGGCAATTTGCGGGTGGATTTGTTGTACGAGGCACATCATACCAAGTACTCGATTCACCCGGGGAGCACGAAGATGTATCGCGATGTTAAGAATTGTTCTGGTGTCCAGGACTGAAAAAGGATGTGGCGCTCTATGTGGAGAAGTGTCAAACTTGCGCCTTGGTGAAGGCAGAGTGCCAAAAGCCGGGAGGATTCTTGAAATCCTTCCTATTCCGGAGTGGAAGTTCGACGACATTACTATGGACTTTGTGCACAGGTTGCCAAGGTCACAAAAAGGGAACGACACCATTTGGGTGGTCGTAGATCGTCTAACGAAGGTGTCGCATTTCATTCCGCATGGGAAGTATGATCGGTTGAGAAATTGGAAAATCTATATGTGGATAATATTGTACGGCTTCATGGTGTGCCCCGCAACATCTTGAGTGACCGAGTGGGCGGTTCACGTCCAATGATGGAGGCCAGTGCAGCAAATGTTGGGAACAAAGCTATGTTTTAGCACAGCCTTTCATCCGCAAATGGATGGGCAGACGAGAGGGTCAATAGGACAATGGAAGACATGCTTTGCATGTGTATCCTGGACTTTGGAAGTAATGGGAAGATCACCTATACTTGGTGGAATTCTCTTAAACAATAGATACCAAGCGAGCATTCAAATGGCGCCCTTCGAGGCCCTTTATGGTATAAAATGTTGCACGTCGTTGTCCTGGTTAGAAACGGGTGAATCAAGGTAGTATAAACGATTAGAGGTGGAGGATGCTACTTCTTTGGTGAGAACCATTCAAGAGAGGTTGCTAATCGCTCAGGACCGCCAGGCTAAGTACTATAATGCCAAGCACAGGAACGTGGAGTTCGCTGTTGGCGATTGGGTGTACTTGAAGATCAAGCCGTTCAAGGGTGTCTCGCGGGTGCGGCGCTTGAAGAAGCTAAGCTCGAGGTACCTTGGACCGTTTGAGGTTCTTGAGCGGATTGGTGAAGCAGCGTACTGGTTGAAGCTGTCTGTGAAGATTAGTGGTCTACATGATGTATTCCATATATCAGTGCTACGGAAGGCGGTGCAAGAGCTGACGCAAGTGATCGCGGTCGATCAAGTGCGGTTGATAGTGGGTTGACGACGAAGGTTAAGCCCGTACGTATTGAAGACTCGGAAGTCAAGCGGATACGCAATAAAGAGATCAGGATGGTCAAGGTCCGTTGGGACAATTACGGTCGAGAGGAGCTCTCTGGGAGAGAGAGCAGACTATGCTTGCGGAGTACCCGGAGTGTTTCACCAGGTACCATTTAGGTTTTATGTTTCTATCCTTTATGTAATTTCGAGGACGAGATTCTTTAAGTGGGGGAGAGTTGTAACACCCCGAAACTCAAAAGAGCGACGAGAGCCGTTTTAGGGACAAATCTAGAATTTGGCAGGGGGCACACGGCCTGGGACACGGGCGTGTCCCAGGGCGTGTCAGGCTCGAGTCGACGATTTAGCTGTGAGGTCGATGATTTTGGAGTCGACGATCGTCGAACAGCGAACACGGCCTGAGACACGGGCGTGTCTCAGGGCGTGTCGAGCTCGTGTCGAAGATCTGCCAGGGAAGTCGACGATTTTCGCTCGACGATGTGTCGAGATAGGGAACACGGCCTAGGACACGGGCGTGTCCAAGGCTTGTCGGGTAGTCGACGAACTTCGCTCCACAAAGTGTCGAGACAGTGAACACGGCCTTGAGCCCAGGCGTGTTCGGGTTTGACACGGGCGTGTCAAAATAGGACATGGGCGTGTCCAAGACCCGTGTGAGTCTCGGGTTGTTTTCAGGACTGTGTCGATGGGGGCACACGACTAGGCACCACGGCCGTGTCAGTTTGAAACGGGCGTGTCAGGTTAAACACGGGCGTGTCGGGACCCGTGTAAGTTTCGTAACGCGTTAATTTTGATGGCGAATGAGGGACACGCCCTGGACACGGGCGTGTCGCAGGCCGTGTTTGGCCCAGGTTGTACTTTTTAGCTACAAATCATAGCCATTCATTCCTTATTTTGGATCCGACGGTTGGGGGTTGTTCCTACTGGGATATACTCGGGTTTGGGCCTTTGAAACCCTCATTTCTCTTGAGTGGTTCTCTTTCTAAGTCAAGAGAGAGGGAGAGCAAAGGAGGAAGGAGAAGCCTAGATCCGGTCGCCGGCGGAGCTTCAGAGCTCCAAATCGCGAACCGACTTCGGATCTACGGAGGCAAATAGAGTGCGGTGCGTTTCATCCGCTTATTTTCCATGGCGCCAAGAAAGAACGCTAGGGTAACGATCCTCTACTGAGCATGTGAAGCTCTCCTTCTTTGCATATGAAGCCCGCTCTCGCTCGAGTTTGCGGTGAGAGTTTGAGGCGTTCCTTCGTTTAGATATGTAAAGTCCCCGTTGTTTAGAGTCCGTATTCAAGAATGGACATAGACATGATGCGTGAAGCCTACCCCGGACAAGTTGGTCTGGATCGGTGATGTTGCATTGCATAAATGGCAGCGAGAAGACTCCGTGCGAATTTTTGTGTTTTTTTTCGGGTTTTATACGTGGTAGATTGCAACGGGAGCCTTGGGGATTAACCCAAGGTGCACCCTGAAAAAACTGGGCGATGCTTT